>VXBC01001263.1:494778-539606 GCA_013399945.1 Ploceus nigricollis | reverse complement strand
CCCCCTCCACCTACAACCAACCGAGCGAAACAAAAACACCAAACAAAAAATAATCCCTAAGAAATCCAGGTAAAATCCTTGTCGTTCTCCCCAGAGTTGTCCTGCTCCTGTGGGGAGTCGACATCTTTGTCATCATCTAAAATCACATCATCCTGTGACATCCCCACGTCATCCTTCCACTTGATGTCGTCGTCGTCTCCCATCTCCTCGTCTCCTTCCACTTTGATGTCATCTGGATCTTCCATGTACTGCCCTTCCCCAGGGTAACACTCGTCTGGGGACCCCTCTCCCCCGTTGTGGTCCAGGTGCCCGGCGATGCCGCGGCCGGAGCAGTCGGCGCAGACGCCGTGGCGGCGCGAGCCGTGCTTGATCCCCACGCTGGCTGCTGACATGAACACCCGGTTGCAAACCTTGCAGACGTATTTTTTATCTTTGCTGTGGACCTGGAGAAGAAGAAAGACCACAGAGGTGAATGCCAGCGGAGATGGAATGAGAGCTGCTCCTGTGTTCCTGCAAAGGCAAATCCACAACTGCTACCTGAGATCACAACTGGCTTCCACCTTGAACTCAAACCCACCACGATTAATTCAACCCTGCAATGATGACACACAATAAAATCCTTTGGGACTGCCTGCTTATCATCACACTCATAAGTCTGAGACAAACTTTTATCATAATTTTTTTTCTTCCTTTTTCCTTCTGTTTTTCTGGGGTGCAATAGCTGTATCACACCCATCAGCAAGAGGAAAATGTTAAAAAGAAATAAAGAAACAATCCACAAGCACCAGTTCTGTTCAGAGAAGAATAACCCTGACCAAACCAGTGGTAATGTCATGGTGATTTAGTGGTCTCCCTCCTGATCCCACTGCTGTCCAGAACCAAAGAACAGGAGCACTTGGAATTTCTCCTGTATCTCCCAAAAAATGCATCTGAATACACTTCTCACCTTATTTCTGACTACTTTGTTTTGACAAAAATGTTTCTCTTCCATAACTCATGCTGCAAGAATCCTGGGCATATGAAGCTATCACAGAATACATGGCCAGTAAAGGAAGCAAGGAAAATGCTCTGCAGGATAAAAGAATTCATTTCCAGAGCCAAACTGCACTATCCAATGAGCAAAACTGCATACTTTGAGAAGCACAAAACACCTGTTTAAAGGTGAAATCTGTCCCTGGCCACTTTTGCCCTGCATGGAAGGCAAGGAGCTTGCCAAACCATCCACCTGCTCCTCTGCCTAATAAACCAGGGCAGTGAGAATTCCCAAATTCCACCACAAGGAGCCTCATCAGGTACTTTCACTTACACATATATATCTACATGTAAAATACATATTGATTTTATTTATATATAGAAAAGTTTAGTTGGAAGGGACCCACTACAATCTTCTATTCCAACTGCCTGACTGCTTCAGGGCTGCCCAGTATGTATTATAAATATGTATTTTTCTTTTATATATTTTTTTTTATTCTTTTATATATTGACACCACACGGGGACAGCACAGGCACTCGATGCCCTGTGTCTGGCACTGATCCTCAGCAGACACTTTAGGAAGTGGTGTAGAAGCACACAAGGGTCCAGTGCCAGTGGTTTGGGGCTGTTCTGAGCAGCCCAGCAGCCCCTAGAGCCTCAGGTACATATCACCAGTCCCTAATCCTTTTTAACTCGTTTCTTCTTTTCATGCTCACAAAAGCCTGTGGGAAAGCTTTTGCTGATTAAAGTCCTTCCTTTTATTTTAAAGCAGCTGCCTGGATGCCTGCTCCCTGCTCCTGCCTCAGCATGGGATCACCAGCTCTCACCACCTGACTCCACAACCCCGCGCTCTGGAATACTCAGCTGGGCTAAAGCTCTTTGGGAAGAGCACAAATTGACCCATTGCAGCCCCTCAGCCCTCACTGCTGCAGGACACTGGCTCAGGCTCTGTGTTGCACCAGTCCCAGCCGTGTTCAAAGCCTGTGAGTGCCTCTGATATGCTCTGGCTGCAGGTTCCCCTGCCCCGAGCCAGTCCACATGACATTCTTCTACTGCATCAAGCAAAGGCATTAAATTTTATTACTTTTTTAAAAGCAGTTGGACAGGGCTGCTCAGAGTCATCCAGCAGGATCTAGAGGTATCACTCACTTTCAACTCGTACAAGAATGATTTTCAGGCATCAAAAGCTGAATAGGAGAACAGAAGGTGGTCAGGGATGCAGAATAAGGGCTAAAAGAGCCATATAAAAAAGAAATTATAAAACAGGTACTAAACCAAATTGTAATTATCACAGAATGGTTTGGGTTGGAAGGGACCTTAAAGCTGATCTAGTTCTGACCCCCTGCCATGGGCAGGGACATCTTCCACTAGAGCAGGTGGCATTTCTACTAAAAAACTCTAAAAAACTAAAATCACCTCTCTCCCTCTTTTCCAATGCTGACAGTTCAGTCAGCAGGCTCAAAGTGAGCTATATTCCTGGATGCAACTGAACAGAACTTAATCTTATTCCCTTTACAGCCAAATTAGTATTAAACACAGAAACAGCATTTGGCCCTCAGTATTGGACAGTGCCATTAGAAAGATGATAGTCTAACTGATTAAATGCCAATAACTCAAGGATGAGAAGGAAAAATATGCTGACAACATTCTAAACTTATGAAAAAAAATTTAAAAAGGAAAAGTTCTCAGAAATAAAATGCTGGAGGCAACCAGCTGGCACAACAAGGTGTTCCCTGCTGCAAAACCAGTACCAGATCTCAAATCCTGCTGTGTGCTTGCAGCAGGACTGAGCTCATGCTGGGATCTGCCTCCTGAACTCCAGCACCCCAAGGGAAGAAGGAAGGGACATCTCAGGGAGCAGGCAGTGCCCAGGCAGATGGCTGGGCACTCATCCAAACAGACATGGGAGCAGCAAAGGAAGGGAAGGAGATGATGGGGCACTGTGGAAAATTGTCACACAGGGCTCCAGGATCCCAGTGAGGGACCTGGGGCATCCTCAGTGGTGAACCAGACCTGCTGCCGGCACTGCTGCTGGAATTACTGCTAGAAACTACCTGCTGTGCCACAATATCACCTCTACACCAAGCTTTGAGAACCTCTTTAGGATGGCCAATCATTTCTACCCTGAAAAGAAAAATAATCAAAGTTCGGCTTAGAATTCTGTTTCTGCAGAAGCTGTGAAGAGCCAGACACCAGCACCAGCCTCACAGTCAGAGCTGAGGAGCCTCTTTAACAAGGTGTAACAGCATTTTTGATAACTAAGCATGGCCAAAACAGAGTAGCTTTGCCTCAAGTTCTTGCTGAACAATGTGTTTTAAAGCTTTCTGCACCAAGTCATAGAATTACAGAATTGTTAAGACTGGGAAAGGCCTCTAAGATCAAATCCAGCTGCTCCCCCAGCACTGCCAAGTCCACCACTAAATCATATCCCCAGAAGCCACATTTACACGTTTGTTAAACCCTTCCAGGGATGGTGACTCCCCTATTGTCCTGGGCAGCTTGTGCCAGGGCTGAACAACCTTTTCAGTGAAGAATTTTTTGCTAATATCCACCCAAAACCTTTCCACCTTGGAAAGCTTCTAGCTGAGCTTGGAGAGCGGAAGGAGGATGAACAGGCAGCCAGCCACGAGGCCTTGGAAAGGCATGGCAAAAAGATACAGGAGATGCCTTCAGATGAGCCCTGAGTGGCAAACAAAATCCAGGCTTAAATGAGGTGAACTGCTGCTCTCTTCACCCTGAACAGAAGGGCTGATGCCCCCAGCACTGCCCTTACCAAGGTGTGGCGCTTCATGTGCTCCCGGCGGGTGAACTTCTTCCCACAGATCTCGCAGGGATAGGGCCTCTCTCCCGTGTGGGACCGCATGTGTCTCTTCAGGATGCACTGGTGCATGGCAGAAAAGCTGCAGTATGGGCACTTGAACTTCTTCCTGATGACTGTGAACTCGTTGACTGCAAGAGAGAAAGCAGAACACACAGGTTAATCTCAGACTGTCTCAAAGCAGTCTTCTTGTTGACTATTTCACTATTAAATTAGTTCACTGTGAAATCACACTCTTACCCCTCAACCATCTACATATTTTTAATCCTTATACTGTATTACTGCCCATATATTATTAAAGCTAAGAAATTGAGTACCTCCACCACAGCAGCTTTTGAACAAGTTGATACACAAACATTTAGCAACAGCCTGTTACAGACATTGCTTGCTAAAGGGAAAATGAAGAGGGCTGTCAACCTGCTAGAGTTCTGATTTATTATAAAGGGTTATCCTAAAAATCAAGATCTAAAATGCTAACAGTATTACTTCTGGAAGAAGCAGGGAGCCAGGAACAGAAGTCCACAAAGGTGGCACCCAAACAGTGCCAATGTTATTTATGGGGTGATGCAAGAACATCATCGCACACCCCAGGAGCATTTTGATGAAGAAGCAGAGACTGAGGATGGCCCAGAGGAAACAGGACAGTTCCAACCACCATTCTCTACATTATCCAGTGACACAGTGACAGTGCCACACACAAAATACAGCAGGTGAAAACTGAGTATTGCTGCTCCCTGAGGGCACCACCTATCCACTACAAGTTTGGAAGTGACTGACCATGAGGAGATGATTTCTCCTGTTTCTCCTTCATTCTATTGTTTCCTATTAGTGTGTTAATTTTCACCCACTTTTCTCCTAATTATTGTTATTTCTCAAAGCAATATATTTACATAACAAGGAGGGGGAAAAAAAGAAAGCAAGTTCTAGTTAATCACTGTAACTTATGTGTTTGTAAATGGATCCTGGAAAAGGAAACAGTCTTCGGAGGAGACTTTCCTACTTTTTTTTTTAACAACTAGAATATGAAAATTCTTTGTCTTTTATTACAGGAAAAAAAATATTTTTTAAATTTTCTCCTAGGGTTTGACACTCCTTCATCTATACACTCAGAGGCAAGGAGCCCACATTTTCCTACAGCAGGTAGCAATTTTAATTTCCAGTCTGATTTTGTAACCACTTGATTTTGGTGACAGGCCACACACACACTTGTAACAACCCTGTCACTGTGGAGTGTAGACAAGGTGAGCAAGCTGTAAACTGAGCACGGGGAGTCAAGAGGGGACACAAACCCTCCTTCCTCAGTCCTGCTCCACACCACACACACTGCAGAGACACAGAGCCACTGGGAAACGCTGACTGAGATCCTGACAGCAACCAGATCCTGGGAGCATGAAGAAAAAGTGCTTTAAGGAGAGAAATCCACAAAATCCCCTATTCCTACATCACTGGTTTGTAGCTGATCCTGCTGTTCCCTCAGGGACCGGTGCCTGCTCCCGTTTCCTGCCCACCTCTCCCTTCCCTTCAGGGCTGAGCTGCTGCAAAGCTGAAAAGGCAACACCCAATGCTGGGAGCATGAGCTGCACCCCCAGCAGGCTCCTCCCCAGCCACCTGCTGCCAACACATCCCTGGATTCCCAACAGCCTATTCCTGACTCTGTCCAAGACCCCTCATGCCTGCATTCAGCTTAAATCACTCAAAACGAATACTTTCAGCTTCTGTATTTAAAAATACTCACAGAACACTGTTTGCAGCTATAGTTTTATTGAAAACTATTTTTGCACCAAATAGCCACATATTTAGTTCTGGTATCTACAAAAGCAAACACCTTAAAAACAGCAGCATGGTCAGAAAAAGAAGTGTATTGCAGCGTTAATATTTTCACAGTCCTGTAAAATATATGCACCCACAGTACATCTATTTAATGCACAAATACCAGCTTTGGTATGAGAATCATCCTTTGTCTAAACGACAATATTTTATAGGAGCATTAAGTGTAGCAGCATTAAGGTCCTAAGAAATCATCTTTAACATGATCATCAAGGTGATAAATAGCAGCACCATGGGTAAAGAGCTCCTGGACACAGCACCAAGAAATGGAGAAGGAAATAGAAAACAGTGACACAGTAAAAATCTGTGTACTTAATGCCACTAAAATATTTATGGAAATGTGTGTTTTTAAAACCAACACAATAATGCTTGGGAAAAAATCTTTGGTATTGTCATTGCAAGTAACTTATTTCACTGAGGCTGTTAAAGGACACAGGCTCCTACATCCCTGAGAGTAAAGGAAATGCACTAGTGATGCTGGATGGAGCTGCCCTAGAATAACTCTGTAAACTGTCATCTAGTTAATAATCACTGAGATAGTACATTCTTTGGGTGATTAGAAAGAATTCCCAAACTTCAGGAGAACGCTTGTCTGCGAAATCCTCTTTATATTTAAGGTTATAAATAGGAAGGTGCAATTTATCTGTAAGACTCACACCTCCCATCAGCTTCCCATGCCATTTCCTAACAGTAAAATCCTGCTTCTAACACCTGTCCTACAAAAACCCAATAAAGCTCTGCCCTGTTATACCCTTCAGTTTCTAACAATTTAAAAAACCTAGTCCTGATCTTGAAGGGAAGCACTGGAAATTCCCAGTGCTGAAGTCAGGAAGCACTCTGATGCACAGGCCAGGGAAAATACTACTGAAACCTCTATTAGAGACAGCAGAAAAAGAGTTCCATGTTGAATTAAATTCTAAAATACAAGAAAAATGAGCAAACATGAAACCTCATTAACTATTATTATGTAATGAAACCTTTTACAGTTTGCTGAAATTGCTTTTGCTGGCACCTTACTTTCCCAAGTCAGACAAATCCTTCCCTACTGCTCCCAAATTTCCAGATAAGATTCATTGGGTTACAACTTTGTTTTCTGGCTCAGCCTTCTCTTTTATCACTAGCTGATTATTTAAGAGCAAAATAAATCATGAGGCAATTACTCTGACATCTGTCACAAGGGAAGCTGACACTAAAAGCTACACACATTCACAGACAGCCGAGATCTCCCATGCCAAAGATGTCAACGGGAACGAGAGCGGAAAAAATGAACCTGACTTTGCAAAAAGCATAACATCCAAACCCAAATGATTAAAGTGTACTACAGTGATTACATAGGAACTTATCCTCAATTCTGACTGCAGCCTGCTCAAATGAGGGGTAAGAGCTAAGCCAAGCAGGGAAACTCTGGCTTCCCGGCCCTGGCGTGGCATGGAGCTGTGTCCCCGAAGCTCCGACTCCCAGCAGGAACAGGTGGAGCAGAGCTCCTGTTCCTTCTCCACAAGCCCAAGGGCAGCAGGAGCTGGTGGGCTCTCTCATTCACCTTTCCACAGGAAAGGGCTGGGGAAGAAGCTCCTCACTAAGTCCACATTGTGCACAACTAAGTATTTCTCATTTTTTGTCTCCCTGAGATGCAACAGTATAATGAGAAAGAACTTCCCTGAAGAACTCTAGAGAACATGTGTAGAGGTTGGGTTTTTTTCTCCTCAGCTGTCTCTCACACTGAGGAAAGAAACCCCACATGCTGACAAGCTGTGCTGCACACAGAGCAGCTGGGAAGCATTGCTCTTAATTATGCTACTTTCATTTCACAGTTACCATAATCTGGTTTTGTATGTAAATATATAGCAAGAGACACAGAAGTATTTAATCTTTTTAAAAAATAAGTGAATTTCATAGAATGAAACAGGAATTACAGATTTCTACCCATCAGGAACAGCCATTACTGATTCTGTATGCACACTGTAAGTTACAATTAAATCTATGTAAAGCCTCCTTCCTCTGCTTCAACACCACCACACTCAGGCTAACTTAATTACAGTGTATAAACCAAACGAGTCACAAAAATGTACAGAACCCCTGAAAACCACAGCTAAACTCCAGCATGTTTTTAAAAAAAGCCCTGAAAGTACTGAACTATCATATCAGTAAAAGATGCAAGCCTTGCAACAACTTTCAAGCTCAAGTAACATACCCTACTGGACATATGAACAAGCAGTATATTTTTCTCCTTTGAAAGACATAGAAAACCACTTTACAAACAGCAACCCTGTGCTTCCACGGCTCCTCAGTTCACAGTGAAAACCCCTGGAATGCCCAAATGGTCTAATGTACAGAGTACTAGAGCAGAACTCAGAAGTGAATTCTATTATTAATTCTACTGCTAGCACTTTCAACAACCTGAGGGATGTTATTTTCCTGAGGAATTGAAGGAAAACATCCCTATTTCTTTTATAAAGCACTTTGAGATCAACTGATAAAGCAGTTCAAGGTAGTGTCAGAACACAGAATGAGCACTCCAATAAAACAGCTGAAATGCCCGTTTTATGGACCCAAAAAAGTTATCTTTGCACAAAAATTCCCCCATGGCTGCAGTGACACAACATCTGGAACCAGCACAGCACCAACTGATCAGCTTTGGGGAGTCACTCTATGAAATTACACCTGTGGAACATTTATTTGCAGCACGAGAACCATGGCACAATTTGCTTTTCCTAGTTCAAGGAAGTGTCTCATATACAACAACAGCAGCTACGCATCCTCAGGATCCTCGCTTGGCCCTACACTGTCCAAAAGCTCCAGCCCAGCCAGGTGGGCAGAGCCCAGGTAACACATTTTCACGTGGCTACTGAGGTTCTTCTGGGTGCCGAAGCCCTTCCCACAGCAGAGACAGACAAAGGCGCGCTCGCTCGAGTGCACGGACAGAAGGTGCCGGTTTAAGTCTGTCTTGTCACGAAACAGCTTGGCACAGTTAGGACACTGCATCTTCTTACAGTGGAAGTGGATGGTCTTCTCGTGCCGATCCATGTTGGATTTCAGAGTGAAGCTGGCGGGGCACTTGGAGCACTGGAAGCGGCCGAGCTGGCCGGCAGCGGCGCCGTCGGCGAGGCCGGGCCGGGAGAAGTCGAGCACGTCAAGTGGGAAGAGCATGGAGAAGGCGTGCTCGTGGATGTGCTCCTTCAGCTCCTCAGCACACTGGAACACCCTCCTGCAGAAGACACAGGTCAGCCTCTTGGCCAGGGCCGAGTCCAGGAAGGTCCCATCGGAGGCGACGTCCGTGTCCTCAGATCTCGGGAAACTCGAATCTGAAACAGGACCGCAGGTACACACGCACGGATCAGCCTCTTCTGGTATAAAACAACGACAGCTTAAAGATGTATTTTTCTCTCTGCTTACCTGAGTCAGAGTTATCAAACTGCCAAAGTGCCAGCAATCCATCACAGGCGGCCTGGAAAGGAAAAGCACAGGGAAGTTAGGGCAGGCATTTACAAGAAGCTGTCCTGTAGGCAGAGCTCTGACTCCCATCGCTGTCACTGCCTTCATCCCTTCTCTAAGGGAGGCTCAGTCGTTTGGCCTGACAACTCAAAGTGCCTTTACAAAGCTTTCACTGCCAGAGCAGTGAACTGAGCCTTTATCTTGCTTCAAAACATCTTATCATTTGGTGTTTTGAAGACAGTAATCAACATCCCTGTTTAAGTCTTGGATAACTACTCAGTTTCCAGTCTCACTAAACATCCGTAGCTCCCACTCAGGCCAGTGGGAAGTGCTGGACAGGATATTTTTAGCTGATACAACAGAACTGGAAAATTCTCCCTTAGCCCTCCACAGGTACTTTTCCTTTCCACACAGAAGAGCCTGTAGAACACGAACACCTTCTGCATAGCTCTCCTTCTGCAATGCCCTCTTGCACTGCTGATCCAAATTCTAAATAAAAGCTGATTTTATCTTTTTTTTTTCCTTATAAATCCTTTGCGATATGCCAGTGTGTGGCAGATGGCAGCCCTGTATGAGGCAGAGGCGTGCTGCAGCCCCGGCAGGTCTGTGCAGACCAGCTCACTTTGCTCTACAGGGATGGCAAAGCAAAATCTGTTTTCCACCCATTTGTTTAATAGGGTATCATTCAAAAATATTAAGAACAAGAAATGCTGCAGAAAGCTATGGATTTTAGGTCAAACTTCTGACTTCTGTAATAGAGAGAGCCAGCCCACTTCTGTCTGAATTTAGACAGTTACAAGAAACCCAAATGCCCAATACCAGAAGTGAGCAATGGGTAGCTGAGGTCTCATGCCATTATTACATGCTAGTGTGCAATGTTGTGCAAATGAAGGGATTTACAATAAAAAAGGCATTCATATTTAAAAAACCCCAGAGGTTTTTGAACAGAAATTCTGTTGAGGTAAGACAGAAAGACTAAAATTGGGACAGCACCAGTCTGACCCTCAACAGACTTCTAGTTTTAAAACAACCTGTATTTTTTAAAAAACAGCTCACAGATTAAAGCATAAGGTATTAGATCTTTCAAAATACTCCTAACTGGGGAGGATTTGATCCAACAGACACCTTTGCATTTAAAATTCTTTGTATTCCCCCCTCCCCCTCGATCTTACCTGGGTTGAGGAAGGCACCTCTCCTTTTATCCCAGTTTCTGGTGACATTTCACCAGAAGTGCAGATCCTGGTGGGGCTCTGAGTGGCAAGGTGTGCTGAAGGCAGCGGGGGAGATGGTGCTTCCACTTTGCCATCACTTTCACCCCTTGAAGGATTCGAGCTGGTGCCAGGCCCTGGGGAACACAGGAAACGAATCTCACCCACGTGAACGAGCACCAGCTGGTGGCTTTAAAAACGGCCTCGCAAAGGCAGCGCCCCAGCACTCGCAGCTCATCTTCTGTCAGTGGGAGGGAATGCAGCAGGACAGAGATGCCAGGCTTTTGGTCTTTCTGGTTGATGGGTTGGTTTTTTTTTTTAAAACCAGCCTCCCCACCCAAATGTCTGTGTGTACTGGAGTGATGTTGCAGGGCTCGGTCCCTACAGAGTCCGTCAGGAGAAAGAAGCACAGTGCAGCACAAATATCCACATTTCTCTTGGAGAAGCACCATTCTGAACACATACACTTCCACCTTTAAAGAAACTTCAAACTTCATTCCACTAACTTTCTTGAAAGTTTATGTCACAGGTTCAGATCTCAAGATCTGTCCGTGGTGGTTTATTTAATATCCGACTGTCAATACTTGATCTCAAAGTGCTTTACAAAAGATGGAAAAAAGGATTCCTGTCACTCTATATTTAGCAAGGATGGAGGTTCAAATATTTGTACAAAACTGATTACACCTGACAGTCATTACAGTCTAAAAATCTCCTATAATTCTAAAGGAAAACATGCCGTGTCCGGCCCTCGCCTACACTGTAGCAACAGCCAAGTGGAAAACAATATTCCAGAAACTGCCCTGAGGATCAATGACAAAGCTAAATACAAATAAAGACTGTGTCATCAATATCACTGTACATTACAAATTATTATACAAACTTTAGCATGTGCCTTGACTGAATATTGGAATGACATACTGAGCAGGTTGTTCTTTTTGAAATGCAAGGCGGCAAAACCAGAAGCAAATATGGCATAAAATAAACAAATTTGTATTTAAAGCACTCTATGCCCTAAAGGCTTTTTCATTTCCAGCAAAAAAGAGTTTGATGGAAACCTTCAGGGATATAAAAAAACCACTTTTTAACGCAGCTACAAATAACAAGTCACAGTTTACACTGTGTCCAAATACAATGCGCTGTGATCTGGGTGACAACAAAGCACTCGAGTGAAACCACACCAAGGTTTCAAAATGTGAACAGTCCCAAACCTTACTTTTTTATCAGCTATCAAAGGAAATTCTGCTCTTGTGCCACAAGCTGGATGTTTGATTTGCTTTCCTCTGCTTTGATCACAGATCGATATCTTTCCCAACTGAGTTAACGCTGTTCAGCTGGGATAACAATGCTCCAAGGTTTCCTTCGGGTGCTGCTCATCTGTTGCTGTTGTCGTTTTAATGCAGGACAACAAAATGCCAGAAATTCAAGATAGGAAAAATTCAGAGGAAAAAAGGAATTTATCAGTATTTCCTGTTAGAAACTGCTACCAGGAATCCAGCTCTACAGGTCCATAGCAGAATTCCTGCCTAGACAGACACAGGTTCTTTTTTTTTTCACCCCTGAACATCCCAAACCGATTCAAACTGCCCCAAAGGCATCTCTGGGTTACACTTCTTTGAACTAATGGTATTTTAGCACACAGTAAAGATAAACCAGTGGGGCCTGGCTTGATGAATTCTTTATTAGCTTGAATTCTTCCCAGAGTTTCACAGGTTCCATAAAAAACCTCTGCACTTAAAGCAAAAACTAAGGCTAATGAACAAGCAATGAAATAAAGCACTGAGAAGCAATAAACTATCATCCAAGGTGTACAAACACACAAAGATGTACAACACAACAAATGAGTTTTCAAACAATAATCAGTATTTATTTGGTTTCAACAACTGCAAGTAATACAAGAAGAGAAACCCACATCAATGACCCACACTTTGTACACAAGAAACAGATTTATGTCCATTCTGACTTGTACTTGTGAGAAACCTTTTTCCCTCCTAAACTTGCACTAAAATGAATTTTAAGCAAAAGTATTTTAACTTCTAAATCAGAAATCAAAACCACTTTCCTTCAGTCAGCTCTGCACACAGAAAATGAAGAAGGGCTTTAGCAATATTTGTGTGAATACAGAATTCTTGTGACAGCTGGACAGTAAAATATTGTGGAAAGAAGAAAGGCAAAGTTATTATATCTCATTTAAAACTGCATCCATTCTCCCCTAAATCTTCTTTTACCATGTATGAAAATTCCACACCAAACTGAATACCTTTAACTTCTTCCTGGGAAAGCTGACCACTGTGTAAAATGTATTTCTTAACATCCAGTGCAAGGATAAATTATTGGCTCCAATGAACCACAAACTAAAAATAACCTATTAGCTGGTTTGCCCAAAAGAAAAGGGCTCTGTGTACCACGTAATCACTTGGACTGGAAGCTTCATAGGAATTGCTTCTATAAACAGTTTCAGATGCCACAGGGTAAACAGGAAAAGCCAAACTTAGACATATAAAAAAGCCTTCAAATGTGCTATTCCGAAATGTGGAAGTCACCCTTTAAGGGAGTCATCCCCTCACAACGATCTGAAAGTTTTCTTTTTCTTTTTAATGAGAAAACAAGGATGTAAACTAACCACCTCATTTTCTGATGAAAATTAAAATTCTCGTTCTCTTGATTATACTTGGCAAGACCATCTCAAAACATTCGACTGAAGCCTTTGAGACTTCTGGCTGTGTGATGTAACCATGTGGAACAATGCTACCAAAGTTCAGGCTCATAAATGAAATAAGACACATTATTAAACCAAGGAGCTCTGCAGAGCAGCTCTGCTGGAGTGGAAATCACAGAACAACCACCTGCTTTTGGAGACAAACCAGGAAAACATGGCAAGACCAGGAAAACTCTCATGATGTCTTATCTGAAAGGCACCCCCAGCAGCTCAGTAACCAACAGCTCCCCAGACAGCCTCGGTGTCACCCATGATTAATTCACACATTTTTTTCTGCAAAACCTGCATGTTCCAGGTTTTTGAGCAGCATATGAACGACGTCAATCTTGATCACACACCATGAACATCGAACTCTCAGGGCCCTTCAGCTGCAGGTTATCTGGCAACTGTGCTACCCAAATGGCAAGGTATTTAAGTTTTCCCTTCTGATTTTAAATGAGTTTGAACTGGTTAGCTTCAGAAATTCACCATAGTGATACAACACCCCCACACACACATTCTGGGCTTCATTTTCCACCAGCAGAATGTCAAGTTCATACCTCATATGATCATATAATGAATTAGTTAAAAAGAACACGTGGAAAAATGAAAACCTTGGGATATCCTCTGATTTCTAAAACAGGAAGAATTATGTGGAAGAGCAAGTGAAAACTTTTAATGTGCGCAGTAACTTGGAGAGTAATATCCCCTTTAGAAATAGCTCATCCAAATTTTAAACATGTTTAACACCCTCTTTGCATCTGTCCACCTCCATTAAGTATTTTTTCCTCCAGAAAAAAAACCAAAACAAAACCTGAACACTGCTCCTTGAGGCAGTTATGTACTGCAGTGCTTTGTAAGAGAAGATAATCCAGTGATAGCAGCCAAGATTAAAAAACACTTCACTTCTTTACAGTCAGAAGATACTGATCACTTATAATCCCTGAAATTAGTGCATTTCTTTTCAAATCAAGACAGATGAAAACTGCTGGGTTTGGTTCTCTTGTTAAATTCAGTCTTTTTCACTGTGCTCCTACCTACTCCCCCCTCATTTTTTTTTTTTTTAAATATAACCCAGGAATTAAAATGACTCAACATCCTCAAATTGTTTTTGAAGAAAAATGTCAAAAAACACCTACAAAGCCAGCACCAACCTAGACCGTGCTTTTATATCTCCACAATCTTCCTACCACTTGCTTCACTGTCATTTTATACACTGAAAATTCTCATCAAACTTGATGTCCTGTTATATTCAGTAATGACCACTTAAAAGGGAATCGTATATCACAAGATCTTTTTCAAGTGATTAAAATAAAGTGATACCTGTGAATCTGAATAAGATGAAAGGAAAATATGTCTCTTAACTCCTGGCTTCTATAAAAATCCTCTTACCAGGCCACAGCCACATCCCTGACTGCTGTGAGCGCTATAGACCAAGCAGGAAGTCTTCCTTTTGACTTGGGCATTTCACTTTGCTTCCATAAAGATGAGATAATTGAAGCTCAGCTGAATGAAATCCAAGTAATAGTGAGAAGACTGGAAAATAAGGACCTCAAATACATACTGGACAGGATCTCCAGGCCATGGCACCCCTCAGTGAGATATCAGCTAGCTCCTTTTCTAAATGTATCAAGCTTTATTTTAAACCCAGCTGGTCTCCTGCCTGCAGCATGCCCATCCTCAAGCTCTGCTTCTCAGGTGGTTGGGCAATCTCTAATTTTTGACCCGGATTTATGACTGCTTCATACACATTTATCTTTACGTCAAGTGGTGCTTCAGTTTTTAAGTATAATCTAAAATCCTCCAACAAGGAGAAGGATGATGGATAGAGGGCAGCCCTGTCATTATTCCAATTTATCAAGACAGAAGATGAAATTGCTGATTTCACCTGTCAGGAGCCACAGACCCGAAGCCGTGGTGCATCCATCACCCGCGGTCGCGCGCTGATCCCGGCTCCCGCCCTCCCTGTGCCAGCTCAGGGCACTCTGCCCCCTGCACCCAAACCCTGCCACTGAACTGAGCCACATCTGTGCTGTTCCACTGCAACTGAGGGATTTTCAACCCTGGAGGCTAATCTGAACTGTCTAAATCTGATTTAACTGGAGATCCTTCGGGAAGTGAGTTACTGTGAAAGAAACCAGAACACTGCACCAGCCATTCCCCACAAATATTTAAGCTACAGAATAAGGTACAGAAACTTCAAGGTTTTTTGATTTTTAAAAAAACAATCCCATTGTTCAGACATGAGAAATGAAAAGAGACACTAAGTCTAACACTGCATTGTGCAGTTATTTCCCTCTGTCACACAGCTCCAGGGATGAGTTGGCCACTTGGATGGGATTTGGAGCACCCTGGTCTAGTGGAAAGTGTCCCTGCCCCTGGCAAGGGACTGGAAAAAGATGATCTTCAAAGTCCCTTCCAAGCCAAAGCATTCTGGGATTCTGT
This sequence comes from Ploceus nigricollis, assembly GCA_013399945.1. Lineage (NCBI taxonomy): Eukaryota > Metazoa > Chordata > Aves > Passeriformes > Ploceidae > Ploceus > Ploceus nigricollis. Next base: position 524,208 of record VXBC01001263.1, on the reverse strand, counting down.
GATTCATTCTCTAATTCTATGACCATTAAAGTTATCTATTTTTTCCCATTGAGGAAACTAAAAGAAAACAGAATAATAGATACCCTTAGTGAACTTTTCATTCTATTTACATAGTCAGTTTTCTCACCATAGATAAACATAAACCTCTTCTTCTGGAAATGAACATGTAGTACTCAGAAAACTGCTGCTTGCTCTATTCTATTTCACAAATGATGTATCTCAGAGTATTATTAAAATACAGCATTAATAAGTTATTTCTTTATGCACTGGAGAATCAGGCTGCAATCAAGAAAACACAAAAATATGCTGAAAAATCAGCTGTCCACACCTAATAGTTCACATCAGCTGTCTCCAACAGATCACCAGTAGAAAAACATTCATTTTTCCAGGTGCAAGTATAACAAAATCAATAGCTGCTCACTACTTACAGGTCTAAAATTAAACTGCAAGAAGTAAAGATCATGCAATCTACAGCACCCCAATTGTTTCCACAGACACAGGAGCAGCATTCAAGCTGTTCAACATCAATCAAGTTTGGATTCAAAACCTGTCCTGTAATGACTCAAATACTTTGTATTTTAAGTACCATTGTGTGAGATGAGAGAAACAGAAATTTGAGGGCAAGCACTACAGGCTGAATATTTTCTTCTATGACTTCAGCAGTTAACAACAAAGTTGGATCAGTAACAGACAAAAGTTTCCATATTTTATGGAAAGTGGTTTTAAGCAGGACTTAAACCTGGAATAAACACACCAGCAGCAACAAACGAGGCGGCGACCTGTATTTTCTTCTCACCAAAGATTTCCCCTAAAGCATCACTAAAAAAATTGAAAAAAATAGAAAAAATAGAAGGAGGCCAACTTACGGGAGAGCGAGTGCGTGCCTTTGGGGAGGTACTCGAAGAGCAGCGAGCTGTCCTCGCTCAGCATGTCGGCTTTCAGCGACAGCAAACTGTTCTTACTCATCAGAGCCGCGCGCAGGTTGGCCACGGTGGCGGCCTGGAGAGCATCCTCCTTGTCCGGAGTCAGGGGCTGGTGGATGTAGCTGGACTCTCCTCCCAGCAGCGCTTCCTCCACGTTGGTGTAGGGGTCCGGCCGCTCCACCCGGCTGTCCGAGCTGCTGGGCTCCGTCCCGGCCGCATCAGCGCCTGCAGCAGGGGAGAAGCTGTCAGAGAGACACGGGAGAACCGCTGGGAGCAGGACCGGCCTCGCTGCGGAGCCGCGAAACAGAACCAGCAATGCTTGTTTTGGCTTTGCTTTTCACGTCGGAGGGCTGCTCTCACCCCCCTTTTCCTGCCCTCACCTCCCTTCTCCTGCCCTCACCTCTATTTTCCTTCTCTCACCCTCCTTTTCCTGCCCTCACCCCCATTTTCCTGCCCTCACCCCCATTCTCCTGCCCCAAAGCCGGGGGTTCTGTTTTCCCAGCCCCTTCCCTCCTGCCCCACCAGCTGGGCTTCAGTTCAGTACCACACGCTTTGAAGGCAGGGCAGAGGATGTGTATTTTACCCACAACCTGGATAAGACTATTTTTTTATCTTAAACTAAGAATTCAGGATAGTTTGCTAGTACTGAAATTACATTAAAAGGTTTAGGTTCTGTTTTCTCCCTAATTTTACACAACAATTAGCCCAAATTTTCACTCTTTGTTTCTTCCCCATGATGAAGGTTTTGAGAAACCCAGTAATAAACAGCCTTTAATAGTGGGGTGCTGAGTATAAATCCCTTGGGGTCACTTCTCTAAAAAATACACAGCAACCATTGGTTCCCAGCATATATCACAGGATGGGTTTTATACAGAAATGTTACAGTTGAAAAAAAACCCAAAAAAACCAAATCAGCCACTTCACAACATGTAACTACAAAGAAACTGTATAAAAAAATAACATATTAGTAACAAATATATCAATTACTGAACCCAAACAAAACAAAAAAAGCTATGATAAAGTAAACTCCTTCCTGTGAAAACACAGTTTATTTTTGTCTTTTTGGGGAAGTCTAATTGAAGAGCCTCCTTTGTTTGAACTTTGACTCTCTTATCAGCTTAAATAATTTATGTATTTTTATGTAAAGGAAAATGGCTCTCAGACTCCTCTCTACTCTTCATATGAAACAACAAAAATTACACACAAAAAGGGCTGTTAGCCCATTTTAAAAGTGCATAAAACAAATTGCAATTACCTACTCCACAATCTGCAGCAGCAAACACAGCTGACACACTCAAAGCCCAGCTGAGCACCTGGCAAACGGAGCTGAAGCTTCCCAACAAACTTATGCCTTTGTGGCATTTCTCCTATCAATGTAGAGGGAAAAAAATCCATATCCAAAGAGAAGGCACAGATAATGAGCTATCAGATGGAGAAAGAAGCTGTTTTGCAGATCCTGAATATTTTATTGCCTCCTAGTTTAAAAGAGATTTAAATCTACTTAATGCAAGAGGGAACTATTAGAGCTCAAACCAGTGGAAGGACACTTACAAAATTAATACCTGCTGCTCTCATAAATTCACTTTGCACTCTTCAGAGCAAGGAATTCAAGTGCTGTCCACACACAGCACTGCAATAAACTCACTCCTGCACAGAAGCTCAGGAGAAGGGAGGAGGCAGAGTGGGACAAACCAGCACTTGGTTTCCACAACTTCAAACCAGGGCAAGGCATTAATCTGCAGAGCCTTATTAAAAAATGCTAATGAGGACACTGGTACCGTGCCCACCTCCTGTAACCTGGAAAACAGCTGAAGGAAGATCATTATTTTTATCTCCATTTCACAGGTGGTGGCTGCCAGAGAAAGACGTGGGGACTTGCTCAAGGTGCCCAGCCTGTGGAGCCAGGAGCAGCCAGCAAATTTCCCAGTCCCAGCTCTGGGCATATCAGATTCCAGAACATGTTCAGATTGGTTTTACTAAGCTGCACTGTTCTGCCAGCACACCCTACTGCTAAAGTTGTTCCTTTAAAAAACAAACAGCCCCAAAGCAAACAATAAGGAAAAAGCAATCATAGGCAGAGTGCTCCCGCACCCTGGAGATGTAGGGAATGCCCAAGGCTGGGGGCTACAAACACAGTAGGAAGTTCATAAATGTGAACTACCAGAGATGCTCTCTGTTTAAAACAAACCATTTTCCCTCCTCCATCTGTGTTTTGCTTGTGTAATTTCATATTATCGGTTTTATTAAATCTTAGCCAAGCAGAAGGATTCAAATGCTTTGAATTTTTATGTATTTTGTCATCCCTCTGTCAGCAGCTCACAGGATATCCACTTTTCTAGATGATAATGAAAGTTTTTTAAAAACAAGCCAGCATGCCTACATAAAGGAAAACTACAAGACAGTAAAAACCAGCAGCTTTTACAAAAGGTGGTGAAGGAAGCAAATGAAACTTTAGCCCATTAAACTGGTAAGGTAACAGAGAGCTTCATCACATCAAAGCCACAATAATAACACTGTCCCAGTGCCTACATGGGGAACCACAGCACATAACTCAGGCCAGAAAGGGTGTTTGCCCACAACACTGCATTCCCAAATAACCAGGCAGGCAGGGAATCACCTTGTGCTTTCTGCATTCCTTTTCAGAGCCTGTTACAGCTGCTGATTGACAGTTGCCAGAATTGGCTGCTGCCCGCTGCACATAAACACTAATTGCTAAAACACACACAGATTAATTGTAACCACAACAAGACATTAAATGTTCCTCAAAAGCCAAGATTAGAGACAGACAGCGAAATAGATGCTTCAGAGCTTCCAGTATTTATAGCTGATGTAATCTAATCAAACACACATTATGGCAAAATAAATATCCACTTAGTCACATAAGTACTAAAATACTCGCAGCACACCAAAACCCAAAAAATGCACCAAGTTCCTCTCCACAGTGCCTCCAAAACCACTTCTCTTTTCTCTAGAATGCAGCTCCTTTTAACAAGATTTAGCCAAAGAATTATATGAATCGAAAGCATCCGTCACTTCCCAGTAATCCAAACTGTTTACTACAGCGCCTCAGCCCCGCGTAAACCAGGCTTTAGTCAATGAGCTTCTATTCTGCAATTATTCACTGCCACGGGCCCCAGAGCTCCATCCCAGCCCTCCAGAGCTCGTTTTTCACCCTGCTGGGACAGCCCCTGCGACTGCAGGGCTCCACACGCAGGAAATCCCGAGCTAAACACGGGATTAATGCTGCTCGGAAAACTGAGCTCATTAGTCTCTTTAGCAAATCATTATTTTGCAGTTATTCTACTACACCAGCCTGCTTTCCAAAACAGAGAAGCTTTAGAAAAGCTTCCTTAAATTTGTTGACTTGGGTGAATATTTTATTGTTAGCTTTTATTGTCAAATAAAACACAGGGCCTATTTTTTGACAATTTTGGCAACAATACTTCCATACAATTCTGAAAACGACAGTAAAGTTCTTACCTACACATGAATCATCACATAACAGGGATAAAAGGACTGCAAGCACCTTCTCACAGACGTCACCCATCCCAACTGAGCTCAAAACACACTTCATTCCCAGCCACACAGTCCAGGCAGGCTTTAACAGATCCATGAAGAGGAATAAACCTCACAGCAGGACAACAGGAGCAGTAAAATATTCCCAACACACCCAGGGTGGCTACTGTGTGAGCACTGGAAGTCCTATAAACTGAGCTCCTGTCACAAACCCAGGAATGGGAAAAGCAAGTTGCACTAGTCACAAAAAATCAAGCACTACAGACATCTGGCAGCCCCCTGGAAAGGACTGTGGCACAAATCAAAGTAATGCAATGTACTAAAAGTATGCAAATGTTAATGTGATAATTTATTTTCAAAGATCTAGGAAGAAGCTGACAGTAAAAAGCATTAAACCTAGTCCAACAGTTGAACAAAACAGACATGCCATCCCAGAAACAGCAAGGAAAGGCTCCATTTTAAAGACTCCATTTACCACCTTAATTAATTACTTTAATACGCAAACTAATTTTTCGCTTGTATTTCTTCTCCCTTTTGTCATTTTTTCTCATTACAGCTTAAACTCAGCTGTTACCAAAGTACCTCCTCAGCGTCTGCTTCTCTCACACCACTTATTTCTTGTTTGTACTGTGTTTTAACCTTCTCAATAAACCCCCAGTGGGGTTTCCCAGACTCCCAATGCTATTATTCTCTTTCATAGTTGTTTTTTTTTTAATTATTTTTTCCCCTTTTCATCTTTCATTCCTGCTCTCTCACGTAGACAGCTGAACATCTAAAAATCAGTAGCTGGAGAACTAAACCCATGAGAAGGGAGAAAGGTGTGAATAAAAGCCATACAAGGTTGCATCTGCTGCTGGAAAACTCAAAGCAGAAACAAGCTTTATCCCCAAGAACTAAAGGCAACGTTTTGCAAGGTCACTCTCTCTCAGTATTGCTCTTTTCATCACAGTCTCGAGGTAAGAGGGGATCAGAACTCTGTCACCTTCTCCTCACAGCCCCGTTCAGCATGGCAGGAGCACAAAGCAGGGATGTTCCTCCCCGGTGGCCCCAGACTCCGGGGCTGTGTGACAGAGGTGACCCCAGCAGTGAGGGGGAGCCAGCCGCAGGCACGGGAGTCCTTCAAAGGAGGGCAACAGTACCTCACCTACCATTTACAGAGCTTTAAAGCAGCTCCTGTGTGTTTCTCCACCTGCCTGGCAAATTTCAGGAATCTTTGAGGAGCCCTCCCAAGCCCGACTGGAATGCAGGATGGTTTCATGAGCCATCCCCCCAGCACACCTTTCTCAGCTGGTGGTCTCACCCCTCTGCACCTGGAGTAAACTCTCTGCAAGTCCCACAGCCTCCAAAGACAATGGCAATTCAAGCCACCTGCCACAAAAAGCTCCTGAGCCTTTCCCGTAGCTCGCCCCACCTGCAGGACCCAATTTGGCAGAATGAGGGTGGAAAGGTGAACTGAAGGGAAGACACCTCCGGGTACAGGAGTCCTGCTGTCAGCAAGGCAAGAACCCAGGAAAGTCCAGTCTGGAGAGAGGAGCAGCTGGACTTAATCTGAAGCAGTGTCACCATCAGACAGGGGAGTGAGAAGTCATCCTGACCTAGGGCAGCATCACTGCTCTGTCACCTGGAGTCATCTTTAAGAATTGTAGAATAAATTAGGTTGAAAGTGACTTCAGAGCTACTTTTAGAGTAAGATTACAGTGGTTTGTACAGCCCAGTTGTGAATATAAGCAGGGAAGAGAGAGTACAACTTCCCCAGGTCCTTCCTCCTCCTTTTGACCACTTTGTGAAGAATCTCCTCTTTCACCCTGTGAGAATCTCCCTTCCTCTAACTCACATCCATTACCTCTCATCCTTTCTCAACCCACATCTGAGAAGGGTCTGGCCCTGGATAATCCACCTAACCCCCTTCTCTTCTCCAAGATTTTAAACCAAGCTGTCTCAGCCTCTCCTCACACACATCATCTTGATGGCCTCAGCTGTGCTTGCTCAAGCTTGTCAAAGTCTTTCTTGGCCTAGAGATCCCCAAACTGGATCCTGTACTCCAAATGCTGTTCTTAAGGCAGGCAGCCAGCCTTCCCTGGCTGCGAGGGCACACAGGCTCCTCTTCAGCTCCTTACTCACCAGAAGACATTTTCTGCAAAGCTGCTTTTTCTCTCCTTGGCTGCCAACCCAAACTGCTGCACGGGGTTATCCTGTGCCACAAGCAGGACTTCACACTTGTCTTGGTGGAATTCCTGCTGTGCTTGGCACCGCTGCCTTCCAGCCAATCATCCCTCCCAGCCTGGTGCCATCCAACATCCCACCACACAAGTTGTTAATGAACAAAGTCAACAGCATCAAGCCTGGAAGCAGCCTGGGATGGATGCAGGCATCACACTTCCTGGGGCAGATGGTTTGGATCTCCTGCACACAGCTGGATAATTTTTAGTGTGATGGAAAACATAATTTTTTTCTGTTTACATCATGACAAGTAGAAAGAGAAGAGGTCCCAACATCAGCAACTTCTCCCATGCCAAATTCCTGCACCCTCCCCTGCTACTCCCCCAGTGGCACCAAGACCACACGTATAGTTGTGATTGAACTTGAGACAGGAACTAATATGTTAAAAATAAATTGATTTATTAAAAAAAAGTTATATTTAAATGCAGATCAGTTCCCCTATCTGATTCTCTTCATGGTCACACAGAGATTTTCACCGGAACAACTGCAGGAGAGCGTGGGGGTGCAATTAAGTACCAAAGGAAAGTGGGAGCCACTTAAACTCAGCTTTTGTTTCAGGTACACTGACAAAATGTGACCCAAAAAAACTTAGGTAAAATAAAAGACTTAATTTTCTGAGGTTCTTCAATTTATCTGGGTCAAGTATCTTCCTGACAGTTGATTTTATCTAGAATTCCAGGGATGATGTTTCTTGTGTAAGTTTAGGAAGGTTTGGCTTGATCTCCTTCTGTACAAAAGGCAATTAATTTTTAAACTCTCAGGGAAGAAAAAAAAGAAAAAATAGCTTTCATTTCATAGTGTGGTTTTTGATTGGGAATTAAAAAAAAAAAAAAAGCACACAGGCTGGCAGAAAAATGACAATCTTTTACAAGCTGCTAAAAATATCCTTGAAGTTTGTATTTCAGTTCCCTCCTCCTTTCTAACAGTAATCTTCCAAAAGTGTTTCACAACTCACTATTTGTTAAGCAAACCCCAGCATTCTCACCCACTGCAATATTTACATGGGGAAGTGATGCCATGAGCTATATTGGGTTTCATTTGCACTATTTTACAACCATAACAGCAGACATGTGGATACAATAAATGTGCACAGCACTCAGAATCAGCTCCAATTTCCTCGAGCAGGAAACAATCAAGCAAACATAGATATTTAACCACAACACATACAATCATTAAAAACTGCCTTTATGTTGAAGGCTGTAAGATATCTTAAGTGAATCCTTATGGAATCATAAACTTGGTCTCCTTCAGCCTGTGCTTTCCCAACCCTCTTCTTTCAGGTTTGAGCCCTCCTACAGCTTCTCCACCACGACTCAAAGCAGGGTGACCTGGGACTGTCAGGATCTGAGTTCTGAAAAACACTGTGCTGCAGGAAAGTGCCAATTTCCAATGCTGCTCCTGTTTCTGGAGGGCTCAGGAGGAGCCCATGCCAGCTGAGGCTTCAATATAATTTCCCAGCCTACAGCCATAGGATGTTCACTCTCTGTGTTTTACCAACAGAAACATTTTCCTCACCAGCTCTAGAACACTACTGCTAAAATAAACCAGGTTTGTTCTACACAAATATGACCTGGTTTTATGTTGCTATTCCTGCAGCATATTCCAAGCACAAGTGTATCCCCGTCTTTGTCTTCCTCAAAACAGTAATCAGTGTACAAATAACTGGAAAATTCCCTCCACTCCTCCAGGTACCTGGAAAAAAAATAATCAATTTTCATCTCTTTCCCGTAATATTTGTTTTTCTACCATTGAATCAAGTTCTGCAGACACTTTCCTGTGGTCGGCAAAAGGAGCTCCTGGCCCAAACCCTGCTGCTTGTTGCTGCTCCCCCCCACAGTGACCTCAACTCAACTGTCCCTTGGGCTACAGAGCAAACCTGGCCAACTGCTGATCCTCCTAAAAAAAAGGTAAAACAGAACAAATCCAAAAAAGAGAGAAATGGTTAAACTGGGTGAGTTAATTGTTTTAGAAACTATTCTAAAGTGGGATAATACAGTATCCTTGCAGGAGCAGGAATGACTGGGCAGTGCAGAAATACCTTAAGCCACTCTTGTTTCTCCAAAATATGCAGAGAATTGTAGAGTAATTTGAGATTATCATTTGAACAGTACTGCAGGCTTAACCTCTTTTTCCAAGTCTCTTAATTCAGGCAATAAAAGGAGTGACACTATTCCCTGCTGCTCCTCAGGACAGAGGAAGACACAAACATGAAGGGACAAAAATAAAACATTCAAGTACCACATTAAATATTAATATTAGAACTCATGATATGACAGAATGCTGAGTTATAAACTCTGAAAATCCTCAGAACAAATATTTACCTTTTGAAACAAGTGCCTTGAAAAAAGAAAGAAAAAGAGAGAGAATAAAAAATTAATCAGAGACCAGTACAGAAAAGCTTGGGCTTGATTCCCAGGCACTGCATCTTAAGAATTAATTCCTGCTACCTTTTAATGCAAAAGCAGCACTGCAAATAAGGAAATTAAAGTCTTGAACAGGGCTCATTGCAAAGTAGAAATATAATTAATGTTAAATTACTAAAAGCTTCTTGATTTTTCACTCGTAATTTCAAAGTAAAGGACCAAAAAAGGGGTAAAAAGTTTTTCAAAAGCTGAGATCTCCCTAAAGAAGAGCACAAGGAACAAATAAAATAGTGAGAAGGGCACTCGAGAGAGGGAAAATGCCTCTGATCTCTGGAGTTAAAGCAGATTAACAGAATCAGAACTGCTGCCACCGGGAGGAGGAAGAGGAGGAGGAGGGCTTGGGAGCCTGGGGAAAATGGAATGCAGGGTGGGGAAAGGAAACAGACACTGAGCATTGAGCTAAAGCTGGTTTAGGGTGGAACCATTTTAAAGCCAGGGTGTAGCCAGGGAGTAAGTGTGTCTGGGTTTAAAGCAATGATTTTCGTTTCCAAACTTGAAAATAACCTGACCTAACCCTTCAATAACAGAAACTCCAAAGTTACTCCTGCAAAGATTGTATCCTAATAACTCCATTAGCCTGTAGCCGTGGTGATAGAGATAACCTGAATCATTCACTGAGCACCCTCTGCAAAATTCTCAATACGGACACAGATCAGTGGTGTTCGGGGTTGGGGTTTTTTTTTTTTCCTTTGGTTTTGCATTTTGAGCAACTCCCAGCCACCTCCACGCAGCTTCAGGCACATCAAGAGTTCCAGAGAGGGTCCAGAAACCTGGGCAGCTCCTAAGCCCAAGGAATGCAGGCTAAGCCGATTTTGGGCTAAGAAAGAATTCAGGGGGTGGCACAAGAGCACGGAGCTGTAACCCCTCCATGCCTGGCTGCATCACTGGTCACCAGGGTATCAAAATATCTCCCCAGCAAAACCCCCTCAATTGGAGCAAAGATTTTAACACCTTGCACCATAACTGCGATGTCATGGCTGTAAAAGAAGGTGGAAAAATGCAGTAATTAACTTAATTTTACAAGTGGCAGGCAATTTGTAGTTTATTATTACCTACCCTCAAAAATACTCTAACATCTTTCCAATAAGCTGTTTTAATCAAAATATCTATCCTGCTTAAAAAGTGATCTTTCCAAAATGAGGCATAAAAGAGATCTAAGTAACAAACTAAAAATAGGAAATTATTAAAATTTGAGCCCGTGTTGGTTTTTAGGACATGAGACATTCATCTGACAACTGAAATTTTAGCCAGCCCAGTTTTCAGTCAAGGTTGTAGCAAACCATCAAAACACCTGAAGTTTTCCCATTGCAACCAGGACTCAGGCTGGATACTCCCTCTCTTCAAAGCAAAATCCATTTAAAGGAAGAGTAACTGACTGTATTCTGTCCCAGTGACTTTTCTGGCTGGATTATTTCAACACTCCCCGCTTCCTAAACTCCTCTTAGCACCTCCTTCAATACATTCATTTTCGTCTTGTAGAACAGAGCAAAAATCTTTAGCAAAAACCTGAATCCTGAGCACCAACACCACAATCATCTTTCCCTCTTTTTGTCATTTTGCAAAATCTGGATTCCTCTAGTTGGACCAATATGCTTGCCAAATACCACAATGGGAACAGGGGAATTTTCAGGGGAATTACTTATTTAATGATGACTTGAAAATATGAATCAAGGGAAGATCTGAAGATTTGCATTGACAAAGGGACAGAGATGCAAAAAGCCCAGTAGCTTGCTAAGAAAAAACAACTTTGTTTCAAGAATAACATCATCCTGTACTAAGGCCATCCACACATTCACCTGCCTGTACTCAGGTCCAGAGACCTCACCTGCAGAAACTTTGCTGAGTTCATCTGGAACGAGTTCTTCCTTGCCTGCCTCTGAAGCCTTTTGCAATGCAAGCTCCCTGTGTGATCCAACTGTTCAGCATCTGTGCTCCCCAACAGCTCCTGTAATCATAATTTGCTCTCTGGAAACCAAGACAGAAAAAGGGATGGGGAATGTTGACGACACCAGCTGTCTCCAGGCTTCCTGGGGAGCAGAGCTCCTGCAGCAGCCACTGCAGCCACACGTGTGGCATTGGAAAACCAGAGACTTCAGCAGCTCCTCACCAGGAGGGAGGAAACTTGTGCATAATTAAAGATTTTGATGGGGAAAACGTTAAAGGAACTGTGAGCTCTGCAAAGTCAGAAGGATACAGCGAAGTCCTGCCTGTCCTATGAAGGTCACTAGTCTGGGCTTACTCAAGTCCTGAAGCTCTTCTTAACAGAACACAGCAATTCCAATACATGTATTAAAGGAAAGGAAAGAGTTCCCAAACTGTAGCGCCTTTAGAAGGGGCTGCTCTGTTTTTAAAATAATTAGCTTCATTTCACAGTCAATTGGCACACAGAAATTCACTTGCAGCTTTTGGGTGCAAACACTCAGAAGATGTGTGGGAGTATTTCCTTGGAAATAAATTCCTGAATCATAACTACCATGCTTGAACTAACACATTAATAAAGCCGTCAATAAATTCTTCAGAAGACACCCTTCAAGTGACAGTTTTCCATTACGTGAAGAGGCAAAACCAGCAACACTTTGCTGGCTTAACAGTGCAGATATCCATTCTCTTTTCCAAACACCACCTGATCCTGTAGTCCACGCACTCAGGATGTGTAATCCTGAAAAACTTTTATCCAGCAAGGTTAAAGGAACAGGAACCTAAGGCAAATAAAGATGTTCAAGGCACAAGACTGCTTCTGAATTTCATAAGCATCTTTGATACAAAAACTAACAAAGACTAAAAACCATGTTTCTTTAGAAAACCTATAAAATTCAAGAAAAAGGGATAAAATAAAAGGCAGACCTGTTCTTTCGGCAAGTCCATGGAGGAAATTCTTCTTGGCTCAATTATGAAGAAAGTTATTATTTATAAAAGCCCATCCTTCAGTTTACTTTGGAGAACTGCTGCTTCAAGTTAATGTGTCTTGATGAGGAAAACATATATATGAATGTTTCCTACAAGGAATGACAGACTGACATCCTGAACAACCCAAACAGGATGAGAAAGACAAAATCTAATGTGTTTGATGCTAAACAGACAGTCCAAATTAATAAATAGAGACTAGCATGAAAAGATGGTGCTCATCAAGCTTTCTGCTTGACTGACACCACCCTGAGAAACTGAGAGCTGAGTCACAGTCCCGATCCTGCACCTCAGTTTTTCATTTGCATTCTTCTGCAAATCCTATTTGATCATTCTTTCTTGGATGAAAAAGACAATCTTCATGGCAGACATTAACAATCTCTTGCTATTTCCATTATGTTAGATTACCATTAATACAATTACCTCAGACACTCCTTTTATTTTTATCTCCAATGTTGTCAGATTCCAAAACTCTCAACAGCACCCCACCAGCATATGGGAAATCAATGGATTCGCAAAGAATTTTCTTACCCTTTCAATTTAAATTAAATCTGTGGTTTTTTTTTTTTTTGAGATGTCATTGATTTGTATTTAAATAATCTACTTAAATATTTAGGACACTTTAATACACGTGCCTGTACTGATAAGAATGTTTTTCCCACTGAAAGCAGCACCACTGCTGAGTGTGAATGAACTGTTTCAAAAGTAAAGTTTCAGTGACTGCAATGTGCTTCTTTGTAATATAACAGGAATGAAATAATCCTATATATAATCGAGGAGTAGGAAGCATATTTTTCATCTGTCAAAATCCTGCCCCAAATAATCACTGAATTTAAAGGGGGATGCAATGGTTACTTGCAAGAGTTCCCTTCCAAAATGCTGCTGAAATGCAGTGCTGTTTGCAACCAAGACCAAAAGAGTACCTTACACAATTCCAGGAGGAAGACTGAGCTTTGAAGAAGTATTCTCCTAAATCAGCTTTTGCATTTCCAGAATGCAATGTCTGTGTTAGCCCAGCAGTAGAGAGGCATTTGTAAACCACCCCAGTGAACCCAGCAACAGCTTTCAGCCTTAGCAAGCAGCATCTTAAAATAACTGATAGGATCAGGAAAGTGAACGAGCCTTAAAGAACAGAGAGTTCCGGGTAACTTTCTTTTCTCTCAGTTACTTCTGAAAGAACATTCAACACCCATTTCCTCAGTGAGTGAGTAGCTTTCCATCTTAGCTGTGTACACTGCTGATAGGGACACTTCTAAACAAATGAGGTAAAAGAGAGCCCTAGACTATGAAGTCTGTTTTAAAAAATGAAAACTGACATGACTAAATCAAAGACAACTTCAAGCTGAAATTTAAACACAACCCAAATACTTGTTACAAGTGTCTGCACTGTGTCATTATCCATTTGCACACAAGAAAATCAATTATTCTTCATACTTAGGAGTCAAGTCTGCAGCACCCCTATAGCACTGATGAATTCTAACAGGAGAGAGAAGAACCTGGAGTACCAAAATCCAGCCTAAGCACGACCCTGTAGCTCAGGATATGAAGTTTGCAGGAAAAAAATCTCCCATCTGCTGGATATGGGAAATACCAGAAGACCCTACTGCTTGCAGGGCCCCAGAGAGGGATGTTTTTGGGGTAGCAGGGTTGCTTTTACTTCACAGTGAAAGAGCAGCAGCCTCACCTGAGTGCCCATTTGATTTCCCCCAAACCACAGGTTTACCACATGAGAGGCTGCCTGTGGCCTGGCTTGCAGAGACAATCCCTGCTGCTAAGCCCACATTCACCCATTCCACAATTTCAGGCCCCACAATGCAGAGGAACCTCCCTGTCCAGCAGGGCAGAAAGGAGAATTTCACCTGCATTCACCTCTCCAGATGGCCAATATGGGGAGCCCAGGAGCAGCTCAGTCTCCACACCTCCCTTGTTCCTCATTGCCACTGCCAGCACAGGCAGCCCCCAAACCTGTTCATTTTGGACAGCAAGAAGTCTTGCCACTCATTTTTTCCTTTTCTTTTACCAGCACCATTGGAACATTGAAACTCTTCCCCCAACCACCACCATCCAGCTGCCCTTTTCCCACCACTGAAACCACCTCCTTTATTGGAAACTGCATTTAAGGCAAGATTTGGAACAAATAATTTGTTGTGTCTGCTGACATGCTGTCTCAGCACTGTGCTGAGTCAAGCCCCCGAGCCATCTTCCTCTCATCTGCGAACAGCCATTGCAATTTAATTCCTTAACAATTAGGAATTAAATAATCTAAGTTTCATTCAGCTTCCAGTAATACAGTCTCTTCTGTTGTGCACTATTTTCCATAAAGACACTCAGTCTACACCCAGCTGTCCAAGAGGATCAGAGCTGCAGCTCTGTTTCTGCAGCCACTCCAACATGTCTGGTTCACTCCAGGTACCTCCAAACCCACATCCCTCAGACAGCACAAGTGATCGAGCTGTTTTTATGGGATGCCGTGGAAAATGAAAAATAGTTGCATGAGAACAGAGACCAGGTAATCCGTGCTGAGTCTTCACTCAAAACAAGGATAAAATATATGCATTGCAAAAATTGAGATTCTTCATAAATCACTGCCTTAAATTATCTCGCATTTTTCTTCTAACTGACGTTGTTTAGATTTTATCATCAGCTAATTAGAATAATTACATGCAATTATCTTGCTGCAGCAGATAACCATAAAACATAATAAATCTCAAGACATTTGCAGTTACTGTTCAATGAAAACCACATTTAAAGTCCAGAATGTGAGCAACTTCAACCTCCTTTTTCAGCCCATAAAGACTTTTAAGACTTTCAGTACTCTTTGTAGTCATCCAGATTTGGCAACATAAAAGTCTATAATCTCACACACCCTTCTCCTGGCTGACTTGGATTCTGCTATGCAATGAAACACAGGCTAACTCACAGCACAGACTAAGTTCTTGAAGTCAGCTTGAGAGAGTTTACTAACACACTCCCATAAGTCCTTAGAAAAAACCACCAAACTCCTAGGCCAGAAGCATTCCTGAATCTATTTACTGCCAGTGATTAATGAATCAAACAGGACAGTTATCTTGAGACAAAAAAATAACTACTGAAGATTCAAAGGAAGCCAAGAAAACAATTTTCTCGCTGGCTACACATTTAAAACGCAGCCACCCGTCTCAGACCACAAGAAGTCACACATCAAAATACACTTGAAGCCATAGCGATGCCTCAGAAAAACATGTTGTTCTTGAGAGTTACTAAACACTTATCCTGCCATTACCAGCAAGAAGCGATGGTGATTTTCTTACCCAAGAGAAAGTGACACCTGAATATCAGGAAATTCTGAAGATGCTATCGGTAAGACTAAATTACACCTGCGTGTGTGGTGTAATTACATCATCAATATGCAGTGGAAGGAAAATTCTTCAACCTTGACATCAATGTCCACACCTGCTAAAATAAATTCTTTTAACCTTTCCTCTCATTAATTCCAGCAATTAGAGTGGTGGTTTTGGGGTTCAAAGCCAAAACAAAACCTTCACTTTTACAGGAGAACCAGCCTCCATTGGGGCTCCTCACTGAACCACACAGTGCTTGGTGCTTCTGAATTGCTGGCAACACAAGTTTCTACATTTTTGTATTTCTGGCAAGCTCCTATTTCAGAGGCTGATAAGATCATCCCATAAACAGATCTAATTAACTCAACGCTTTCAGTTTCATCCCCAAAAACTGGAAGAATGACTTACTTGGGTCTCGACTGCTGTACGGCCATCCTGAGGCAGGTAAAAGGGGCAGCACAGGAGAATTTGCCCTGCTGTCATCCTCCACTTGCTGCGTAATATGTCTCACAGTTTCTTTGTTTTTCCTGTTCTTCCTGCGGCCCGTGGGCTGCCAGCCATCCCCCACTCCTTGCTCTGAGAACCCACTCTGTATTGCACTATCCTTGGCAGAGTGCAGCTCACCCCCTCCGTAATGGGACGGTGACACCTGCTCCTCTTTGATACGCAAAGACCCATAGCCCATGTCACTAGCCCAGAGAGACTGGGACGAAATGTCTTCATGGCTGTCTGGTTTTGGTTCTTGATCCTCTTTCCCGTAACTACTCCCTCCCTCATGGCAGCTGGCAATGGCTGAGTCCCCAGAGGAGTTTGCTGGGCTTGTTCTCCGAGCCAGCCAGGGGGATATACTCCTGCCAGCCACGACTGCCGAAATCAGAGCGTCCGTGCTGCTGCTGGAAGGGGCTCCCAGCTCATAATCAACGAGGTCCTCCGAGGCATCAGACTTGATGCTTATGTCCAGAGCTGCTTTGATGAAGTTGTGGCAGGCCTGCACGATGTCTGTCATCTGCAGGTAGCTGGCAGCCGACATCACCTCGATGACGTTCCTGCTGGTCAGCGCCAGGTGTGCGGAGTACATGAAGTCAATGATTGCCTTAAAGCCCTGGGCGGTGACGATGTCCAGGTGGGTGACTGTGGCCTGGTCAGAGGTTTTCTGGACCTGGCAGTAGAGGGTTTTGAAGTAGCGGCTGCTCCCCAGGAGGACGTTTTTGTGAGCCTTGAAGATCTTGCCCTCCACGATGATGCAGACGTCGCAGAGGATCCCGTGCTGCCTCTGCTCGTTCAGCTCCCGCAGCAGGTGACGGTAGTGGGAAGCAATTTCCATATCTTCCTTTCGGTTATTCATTTGGAGATCTTTATGTTTCCTCTTCCACAAGTCCTGCAGGGGGAAGGAAATGACAGGATTACAAAATCCAAGACAAGGCTGAGACAAACCCCAGGTTGCACCAAAAGAAGCAACAGGTTCATCTGGGAAGAGTGCCACAAATACAGCTACTGCCTGCAATGCCTCCACATTCATTACAAAATGCACCTTACTTTGGCCAGACTTCAAATAATTTACATTAAAAAGGACTAGATTTGAAGCCAATCCTCCAGTGGCTCATAACATCCCAGAGCAACCGTTTCTTTAAATTACTACAAACTTGTAAAAAAACCCATCTGAAGTAACCAGAGAACAACAGCTGTCAGCTTTTACTGTGAATTTGTTGAAGTTTGGTTTTGAAAGAGATACTGCACTTGAAACCATGCTCAGATGCCCGCAGCCTACCGAGGGGCACACTGTAACACATTTTCCTCGAGGGAACAAGCATCGTGTGTAGCACACAGAGGAGCTGAAATCCTCAAACAGCAAGAGCCAATTGAACCCAGCATTTCCCTTGTTATACTCCTGTGGAGGGGCTATAAAAATAGTTTAAAAGTCACAAGAGTAACAAGCAAATCCAAGAAAAGTTTTAAGTCCCCACCCAAACTAAACTGGCAATAGATTGCAACTATGAAATTAATGTTATTTGAAGCTTGACTACTTACAAGCAATACTTTGCAATTAACATGTTATTTCCTTGATTTACATCTCCAAGTTTACCCTGCAGCCACCCTCAGATACTGAGCAAAGAACTTCTCATGATCACCTAAAGAAAGGATCCTTATAACCAACATAAAGCTGAGAAAATTTCAGAGGGCATTTGATCACCTTTCATAAAATTTGGCAGTATTATCCAAAATAATAGGCTAGCTGGTGCCAGCAGCAAGGTATCTTCTAAGTTATGCTCCAGATTATCCTCCTCTTACACCCCAAAACAGAAAAAACGTCCCAAATGTTGACAGTAATCAGCAGTGCAAGGATTTTCAGATTGAATTTTTTCCAGTTACTATCTTTGCAACTCCAAATTTGCCTTTGATTCCACAGCTTTACAAATCCTTTGGCATTCAATTCTGCCATTTTCTCTAGCTTGTACCACTTTTTGTGGAACTTACTATCCAGATTTATCTACCGTGGAACGGTGGTTTAATGGTCCAACTATTTAAGAGCACCAAGGTGAAGGATATCTTACTCCTTTCTCTCAGAAGCTTAAAATTTGTTCCAATATAAAAGGTCCCAACTGTAGAATTGATATGAGGGTCCACATGTCAACACACACTGTAAAATTGGACCCAGTTCCAAATGTTATTATGTGCAGGCACACTCATCAGAAGCCTGGATTTAGGCTACTGGTTGTTACTTATAAAAACAAAACCTCTGAGGTTGTACAGCCTTAAAGCACACATGGCTCGGGGTTAGCACTGGCATTAAGGAGGATGTTTCCAGCCTGGAGCACCTTTCTAACATCCACAGAGCTCACACACAAATTCAGTCCCATCTGCTCAAACTGGCTCGCAGCAGTGGGCAGCACAGCCGTGATTCAGGAAGTTTCCTTGGCACATTCAAGTGTGTTTCCTGGGCTGTGGAACACAGATCCACAAGTACCCTGCCCCCTTCCCCTACCCTGTGCTATTATTATCATTTTCAGCAGCAAAATAGCTGCAGTTTAGTCACTGTGGGCTAGAAAAGCACCTCCCAGCCCACAGAACATCCGTGAGGTGGGACCTTCTCCTAGAGAGCCACCTGATGATTCAAAAGTTCAAGTTATGCAACAAGCTCCTCCAGTTCTGCAAGGATGGAGCTGCCTCTCTGCAGCCCCAAAAATCCTAATTTGCAAGGCCAGCTGGTCCCTGATCATTGAGAAATGTTTGCTTCCCTCTAGAGAGGAAGGACCTTCTTCCTGCAACACAAGCAGGCTGAATTGTGTTCATCCACTTCAAACCATGCAGCTTTTCTGCAGAATTAAGCACAGAATGCACAGAGAAGCCAATCTCTTTTTTTTTTTTATTGAACTGAAAGAGGTCAATACCAGTGCAGCTGCACACACCTATTTACCACAGAAATCTGCCCAGAGACCTCAAACCAAATCCTCACCCAGACACCATCTCTGTCTCAAATAAACAAAATAAATCGATGAAAATCAAACCAAGAATCAGGGTTGAGGAGTGTGGAAAGAAAAATAAATTAATTTTCAGATGTTTGGCCTGAAAAGGTTGTGAGGGCACCAGCCAGCACAGCATCTCCCTAATCCAGGCTCTGGAGGTGGCTGCCAGCACTTCCCAACATCTCCATGTTGGAAAGAACCACCTCTTAAGGCAGAGTGACAGTTCAGTTTTGTCTTTATTCCAGAAACCACTCCTGCATCTACTTTTAGGAGCTGAAGAGTCAGCTTAGTCCCCTTAGGAAATATGAATTGCCACACAGAATAAAGTGAGTTGTCCATCACCAGTCGTGTCTCCAACAGCTGCCATATCCACACAATTCAGGGGAAGATGTAAGAAAACCTCAGAGCCCACAATGAGGAAAGGGTCAGAATGTTCTGGATATGGCATTTCCTTTCACTGTTCCTTCATGGATATTAAAATCCATATTCCAAGACACAAACTCCCTGGAACTGTGGGGAGGAGGGGCAGGAAATCTCCTGCAAGGATAATTTTCTCTTTCTCAATTTCATACAGATTAGCATCAAAGTATTTGTCAATGTCTCCACTTGCTCTTGTGAATTTATGGCACAACATTTTTCCTTCTTCAACTGGAAATTGTATCAATTCCTTGAGATTTTATTTCTTTGCTATCTCATACATTTATTCAGTTTAGTTCATTGAGTCACCCCCTCACCCCATAACAGTCCACTTCAGATGCATCTTGTCCTGTTTTAAGCTGCCTGTGGCAGAAATACAGAATTTAAAATATGTCTCTTGCTACTTTTGGTTTAGACTGGAGCAGATTGAAGTCCAGGCATTGGGGTGGGTGGATAGATGGGTGGATGGGTGGATGGGTGGATGGATGGATGGATGGATGGATGGATGGATGGAGCTCTTGCTCATCTCTTTAGGAAACAGAAGATAAGGTCAGAGAAAAGATATCAGGGAATTTTTACTAAACCCAAAGACACAAAAAATCTCTGCAAGACTCCTTTCTGACCACTGAGGTGGGCACATTACAGCACCTTCAAGCAAGCAGTGAGGTGGATTCTCCTGTGTTCAGTGTAATCAATAAAATGTAACAGTTTCCAAATCAGGAATTATTACTGTAGATGTCTTGATCTTCCTCTGTCACAAGGTCTGCTCCCTCACACCCATCACTCCACATCCAACATCTGTCACAGCATTGTACCTTTTAAACAAGAGGTCTTCAGGGGAGAAAATTAAATATGCCTCAAATTCAGAGGAATTAATTAGTTTTCTCTCTACCCATGTCAAACCAGAACATCCGTTTAATGTCAAGGATCACTAGGGAATTAATCCAAGTTAAATTTAAGGCAATTTGCTAGTAGTTAAAAATTCAGGAAGCTTTAAAACCCTGTTCTTGTGTTCCAATTTCACATGCTGTTTTGTGGCTTGTTGATGGTTTGCTTTTCTTTTTTTTTTTTTTCCTTTCCCTGGTAAGGATATTTATTTCCACTTAAAAAATGTTGTGGAAAGATTTCTTCAGAAAAGCTGTACCCTTCAAACTTCTGTAGAAGCACAGTGAAGATGGAATAAACTGGAGATTTCTTAGAAACAGACCTCAAAGATTAATGATGTATTTTTTGGTTTATCTCAGGTCTTTTTAGTACATGAAGGCTTTAAAAGTTGAGCATTTACCAGGATTCTTTAGGCCACATGGCCACAACACAGCTTTCCAGGAAGCCAACGAACCAGGAAAGCTCATCTGAAGATTTTCCACAAAATAAAATTGTAGGAGATCAGGCTTTCTTCATAAGCCAGTTCACAGGCAGTACAGTAATTCAAGTCTATTACTTCTCCAAAAAGAACTAAAAAAAAATGTCCCAAACCAAACCCTTGCACCTAACAGCAAGAAGAACACAAAGTGAGCAGATTTAAGAGTCACTTTCATGCAAACTTCTGTCAAAATACAGGCTCGCTTTTATTTCTCATATCAGAAAACCCTGGTCTTGAATAAGCATTAATAATTTATACAATCTTTAACCCTAGCTAGAGTGAACCTATGAAAGTGGTTTATTTTGCACTGTCATTACAGTTATTTCAACACGAAAACTTCTTCTGATGGCACAGTAAGAGCCTAAATCACACTTCACTTCCCATTGGAAAGGTTTCAAGAAGAGTAAATATTTATTTATTGGCAAATTTCTCAGGCCAGGAATGAGTCTCCTAACCAAAATCTTAACATCACTAAAATTAGGGGGCACAATTTTTTTGCATCTAAATCTCAGTGCATTACTTGAATTTTGACAAAAAGACACAGATGAGAAATGAATTGCACACAAAATCCTCTACAGAGCAGTCCCCTGGGAAATAGTGGGGACAAAAATAAACTTCCTTCCCTCAGAAAGAAAACAGGGGAAAAAAAAAAAGGCCTGGAGGTTTTTGGGGAGGGGAGGGTTTGCTGTTGTTAGAATTTGTTTGGTTGGTTGTTTACTTTTTCTTTTCTGAGAATGTAAGTGAACTGAAGATTTAAACTACACGGCACTTCATCTGTATCAATTTTCTCAGCGTGTTTCTACACTTAATACCAAGGACCAAAGGTAAAGAGCACCAAAATGCTCACTAGTGCACTCCTCCACCACTCTGCTCCCTAGAGAAAACATGCCAACTGGAATTTAACCAAAAATGTGTTGTTTCCTCCCCCTTCTCCCTTCAGAGAAAAGTAAAAACAGATTAAGGAAGAACTCCAATTCACTCCAATGCTTTATTATACAAAAACCCAACAAACACACCCCACTTCTCTGCTTCCCCTGTGTCCTGTCCATGTTTCCACTCCCAAGACATTCCAACATTTTTAAAATTCCTCTGCAAAGGAGCTCTGTAAGGTGAGATTGGGCTTGAAATGCTTCCTTGCACAACAAGACACAGTGTGCATGCAAGCTTCACTTTTATCCAGTTAAAGACGACAGAAATACACAGGATTCCTACTCTCCATCTGCCCTGTGCTGAAAAGAATGGAGAACAAAACCCCTTAGGAACTGAAAAGGACAGTAAAGGAGAGAAAAAGAAGATTCAGAATCTTCATGGATGGTAACTCTCTGCAAAGACACTGCTCAGGAGCTTTACAAGCAGAAATCTCCACAACAGCAGTGTTTTCTCACAGGTGTGTTTGAGGAACAGCAGCACACAATTCTGAAAGAGTTTTAATTTCTTGATACTATATAACACCAAATTATATTCATATGATCATCTTTGTCCAAAATAGATATAAGTAACACCTTACAAAAATGAACAGTTGCCAAAAAAGAAACTCCTTTATTCTGATTCCCAAAACCAATCATCCCTTGTTTTAAGTTGGTCATTCCAACCACAACTCTGAACTCGAGGAGAAAGAGGCAGATGTTTGTAAATAGACCAAACAAACAGCTTGAGCCAGAGGGGTCACTCAGGGCTCAGGGTTTCATGCAAACAAGGTGCACCACTTCTCCCTGATGAGCAGGGATGGGAACATTTAATTGCAGCCCAACAGTGCATGTTCAGCCTCATGGGCTGGGACTCACAGGAAGAAAATAAAAGTTTCACCATTCACCTTGAGAAGAACTATAGAAGTACAGAAAGGGCAGGGATGTGGGAGGCACATGATTTTCAGTAAACTTAAAGAAAAATACTAATTCCATTTTCATTACCCAATTTGATAGCCCCACTGAATTGTCAGTGATTGCAGGGCAAAAAGAGCCCCAGGTTCCTACATAAATTTATTAACCTTGGTCTGATCAGGATTCACTAAAATTGCTCCAACTTCAAGCCAACATTGCCCCATCACAGAGAGCAATAAATCAACATCTCTGTTTAGAATCTGTAGCAGATACAATCCAGAAAGTCCATGAGTAAAGTTCAAATAGCAGAGTAGAACACGACACACTTCCAGCATCTCACCAAACCATTAAAGCTTTGTTTCCACAGTCCAAACAATAACCACAAGGAAAATCTAACTCCAACAGCACAACCTAAAATAGCAGGGGGTCATCATTAACCATTTCACTCTACTCCAAAACTTTAAGCCAGAGACTTGGCCTTTCACTTGTCTAACTATCCACCTGGTTATGGGTCAGCCAATGTGCAGGAGCTGGACAGCATAAAAGAGCAATCAAAACACAGGATTTCAGAGAAAAATCCATTTATTAACCTTCATTAGCTCTGACAGCACATGAAGGATTTCAAGAGAAAACCAGGACTGAAAACGAGAGGTAAGTGAAAACTGCTGTCCTCCACATTTTGGGAGGAGGGTAATTAGAATTCAAAATTTAGAAACTGTAAAGTTAAAAATTTTAGGGGGAAAAAAGAAAAGACCAGATATGCATATTTTGCTTATTAAAAGTAACAAGTGATTTTAACTGATTTAGTTAATGAAAATATGTAAACTGCAATATTGAGTAAATAAACAAGTAAAATCCAAGACAATTACTTCTTACCAGTAACAAACTGGGTTCCAGGTCTAGTGTTTCTCCTACAACAGCTGAGGACATCAACAGCCCCAGGGCAGCACAGGTAGTGCCCTGATTTTGACCTTCTGACAGCACTGGTGTGAACTCTTGTAGGAGAAAGACAGAACTATGACAAAAAACAAAACCAGAACAAATTATTAGCAATAAATTAACAGTGAAATATTAACAGTGAAATATTTTGAAGTCCTTTCCCTCCAAACTCACAGTTATGACACCCTTACTTATGACTTAATGAATCCCAAAAAAGTCAACTCCAAGCATATCAATACATTGAAAGTAATTAAAGCCTGGCTACCACATTGTAATAATGTAAACAAGAGTTACTTCTTAAAGGTATGGGAACAAAAAGGTCTAATTTTAGCCACTAAAACTTCAATCAGACCCTTGAACAACAGGGTTTCCTGTTTGGGAGCTTTTCAAAACATTCTCACTTTAATGACTCTTTAAAGAGACTCACCTTATCTGACCTATAAAATACTGAGCTTTAAAAGCTACCAGTACAGCTCCTGAAAGAAATTTGCAGTGGAACACTCAGGAGAATTTGCTCTTGAAATGTTTAGTTGCCAGTTTCTAGTGGCTGACACCATTCTGGGTTAAGAGACCAAACAATCCCAAGATTTGTAAAGTTTTGTGTAAAATACAGATATTTAGGTGTAGTAAGACACATTTACAGACGGGCTCCTCAGAGATAAACCTGAGTGTTTATTATGGTTACAAGGTACAAGGAGTAGGAATAGTTCAACTACACCAAGGCTTTTGTCTGTGAGGACACATCCTCTAAAACTATCATCTTATACAGCTATTTTTCTTGTATAAAACAGAGTTTATTTTCTTCAGAATAGCATACACACCACACTGGCAACATTTAACTTACAATCTAACACTTCCGAGTCTACTTTATTCAAAACTTTATATTGTTAGCCATAATAAAGTCCTTTTTGATCTCTGCATTTCAAACATCTTCAATACACAGATTAGCTCTCTTAATGAAAATAAGCTATAAATCAATACTGGTGATTTCAAGACTGACCTTCTGTAGTAACAGATTGTGAAAGGAAACATCAGAAGATAAAAGTTAAGAAAGCTTTTCCAACACAAATTAATGCCATTATAGAAGGTGAAATAAAATATCTAATAAACAAACAAAGTAATAAGGAAAATCCAAGCATTCTTATGGCAAACAGCAGAAATGAAAATCTTGAAAACAAATATGACCCAATTGAAGCAAACACCAGTGACTTTGTTCTCTGTTTCTATTCTGGACTGCCAAGTCTTGCCTTTCTCTATTTCTGATTGCTTCTCCATAGCAATTGTTTTGGCGAGTTCTTTTTAGTGCTGTTATTTGGACAGTTAAGAAAAAATAAAGTGGTAAAGTGAGGGAGCCAGACCAACCCAGACACATGGGAAATTACTTTGTTAGCAAAGTGTAACAAGGTGTATGTATTTCTACTTAGACTTGGAGCTATTAGTGTTAAAATTCTCACTTACACCTGTCCCAGAGCACAAAAAGAGCCAGAACGGATTGGTAAAAATGGCAAAGCTGAGCCCTTCACTTTTTCTTCTCTGCTTGGAGCTCTGCACCTGCTTCCCTCTTGTGATCAAACAGATGAGAACCGAGTGACCCTGATGGATGGAGACACCTCTGCCACAAGGAAGGAGCAAAACAGCCAGAGGTATTTCTCCAACTTTTGCAGATGACCGAGATTTCTAAATGAGCCCTTGTTATAATTGTTAAGTCAAGTTTTATGAAGAAGTGTCAGCCCTCATAATGATGTTCTCTCCAGGTCCCCTTTCTCTTTCCTATACCACATGACAAAAATATCTTCGAAATGCTGAGAACTTACCGATACTTGAAAGTGTTTCCTGTCAGCAAAAATAAACCTTGCAATGTTTCACAGCTGGACAGTGCATGTTTCAATGAAGAGAGCAGAATGGTCTCTGGTAAGAAGCTCCAGAAGGTTCATCAGATGGCCTGTGTTTGGGAACAGAAAGAATTGGAAGCAAAAATTAAAATCTAAATTTTAACTCAATACAAAGCCCTTCAGTGTCACATAATTACAAGCAATGTTTAAAATAACTGCACGTTTACAACACTGTTTGCCATTTTAACAAGAAACATTCTGCTATATTCCTATAATTAATCACACAGGAAAAGTTATTTAGCCCTTGTATTAATGTAAAGAAAGACTTTAACATACCAGTATTAAGACTGTTAACAACTCCTGACTATGCTTCCAGAAGTGCTTTGAAATGTCACTCTAAAACCCCAGCAGTTTATAAAAGGATTTTTTAAAAATTTAACAACATTGTTTCAGTTGACATGTAAGTTTCAGTTAATGTTTCTGTGACCTCTGCCACCCACATGCTTTAAATGGGGTTGGAATTAATCTCACCTCATGGTTATAGTGATTCCCCTCCAAACCAAAATATTTGCCTAAGGTTACAGAAAAATCATGTGTCCATGTTGTGTGAAAGGACGAGAGATTTGAGTTATATTCCCATCCAGCTTGACTGAATCACAGCCTTCAAAAGCCAGCATGGCCCCCAGATTTTAACCACCAAGCAGCATCCACAAAAGTACTTTGAGGAAAGCACTTCGCTTCTCTTGCAAACATTAAAAAGAACTTAAAAAACACCAAACAAACAACCCAAACACAAAAATGAAGATGTAAATAACTAACAGAAGCTTTACTTTCCATGCCTGTAAAAGCTATGCAGTCTGAAATACAATATTCCAGTGAGTAACAAGTTGCTAATCCCACAGGATGCACCTTTGCAACACGGCACAGGTGTGTGCACCCAGTTCCAGCTGCTCTCCTGCAGAAATATTTCCACTGCACTTGGATTTCCTCTGCTTTTCCCTTATTCATTTCCCCATAACTTCCAACTCTGTCCATCTGCCTGTCCCCCCGTCCTGGTACAGTAACAGTGGCTCAAATCATTCCCCTGTTTTTGATCTCTGTTCTCTCTCTTGTCTGGCTGCACCAGGAGAACAGACTCAACATTACTCATGTCATGGACCCTGCAGAACTCAGCAAGAACTTGGCAGAACTGGTACAGGGTACCAGGCTTGAGAAGTCTGGTGACATCAAAAAAATAAGAATTTAGCTATAGATATATCTGTAACTCTAGCAACAAAGATTAAAAAACAACCTGAAAAAAAATTCAAATGCCTGTGGTTCATATGACACTTACCTGTCCAAGTGTCATTAGATCTCCTTAAGATCTCCTACAAGATCTTTAGCTTTTACTTTAAAAAGTCACAAAAGAAATCTAAGCAAAAAAACCTCTGCCCTTCTGCATCTATTAGTCAAAAAAACAACATAAAAAGTACCTTAAAAAAAGAGGATTAGAGAACTGTAAACTTATCACACTGGGAATTGCCCTGAAGAATGGTTTCCCCCAAACTTTCTCATTGGTTTTTGGCTTTTTAATTAGGGGATCTTTGCCAAAGTTCCCAAACTCAATACGTAAAAAGGGAAGGAGCCAAAGGAGGAAGAATCATGAGGTGATTTTTAAAAAGAAGAAAAGCATGGGTAAAAACCAAGAGAAAGGTCACTTAAAAGACACACAAGGAGTCATGAATAAGAGTAAAAGAATCAACCAGTGTAAAACTAAAGATAACATTTGAAGGGCTCTGAGAACAACCTAATTCTGTCTGTGTAATTCATGGTACAAGCCCTCCGTGCCTTGGGTAAGGATCCTGGTTTACTTTTTAGCACAAATCTCATAATCCAGATTTGATCAACTACTACTGAAAAAAAAAAAAAGGGGGGGGAGCGAAGCCAAGAAGGACACATTGGTAACAAGAAGGAAGTCAAAAAGCTCATTTTATATTTAGCCACCACCTCATTCTCCAACCTTATAGTAGCAGGACTGTTAAGAGCAACTGGGTCCTGACTACTTCATTTATTGGCACTTAAATTAGTTGGGTTTGGATATTTTAAGCACCTAATGTCCAATACAGACCATTGATTCTTCTGTTTTGTGGCATGATCTGAGCACTAGTCAGAAAGGTATTTCCTCTGATGCTGTATCAGTGCAAAAGGTGCAAATTTTGTTTAACCCTTTCCTCTAAGAGAGCAATCCAAAGCACTGAAATATCAGCTTTCTGCAGAGCCCTTCTCCATGGGGTGAGAAATACCAGGAAGCTTGGATGGAATAAGCAGTTTGTTCAATATATGGCAAGGAAATAATTAGGTAAGATAACTAGGTATTTCAATATACAGAGGGATAAACATATTCTTTAATATACAAAACCCTGCTCATTTTCTAAGTAGGGTTCTTGGGCAAGTAAGGTCCTGGTACACACTGACATTCTCATTAATAAATATATTTTAGTCCACACACAAGCTCATAGATGTGTTTGTAGAATTTTTTTGATATCTTGGTGCCTCTTTCCAGTACAGGAGATGCCAACTCAGAGTCACTATAAAGCAAACACAGGACAACTTCCAACATTTGCAGGGTGTTTTTCTTCCCAAGGGCACACATGAGTCAAGTGAGCAGCAGGACAAGATCACCACTGTCTGGGCTGGAATAAAAGCCAGCCACATCCTCAAAAGTCAAGGCAAAAAGGTGAGTTTCAGCTCTAACTCAGCATTTACCTGTCACATTTCAGCAACGCCACCTCTCCCCTCCTGTGCCAGGGACTGTGTCCTTACCTATGCACAACTGAACACTGCCAAGTGGGACACATTTCCATCTCATTAGAATGGCTGTCAAGGATCTCACCCTGTGCTCAGAAGCTATTCCAAACCAACATCTCAGCAGCAGCCTGATGTTTCTTAAATACATGGGTATGAAAGAAAGTTAAGGCAACTGTTCAGAAAATAACTGCACCACAGCTGACTCGGTAAGGGACAGCAAACCCCACCCACGAGCCTCTGGACTCCACCACATCCCAGAGGGAATTCATCCAGGACTTCACACTGGTTTGCCTTCATGAAGAATAAGCACTTTTAGTACGATTTTTCATCAGTAAAATTGAAAATGTTTAGCAGAGCTGAGTAAACCCCTGTTTCACAGAAGGGGAGATGGGTAACAAGAAGTTACACACCAGCACATTCAATCAATAGCTGGAGGATGGGAACTGAGTCCCAAAGAGCAGCTTTCCCTCTAAACTGGACACCCTTGTGAATCCAAACACACCAAGGCAGCACAAACCAGAAAACTATTGACCTGTTTAGGGAAGTTGAGATTCTTCCCTCTTGCATCTCAAGGAAAGAAGCCCCACATGAAGTGATACAGGCTTTTATTTCTCATCCTACCTGAAGGACTGCAGATCCAGAGGGAACTGAGAAACCCAACTACTGAAGGATGTATTTAAGGGGGCTGCAAACACAAACATACAAAAAGTCCTCGGGAAGGGAATAAAGTGAAGTGTTGAAGCAACAAATTTTAACACTGGAGCCCTGATTGTTACTGTGCTTGCCCAAATATCATAAAAACTCCCACGGAGATGCTTTAGGGATGCAGTAGGATCGCAGGACTTCCCGCAGACCAAATTCCTGCCTCTGCCTCGCAGCCGCTCCTCGTGCTCTCTCCTAACGTGACCCCTGCTCTGCGCACACAACCTGCTCGCTTTCACTGTTAACACACTCCCAGTTTCAAATATCACACGCAGAAAACACAGGTGAGCTCCACACTTCCAAATATTCCAGCCAAACGCAAGCCAGGAGCGAAATATAAAAACGGAATTAATCTCTCTGTGTAAAGTGTCAGAATTTTCCAGGGTAGCGCTCACAGCCAGGAGCAGACACAGATTGCTGCCTCCTGGGAATTACAGCGGACATGTGGGATAACCATTACAACTGCAGGTAGCTCTTCAAAGACTTAAACTAAGCCCTCTCTCCCTGCCCTTCTGTTTGCCCATTAAACTAAGCACATAGGAGCACGGAAAACCCCTGTGAATGCTTTTTCCCAATTTAGGGGGAGTCTGGAAAGCGTTACAGAGTGCTCTGGAGCAGCCAGTAAAACCGGCAACACGAAGGGAAAAATGTCCTGGGAAAGGTTGAGCTGTTTATGAAATAATTCTGCCCTGAAAGCAGGCAGTGGCAGTTTGGATTGGGTGTCAGCCTGCTCTGTGCTGCTGCTGCTGGGAGGAGAGGAAACTTTGCTTAGAAACTTCAAAAACACGGATCTAAAAAAA
>VXBC01001263.1:480559-492013 GCA_013399945.1 Ploceus nigricollis | reverse complement strand
CGGGACAGCGCGGGGGCTGCGCTGAGGCGGGGGCGGCGGCGGGAGCTTGGGGTCGCTCCCGGTGCTGGTCCCGGTCCGGTCCCTGTCCCGATCCCGATCGTAACCCCGCTCCTGCTCCGCACCTCTCTGGGCCGCCCCGGGTGTCTCCTGCCCGCGGCAGGTGCGGCTGTGCGCCCTCAGCGGGGCGCGTCCCCTTAGCCCCGCCGCGGGATGGAGGGCGGCGGGTGTGGGAGCGGGGCAGTGCCGCAGCCTCCGGACCTTGCAGAGAGAAACAAAAATCACTTTCCCCCTCTTGTTCGCACCGAGATCTATTTCACACAATGCCCTGAGACGAAATAATGTAAAAGAAGTGCAGTTCGGAGCCCCCTGACCCGTAATGGCCAGAGAGCGAGGCCGGTGGTCGGGGAAGGATGGAGATCAGAGCGGATGGAGATCACAGGCAGCTCCGCAATGGAAAACCTCCCGCTGCAACAAAGGGCAGGGCTTTGCCCTTTTGACTGTCGCGCTGAAGGAGCTGACAGAAACTGCCCTATATTTCAAAGGACGGAGCTTAACAGGGCAGGATAGGTCTGGAGCGTGGGGGAAGCCGGCGCGATCGCACGATGGCTGCGGCGAGCGGGGAGTCGCTCTCGGTGCTGTGTGCGGTCGCTGGATTGTGAAAGCAGGAGCTGGTCCAGCAGATAAAACGTTTGCAAACTGTTTTATCAACATCTGCGTGCTGTGATTGCGCCCGAAATTGGGGAAATACATTGACCGGCGGGGTTGGCCGTTTGCATAGTTAACTGACTTAGGTGTGTAATCACAGTAATTGCCTGGCTAATCGCGTGCCGAAGGTTTAAAAATTTCCTTCGTGGTTTCCTTTCCCTCATCCTATATATTTCCTTCATCTCTGGCTTTCAAATAGGCAGACCTGCTGTCGAAATCTTAGACTTGACTTTTATGCCTGCTCTTCATTCAAATCTATTTCTATAAGGTGCTATTAATCCGTAGGACGTCCCCTTACAAAAAGTGTATTTTCCACTTTTTAATCTGTAATTTAAATAAACGGATGTTCCATCGTGTGTTTTCCTCCCCCCGTTTCCTCCCACATACCCTAAATACCTTTAATTTTGAAAAGACTCTGAATAAACCTGATTAATGAAAACAAAATACCTTTTCACTCCAGCATGTTTTTAATTACCTCTTCATTTTATATTGCAACAGAGTCCAAGCACCACCTTCCTAGAAAGAGTTCCATTAAAATGCAAATGAAGATTTTGCAGAAGTTGTTAATGTGACCAAGGACACAATTTCTTAGACTTGAGCAACTCAGAATCAGCGCTGGGCGGGGGTTCCTGCTGCCACCTGCTCTTTCTGCACGCACAGTCCTGTGTAGAACATGTTTTCCAGCCTCTGTCACCTGTGGGTGAGGAGCACCAGAGCTGAACAAGCAAAATCCCTTTTCCACCCTAAATGCTCGCACTGGTTTTCACATGTATCTGTCCCCCCCACACCTGCAGGTATTAAGTCCTTCTGTGCTTTGAGTCAGTCCTTTTTTTAGGCTGAAATATGAAGGTTCAAGGTGCTGTAGAAAGTGGAATTTTATGCCATTACGTCTTGTTTTGCATGACATCTGCATCATACCTGGTTGTGGCTGTAACCATTCCTGCCTTTCCTCACTCCTCTGTTTGAGGCCAAGCTTTCCCTGCTACCCCAAAGCTCCTCATCTGCAGGATGTACGCTCCCCTCCTCTCCTCCTGCCCAGGGTTTCTTCCCCAGGTCTTTGTTGGAAGAAAGCATTTCTTCCTGTGGTGTTTGTTTGTGTGTCAGGCTGGGCTGACTCCCCCAGAGCAGCAGCAGCTGCTGCCTGGGCACTGCCCTGGGGAATGTTCCCAAGAGGGGGAGGGTGGCAGCAGGCCCCATTTCCCAAAGCTGTTCCACACAAAGGATTTCAGGAGACTTGAAAAGCTTTAATATTCTTTTGCCAAGCCCCCTCTCCTTTAATTAGAAGTTTGTGTTGTATTTTAGGTAAATACTACAATAGCTCAGCGTGCCCTGAGAGGTGCTTTATCCTCATGAGGAAGGAAAGGATGTGCATGGAAAAATAAGGGCTTGGAGGAAAAATCGGGGTAATTGGGGTCATTCCTGTGATTTTTGGTGTGCAAAGGAGAGATTAGGAGTGTAATATCGTGTCAAGGGTTACAGACCACATGTTTCTAGCCCGAGTCCACATCCCTCACTACCCACTATACCACAGGTTCTACCCTGGCAGAGACTGGTGGTATCACACTACTGATGGGTGGAGACTGGTGGTATCACACTACTGATGGGTTTTAGCCACTGGGACAACAGGTAAAGATCATATTCTTGTAGCACAAAAGTGCTTGGAGTTGCCCTGATATGTTCCTTTTGCTCTACCAAAGCACTTGGACCCCCAGCACAGCCACGCTGGCACCACGTGCCAGTGCTCCATCCTCACTGAGTGGGCAAATTAAGCATCATGGACTAGCACGTGTGCTGTTGAATTTCACTGCCTTTTCAGTGTCCCTGCACCTCTGTGATTGCTCCCTGCACATTCTCCAAGACCTCTCCAGTGCAAATAAATCAGCACCTTCCTCCCACTGTCTCCTGCGCTGGGGTATGGTGGGACCAGACCAGGGGACAGCAGTCAGGGGAGAGCTGGCTGGGTGCTGCGTTCATACCATGTCCCATTTGCAAAAACATGGGGTTGGTGAGGTTGGAAAAGACCTCCAAGATCATCAATCCAAGCGTTAATGCAGCACTACCAAACCCAGCACTGATCTATGTCCCCACGTGCCACATCTGCATGTTTTTTGAACACTTCCAGAGACGGTGATTCTACCACTTCCCTTGGCAGAAATTCCCAAAATTTGCCAACATGGGCAAAGATATTCCTGGCCAGAAATGCCAAATCATCATAAGTGCTGAGCATTCTCATTTCAGCTCCTCTTTCCAGCTCTCTTCTAGTTTATGTTCATTGCAGTTGTAGGAGATTCTACATTTGATAAACTGAAATTATTTCCTGTGTGTCCTTGTCATGCAGGCAGTTTGGGAACAGGCTGACAAAATCTAAATGGCCTAACTACTGTTTTTTCCTCTACTAAAGCATTGTAGAAATAGATGTTCCAAAGCAATCCTGGGCAATCTGTGATCTGTGATCTCTGCTCTCAGTGATCCCCACTTTGTTTCCATGTTCTGTACAAGATAGACTTAGCTCTCCATCACCAAACCCTGCTCTTCCCTAGGTACAGCAGGAAGAAAGCCATTTTGCAGAGCTCTGCTTCTGCCCTTCACAGCATCTCCGAATCCCTGGAAATCCTGGCACCATCAGCTTTGTGCACCGCATGGAGAGCAGCTGGCAGATGTCAGAGGAAAGGGTTAAAGGACCCACATTCCTGTCCCCACTGCCCTGACCAAAGGTCAGGGGTTCCTTAGGTGAAGGAAAGGAGGGAGGTGGTGCAGCCCTGACCAGGTCATTTGAGGAGTAAACCACATCTGAGGGGAGCTAATGAAGCAGCATTTGTCTCTCTCACAGGCTCATACTCCCGGTCTGTGCCGGGCAAGTCGGAATTCCTTCTCTAGTGGGAGTGAAGATGTTGATTGTATTTTTTCCATGATGTGTATTGAGGCATTTGCTAGGTTGTGGGAGTAAACACTTGGGGGAATTCTCCATGAACTAGCAAGGGCAAGTCACAAGCTACTAAATATGGTGAGTGAAGATTACAAAAAAACCCTGGAGAATAAACCTCCCTCTTTCCACCCCATCTCCCCACCACCGCCACCCCCGCAGATTTGTTCTCATTATCGTGTGCTGTGTCTCACTGCTGGCTGGGTAAACCTGCTGCCATTTGTGGGACTAAACACATTGTGCTGATTTAATTTTGTTTTCTGCACCCAAGGACAGCACTGGGGTGGTCCTTCATGGCTCCACCACGCACTGAGACACACAGGACTGTCCTGCTG
The DNA here is from genome assembly GCA_013399945.1 of Ploceus nigricollis. Lineage (NCBI taxonomy): Eukaryota > Metazoa > Chordata > Aves > Passeriformes > Ploceidae > Ploceus > Ploceus nigricollis. The sequence goes on along the minus strand of VXBC01001263.1, from coordinate 488,050 downwards.
GAGCAGAGACACCAGATACTCAACAGGGGGGAACAGCAGGAAATGCTCTCAGGTCTGTAAATACTTGAGGGGGTGAGAGATGATGGTCATGTACAAAATATTTGACCAAACACATCCCACTGACCTCCTTTGGTGCTGCTCTTGAAAAGGATTGGCCAGAGTCAAACAGTTGATCTTTAATGCTCCAAAAATACATTCCCTTTCAAAGCTTCTCAAGTAGAGAAGCATCCAGGCTGTCAAATTCAGTTCCCCACTCCCAACTTCTTGTGGCTGGGTGAACTCAGCTCTGGGGTGTCCATTTAGGTTCCCCCAAAGTGACCATAAGGATGAAGGATGCTGGGGCCACGGCAGGGGATGTGCAGGAGGATACAACAAGCTCTGTCACCACCTTCTCCTGCCTGCTTCATCTCCACTGTCCTTGACTTGCTGCTCTGGCTCTGTCTCATCCTTCTTTATTCCCCTCCCTGGAGTGGCCCAGCAGCAGCCAAACGCTGATTCTTGTGGTCCTCTCTGGGAGCCTGGAGCCAACCTGGGCCCCTCAAAGTCCCACCCAGAAGCCACAGGCCATTTGTGTGTTGGTTGGAGCTCAAGAGATCCCTGTGCCCTGCTGACACCACCCTCCTCCTGCAATAAGGGATCTCCACTTCCCTTTCTCTCAACTTGGGTTCTCCTCAGAGTTGTTTCCTGCTGTACTTTGCATCACAGTGCTCTGGTACTTCATCCCTTCCCAGGTTTCCTCCTCTGCCAGGTATGCATGAGGAGCAGCTCACTGCTGTGCACTTTGGACAGTGCTCTTTACCAGATCTTCTCCTTCTGCAGCTTTTTGCAGACTGTCACCTCTGCACATCTGAGAAATGTCGGTGCTTGGGCCAGGCTTTGTCCTGATGTCAACAGCAAAATGTCAGCACATTCAGGATACATTTTGATTCTTCCTCCTCCACTATCACCCTCCCTTACTCCTGCAACCTTTCCTGGTCATTATCAGGGGCTCACAGCATTCCTTTAGAAACAGACAAACCCATTTTCAGGAGACAGAAGCAGGGACATTCCCATGGTCCCACATCCTTAAAGGTCTGATTTGTCCCTCAGTCAAGCCCAACCCTCTTTACCACAACACCTACAAACCCAGTGTATAAGAGAGATTTCACTGAAATAGATCCTTCTGTTTGCAAAGATTTCATTTTCTTCAGAACCCAAGGAAATTGCAGGGCTGCATGCAAGTCCTTGGCTCAGTGTGATCCATGAAAGCCATGTGTGTCATGGAGCTGTGCTGGCAACAGGCAGAGGCAACAGTTAAAAAATATATATATATAAATATACATAACTCCTGGAGTTTGGGAAGTGTGGTTTGGGGTTTCGGCAGGCAATTGCTGGTTCTCCTAACGACTCAGGCCACAGCCAGGGTTTAGCTGGGTTAAACACTGAGTCAAGTTTTGCCCTAGTTAATGTGGAGCTTGGGATGACACTCTACTCTGGGAGCATTAACCCACCTCCATTCCCAACCTCCTCAGCTCAGAGGGTGTGGAGAGCTTGTTTTCCTTTTGCTCCTGCCCTGATGCTTCCTTTTGGTTTTACCTCCAGTGTCCTGAATTTGCTCAGACAGCTCCAATTTCAGGGTTCCCCGCAGGGCTGTGCTGGAGCTGAACTGCAGGGTGTGGGGAGCAGCACATCTCTGGTTGCTTCCCATTCTAAAATAATGACAAGAAAAATCAGGAGGACTCTGGCAAAACATTCACAAAATGCTCTTAAGTAAATAAGAAGGGTTTTGCAAGATATTTGAATTTATATTAAATTGCTTGTCAGGAGGAGCGATGAGGCTGTCAATAATCAGTTTATATTTGGAGCTGTTCAAAGGCTGTTAATGGCATTTTGCACCCTTCTGTGAACACCCACCTTGTTCCTGCACACCTGAGTCATGCCAGTGGCCGTGCATCACACTGGTCAGCATCTCCCTGCTGTGATGCCCTCTCCTCCCACCATTCCCAATGGGAAATTGACTCATTTAAGTGCCTAAATCCTCTTGTTGTGAATGGCACATTTAGGAGATGGGTGTTCATGGGCACTTCATGACTGTCTCCATGCCCTTCCCTGGGTTTCTCCTGGCTCATCCCAGCTCTTCCCAGAGAAGCCTGGCTGGCTGGTGTGACCCGTAGGCGAAATCCCAGTGCTGCCAAGCCCTGGGGAGAACTCGGCCGCTGTTCCCAGGCTTCAGTTCCCGCAGGATTTCCTATCTGGGCAGAGCCGGGGTCAGCAAGGAGGGGTCCGGCCAAGCACCCCGCAGCCCCCAGCCCTGGCCCTGCTGCAGGAAGCTCTGCCGGGAGCACGGGGTGGAGTGGGGGAAAGGAGGGGAGAGGAGGAAAATGGGGAGTCACAGGGAGAGCCGCCAGATAAGGCTGGGCTGGAAACGCTGGGCGGATGCAGCTCCGGGCTGGGGCTCGGACCTGCGCCCCGGTCACTTCCCTCGTGCCGCCCAGCCAGAGCTGTTACAGGAGCCCAGGGATGGAATTACAGCCAGGGAGATCCAGCACCTGAGCTGGCTCCAGCAGCACGTGGCCAACAGGCACGGAAAATCCCTCCCGGAGCCAGCTGCCGTCGGGAAGATGTTTCCTCTTCTCGGGTCAGGCAGGGCAGAGCTCAGCATCGCCCGGGACCATGGCCGGGGGTACCGGCCCGGAGGGGGTGGGGGTCCGGGGCAGGCAGGGCCCCGTGCCACCCAGTGTCTGCTGGGCCTTGGAGCCCGTCCCAGCTGGAGCTGGAGCTGGAGCTGTGCCGGCGGGGCCAGCACCCGCGCAAAGGCTCAGGGGTGCTCCCAAGCAGAGGCAGAACCACTGCTGGCCCCACAGCCCAGGAGAGCCCCTGATCTCTGGGAAGCAGCACAGGGATGTGGGCAAAGAAGACAAAGAAGACAGATGCTTTCTTTATTTTCTTTCCCCCTGGATTTAGTAGTTCCAACCCCCTCCAAAAATGTCTGTGCTCTCTTCTCAGCTCTTTTCTAAACCCAACCCACTCATTTTTATTATCCCTCCAGGAGTTTGTTCCCTGTAATACATTATCTGCTCCCTCACTGTCACACCAGCCCTGAGCTCCACATCCTGCTGGACCCAGCATCGGTTTGAGCAGCCCTGTTGTGCTTCCTCTCTGCCTTGCTCACATCCCACTCCATCCTTGCCTTTCCCAGAGAAGGCAGTGCTGGAGCTGCCGGTGTAACCTCCCCTAGCACCTGCAGCCACTCCTAGCACCATGCTCCCTCATTTCCAACCTCCAAGGGGTGAGGGGAGCAGAGCTGCCCCCAGAGATGGGTTCTTGACCCCATCAGTGTCATGCAAACCCCCAGGTAGTGTGGGAACAGTGTGATCCTGAAAACCCCTGACACCTCACAGACTGGGCTGAGGGCTATGGGGAGTTGGGGGACCTGGAGGGGTCCTGTCTGTGTCAGACTGGAACCCCAAACCCCAGCCCCTCTCTTTTCCTAGCCCAGGCTTGGCTCAGTGAGCACTAGAGCAGTGTGGGTTTGGTTTAATCTGCAGGGAGATCTTCACACCTTCCTTTGCTCTTTTCCTCGCCAGCCCCTCCGCCTGCCAGTGCAGCACCTTGGCGGGGGCAGTGCCCATCTGGTGGCAATTGCGGGTTTTTTGAAATGCTTCCCCTCCCTCCCTCTCCCTCCTCCATCCTCTGCTCCTCCTCTTCTCACCCTTTGCTTTCTCCATGTGTTCCTTGCTGGTGCAGCATGGATACAGCTCAGTGGGATGAGGGAGGGTGGGGAGATGCTGTGCCCGGTGCCAGTGGGGAATTGACCCCCTCGAGCTGCAGTGAGTGCAAGTCCCAGCCTTGCACACGCATGTGCAATCCCTGCTGTGCTGCCTGGGGCTGGAGGTGTCCCTCCAAAGGACGGGGTTACGGCAGCAGAGGCTGCCTGGGCTCTGCGGGGTTAGCGGGGGTACAGCCTGCATCCGTGCAGATGCAGCGTGTTTATTCTCACCAGATAGTTTGATGGCTTTATCTGATCACAGGTTTTCCTGAGGAAGGAAGGGTGAGTCTGAGTCACTTGAAAATGGGGGCCCTTCATCTCTGGGTATGACTGGTGGGGCTGTGGATCTCAGCAGAGCCCCAGGGCAAGATATGCTCCCAGCGCTGGCGTCGCTCCAGGTTTGCTCTGTGGCTCTGCTGGGTGGGCAATGCCATGGTCAGTAATGGATGTAAATCCAGTGTGAGCAGCCATGGGTGTCAGAGAAAGCACCCAGGACTCAATGCCACCGAGGGAAGAGCGAGATCGTTTACTGTGTCTGTGGTGAGAGAGGAGGGAGCTGCTGACATGGTGCCCCTGGTGCAGAAAACACCATCACAAGCAAATTGAAAGCAAGAGATAAAATCTGGCAGCAATTGATAAATTCAAGGGAGAGACAGGTTCATGCCCTCCTGGAAGAAAACCCAGATAATTAAACTCCCTTGTTCTGTTAATGCCTTCTGTGAGAGGCTGGAGGAACCAGCCATGGCAGAGCTGGCTGCTGCTGGAGAGCTGGGAGGCAAAGGTGTGCTGGGGGAGTGCTGGGAGATGGGGAAGCAGAGTGGGTGGAAAACAGCTCCAGCTCCTTAAACCCCAGGAGCTGGGCTGGGGGCTGCAGCAAGCTGGAGCTGTCCTCTGCTCCCCGACCCACCCACACACCAGCATCCTTCCCAGCTGCCTCTGTGCCTGAGAAAACAAATGGATTTTCCATGAAGTGCCCTCAGAGCCGTCACACTCGGCATTTTGTGGAAACCGGGGGTTTCAAGCCTTCCTGAGCGCAGCCAGGCTCCAGAGAGGGGAGCAGAGCAGGCGATGCTGAGCTGCTGAATGCACACAGAGCCAGGCCCCTGGGGTCCAGAATTAATAGGACAGAGCAGGGGCTGTTCCCTGCATGTTTTATTTATGGGAATCAGGCCAGTGAAGTTCCCTCAGCTCACCGAAATAGTCACATCGCCTCTGCTTTGCGCTGCCCAAAGCCGTGACCTTGATAAATGGGTCAGTGCCCGGCCCCCTCTGTATGCCCGAGGGGATGTTTGCTGCATGGGGGGAGGTTGGGCTCCCTCCTCAGTCCCCAAAATTCAGCCTTGATGTGTCCAAGGGTGTTCCTGCTATGGGCAGGATGCCTGTGCTGCCTGCAGTGCTGGCTCTGCCCGCAGCAGGAGCAACCCGTGAGAAAGGACCCACGGGAACTCCACCGAAAATCCCCCAAACACCGAGTGAGCTCCGGGCACCCCCTTTCTGAGAACGGTGCATGCCCTGGAGCCCAGCACCGAGGTGATATCAGCCTCTTGCACCAAACTGGAGTCCCAGGGCAGTGCCTGGTGGCAAAGATGGAGACCCCAAAACAGGAAGCAAAAGTGGGGCTCTGCTTGGTTTCTGTATTTTTTCTTAACCTGAGTTTTTTAGCCGTTTCCTGATGCCAGATCACAGTTGTGTCCTCACCACACTCACCACCACAATGACATCTCTGCCAGTCCCATTTGGCAGCCCCGAGGCCACCAGAGCATCTCTGAAGTGGTACCCGGGAGGGAGGGATGCTAATCCCCGGATCAGATTGCTCGGGTGTGATGGCCAAAGGGCGTTATCAATGTCTGTGTTTGGTAACCATGGAGTGAGGTGGCTTTCCCAGGGCTGCCGGTGAGTCAGTGGCAGAGCTGGGAGCAGCCCGGTTCCTCTCCCCACCCTCGGCCCCAGCACAGCATCTCCCTCCCCACTTCCTTCCCTTGCTGATAATTAGCCCTCAGCTCTGCGGTTCCCGGTGATTTCTCCCAGCGTGGCATTTCCCCATTTGGGTGCTGGGAGGGAGACGTGAGCCCCACACCCACTCTCGTTCCCACCACGGGAAATGACCACGGGTGGCCCCAGGAGTGGGGAACTAGGGAGGCGTTTCCCGAAAATCCCATGGCCAGGAACAGTCCGGGCCAAGGCACAGCGGTGCCCTTTGCTGGCAGGAAATCCTCCCCAGTGTTTAAAGCCCAAGAGGTCCATGGAGCATCTCAGCAGCTCCAAGCTCAGCCCAGGGCAGCAATGGTGGGTGCAGGCAGGGAATCCTATGCCACATCCTGCTCCGGTGGGATCAGCAGTCGGGGGAGGCTGCACACCCACCCCACGTTTGCTCTGAAAGAAGGGCAGCTGCCAGTGCCACTGGTCCCTGGGGAGGGTGTGTGGGGACAGGGCTGTGTAGAGCCTGTCAAGGACCTTTGTGTGGCTGCCACCATCCAAGGCTGATAAAAGGCTCCAGACGCTCTTCCTGTTGCCTCCAAAACCACAGCCCCACCCTGACCCTGACCTCTGCTGCTCCAGGTCCTTCACGACTCAGGGTCCCCTGTGGCACCAGGACCCCGGGGCTCAGCTGAGGCTGGAGCAGGGTGGCAGGATGACATTTTGTTAGTGGCTGATTCAGATCCCTTGCCCCAGCCCCGATGGGGGGCTTGTCATACAACCCCCCGTGGAGGTTTGTCATACAACCCCTTCTCCACCCCAAGGAGAGGTTTGCTGTCCTGCTGTGTGTGTGGGGTTTTCTCTTGGAAGGGCACAAACCTGGAAGCATTGCAGAGATGTTTGTCCACAGGGGAGGGATTTCTCCTTCTCTGCATATTCTTCCCCACTACCTCCCCAAGGATTCGAGAGGCTTTACCCAGAGGTCCGTGTCCTCCAGCAGCATCTCAGGGGCTGGCAGTGAAATCAATAATAAAAATGATGCTCAGCTCTGAAGAGCATTACGTCTTCAAAGCCCTTTGCTGGCATAAACTCATTAACGGCAAAGAATCGAATTCCTCATCACACAGGTCCCAGGGATGCAGATCTGGGGGGCGATGGACCGGAACATATTTGTAATAAGAAATCGCTGCTGTCGGTGGCCCCGTGCAGGAGGGCCCCGAGGAGCCGGCAGGAGCAGATGGAGAAGGGAGGGCTGAGATGGAAACAGTGCCCAGGGCGGGCTGGCAGCATCCTGGCAGAGGAGCTGCTTCCCCTCCTCATGGCAGCCGGTGGGCCAGGGTCAGGGAGTTGGTCTCCTGTGCTCCCCACAGCCCCCACGGGCCTCCCAAGGCAAGGGGAAATGAGTCCAGCATCATCTCTGCAGCTCTGCTTCCCTTTGGGAGCATCCCACCCTGCTGAGCCCCTTTGTGCCATTCCCAGTGGAGCATCCCAGTCTTCTCCAGCCCTGGCTGCCTACCCTGAAACACTCGTTTAACACAAGCCAAGCCAGGATTAATGGAAAACTGGGGATGTTCATCCTGGTTGGACTGCAGGGATGGGGTGGGCAGGGGGAAGGTGGGGAGGTGAGTAGGGGCTTGCAGTGTCTGTGCTGAATGACTCAGAGCTGCCGTACTGGCCTGGGACACAGCGGGGGGTTGGAGGGACAGGGTGACCCCCTGGAATAAATCCAAAGTGTCTTTTTTTGAGGCACTGGCAGCCCAGGCAGGCTCCCAGCCTGGCCAGCATGTCCCAGCTGGGACAGTACCCAAATGTCTCTCACCCCACCC
>VXBC01001263.1:450040-467399 GCA_013399945.1 Ploceus nigricollis | reverse complement strand
CGTGGCCGCCTGGTGTGTCGGGCCGTGCCCGCTGTCCCAGTGCCCCGTGCCGGTGCCGCCCGGTGTGTCGGGCCGTGCCCGCTGTCCCGGTGCCCCGTGCCGGTGCTGCCCCCTGCCCTCCGGCCGCGCTCACGGCACCGCCCGGCCCCGCCCGGCCGCGCTGACCCCCTCCATGACGTCACCCCCGNCGGCCCCGGGGGTGGGGAGCGGCCGGGGGTCTCTCCTTGGCGCCGCTTCCCTCTCCGGGCCCGTCCCCACCCACGGTGCCGGGCACAGGCGCTGTGAGGCCGCGGAATGCCCGGTGCTGCTGCCGTTGCGATCGATGCTCGTGGAGGAAACTCCGGCGGAGGTTTCTGTTCCCGTGGCCGGCGCAGCCCCTTCCCGCAGCTCCGCCACCCCCCGCCCTGCTTTGCATAACGCGCCTCGCCTGCCGCTTGCTTATTCCGTGCCCTCTGCTCCTTGTCTGCGACAGATATCAACCTTAACTCTCCCAACAAAGGTCTGCTGGCGGATGCCATGACAGATGTTCCCGTGGATAACGCGGCCCGGGGCGCTGCGCCCGAGGGATTGACTCTGGCCGAGGAGGAGGAGCTGAGAGCCGAGCTCGCCAAGGTGAGGGGGCTCGCTCGGGCAGCGTGTGCCCCGGCTGTGTTCTGCTGGGAAGGAACAAACAGGAGCCACAGGGGCAGGACTGGCTGTTTTGTTGTTGGGGTTTGGGTTTTTTTTTGTTTTTTAATTTTGCAGTGTTACCTTTGGGTCTCTGAGGTAATTGTTAAAATGCACAAAGCTGGCAGATACTTCAAACGCTGCGGTGTGTTGTTTGCTCTTTCCCAGAACAGCCTAATTTAGAGCTCTAAGGAAATAAGTGGCTTTTGATGCCATGAGCTCAGTGCAGGATTTTAGTTCCATGTGAAGCTGGAAAACACTTCAGGCAAATACTAAGCAAAAGAAAGCCATTTTTCCTTAGGAAACTGAAACATTGGAGCATGTAATGAGCTTTTTTTCCTACTTTTTTTCTCTTAAATATTTATTACACTTTACAGGCAACTGTTTTTGGTGGCTATATGCTTTCCAAGAGCTGAGGGTTTGCAATGTAGCATCCTAAAGTTTGAGCACCCTTTGGGGTTTAAAGGTCAGGTTGTCATTTCTGCCTGAAACGTGGCTGAAGATAATTGCAGCTGTTTCTCTGTTGTCCTTTCCTTCATGTGAGAATCTTGTGGTGGTTCTTTGACTTGCAGGCTGTGGCAGGGGAGGACTTTGCTGCTCTGGGTGCTCATGCAGGGCTTGCTGAGCTTGCAGCTAAGGTAGAAATGAACCCACTCTGCCTGGGAGCAGCTCCAGAGTGCTTTGAAAGTATTGTAAGAAAGATCTCTGAGGAAAAACTCTTTGCTTTAAAGACATCAGAGGAAAAGAAACGTAAGATAAAATCTTAGTTAATAAGGTTTGGCGACTGAATGCTGTTTACTGTTGAAATTACAATACAAGGAGTGGGTTCTGTTCATCTCAGTGTCACTAAATCACCAGTCCAGTGACTTGTATCAAGGTGAAGTCTGAGTGGCCTCCCATTCCAGCACAGTTCATGTTGAGTTGAATAATTCATCTGATGTTCTTTTAAAATTTTAAAAATTAATGTTAATGAAATGTTGCTAGTTTCGAGGGAGGTAAAAATCTGTTTTAATTTAGTTTTTAACTAAACTGTGATTTGAGACAAACCTCTGCCTTTCTCTAAGGTTGAAGAAGAAATTGGTACTCTCAGACAAGTTCTGGCTGCCAAAGAGAGGCACTGTGGAGAGCTGAAGAGGAAGCTGGGTATGACTCCCTTGGATGGGTTAAAGCAAAACCTCTCCAAAAGCTGGCACGACGTCCAAGTCTCCAACGCGTAAGTGTTGCTTGTGACACACCTGTGCTTAGCTAGGGCTCTGTGTGACACTTCCCAGCAGGGTATTCCAGAGCTCTTTTCAGTGCGTGGAGGTTTCTCTTCTGATGGGTTTATGGAGTAAACGACACCTTAAAAAAATCCTTTTTGTGTCTGCATAAGCTGGATTTCCATATCTGTGATCAGGATAAATTGTTGCTGGCTGCTGTTTCCCATGGTGTTAGAGATCTGGATCACACTTACTGGTTCAGTTTTCCCATTTCTGCTTGTTCTTTGAGGCACAGGCAGCTGCAGCCTTGTTCCGAACTCAGGCTCAAAGAGAAGTGCAAGCAGTTTCACAGCTTGTGCCAGTTCAGAAGCATTCCTGGGGTCATATAGCCTGAATCAAAAGCCTGAACCTCCTAGGAAAAAAATTTGTGATATTGGTGTGCTTCACCAGAGTAATCTTGTCCTAAATATGTGAAGTGAGACTGTTCCTGAACAAGCATTAAGAGTATGGTCCCTGCTGTGCTTGACAGTGCCAAAAGGAGGGTCCCTGAGGTAAGTTTGTCCCTGCACTGGGTGTCAGGGACTCTGGGTGCCCATGGACATCATTCAGGCTAAAAAGTCTCCTGTAACTTAACTGGGGTTTGGAGTTAATGACAGTGATACTGCAGAGCAGATTGTTGAGCTGTTCATCTTGCTGTTTATTCTTTCCCTTTTCCTCATCTTCCCTCCTCTGTCCCTGCCCCATTTCTGTTATTCCTTTGTCACTGGAATCTGTGTCATTGTCTTCTAAAAAATGAATATTAAAGTTATATTCATTAACACTTTCTGTTTCTAGTTATGTGAAAACATCTGAGAAACTTGGAGAGTGGAATGACAAAGTGACACAGTCTGACTTGTGAGTGCCTCGGGCTCCTCAGCATCACCTCCTTGTTCCTCGCTGCCTTCCCTGATTTGTGCTGCTCCTTGTTCTCCCAGGCATCAGGGCTTGCTTGGGAGCTGGAGGCAGGGTGAAGCAGGATTGTTACTTCCAGCATGCCTGGCTTCCAGCTAGAAACATCCCTCAGTTGCAGAGGAGATGAGTAAATGTTACTGCCATCATCTCTATCATGCAATTGCAGAAGAAAAATTCCAATCAGTTACCAGACCACATTTTGTATGAAAAAAAAAAAAAAGAAAAAAGGACGGGACAAAAATTTGACCAAAATTTCCCTTCAGCTGGTAATTGGTAGGTTAGTCTGTTGTTTCAGGTGTCTTGTTAGTGAACTCTACCTTTTCTGTGAAACTATTTCTCATCATGAATGTGGTAGGAATCAGTTTGACTGCTACCTTTCTGTATGGCCACTTGGGAGAGAAGGGGCTGGAGGTGCTTCCCCATATCTGGAATTAGGGGCTGTGCAACTGCCAGTGTGTTCATGAGCTTCTGAATCTGCTGTATTGGTGTGTGACCCTTTTCCCAGTGTTAGCACTAGAAATCCATGAATTTTAATCTTTGTTGTGTATCCAAGCAGGTGACAAATGCAGACAAAGAGCATCTGGCTACTTTTGCTTCTGGAATAATTTCTTTAATTATATTAGAGCTCCACTGATATTAGACACGAATCATTGATTCCTGCTGCATAGCTGAACTTAAGGAGCCCTTGAGTGCTTTCTGTGCTGAAGTTTCTCTCCCTTTGTCTTGTGTTGAAGGAGATTATTTAGCTAAGAGGAAAACATGAATTGGGAGCATCACATCATTAGGCAAGGTGGCACTGATCTAACTGGGGCAAGTGAATTCTGGGTGATAAGTTCCTCCTTTAAGCACCTCTGTGTTCTGTCTGAGGTGGGAGCAGCCACCTTCTGTAGTGTGTGTGTTCTGTACCTCCAGAGTTAGTTCACAGCCCTTAAGCACTGTTCTTGTATAGAGAAACATGATTTTTAAAGATCACCAAAACAAAATTTAATTGTTTGTCTGGTTCCTGCCGTATTGGTAAAATACATCTTTGGGTGTGGCAGTTTGATTTTTTTGGCCTTAAGATCAGTTCACTGGTCTGTGCTTTTAATACAGACCAGCAGCAGAACATGTAGGAAGGGAGCAGAAGATGCAAGGTTTTTCATTTCCTGACAGCTTTGAAACTGCAGGCTTTGTTTCTTTGTGCTCAGTGTTTGAACATGCTTAAACAAAAGAAACTGGGGCTTAGGTGTCTCCCTGCCTCTCAAACAGTTCTTTTCCTTCTGGCTGTACCAGAGAGGCTGAAGCTGTTGTCAGAGAAATAGGGCCTCTGATACTGTAAGTGTAAAGAGTCACTAATAATGTGGAAGGTGTCAGAAGAAGGGTCTGTAGTGAATCTTGGAGCTGTCTCTAACCTCAGTTGTGTTTGTAGATATCTTTCAGCCAGCAGCACACTGGAGGACTGGAATGAAAAATTAACTCAATCAGAAGCGTGAGTGTCTTAACCTTCAGCCTTAACAAATGCTTTCCTCTGCCAGTCTACTGCCACTAACTGTGCTGTGCCTCTGCTCCCAGTCCTCTGCTTTCACCAGATCTACCTGGACATTTATCTTTCCTAGCTTTTAACTTTTTTAACCCAATAAATGCCTCTGCTGGGAGAGGGAGCTTTTCCTCAAGTCAGTATCCAAGAGATACTCTATAAATGCCTGCCTGGTCTCAGGAACTGGCTGAAACCCCTGGGTAGCTGAGACCCGTGTGCCACACATTACACCTTCAGCTGAGAAGCTGTGGAATAGCCAGACTGACTTTCTTGTTACCCCAAGATGCTCTGCAGGGAGCAGGAGCTTTGCTTTCTGCTGTGGTACCTGATGAGAATAGCACTGTAGTGTCCAGGTCAGCTTCCTGTCATGTTGGGGCCACAAATAGACTCAAAAAGCTTAAATATCACAGCTGTTCTACTCCAGTTGTTGAATGCAAATCTCTCTTAGATGTGCTCTTACTAAATGCCTGAAATTAAATTCTCATCTGGACTAAATGACGGAGGGATATTATGGGAGTTGGCCTTTGTCCTTCTCACTGGGCATTTCCCACAGTATGTAGGGCAATCCCTTGCAGTGCTGGACTGGGTGCAGGTAGGCTTTGTCATTATTTTCTGAGCTGATTTAAACTGGGGAGGTAGGTCTTAGATGTGAGCCAGCTTTTCCTGTTCTCTGGAGTGGGTATAAAATGCAGTCCTTGGAGCTGGCTGGTTATCAGCAGCATGTGTGAATGCATGGTTTTCTTCCTAAATGGGTGAAAGAGGAGCAGAGATAAAGTGTAGGAGTAGCAGAAAAAACTTTGAAGTATGCAGGTCTACTTTCAACTGTGTTTTCTAGATTAGGAAGCTGTAAACTGTCACCATTTCACTTGCCAAGTAGAATGACCTTGGTTTTTGTGCTTGCTGTCAGTGACTGACTCCAGCAGAGTTCAGAGTCCCTCCCTGGGTGTGCCTGCTAGAGTAGAAAACTTCTGGTTATATCTGTTTCCTTGTACTTCATAAGCACCAGAAATGTGGCGGAAATGTGCTTTTGTGGAGCACTTGGGGCCTGAAGAGCTGTGGCACCTTAGCTTTCCTGCTTGCTTTGGCACTGGACAGAGTGACAATTGGTGCTGGCAAGGTAGAGACTGAAACAGGGACATGAGGGGGATTGAAAGATTCCAGCAACATTTCAGAAATCAATCAGAGTTTCTACTTCTTCAAAGTTTAGTGAGTGCAAAAAGGCAAGTTCAAGAAGTCCAAGGGTGAGGTTTTATTCATATGTTTTGGGGGTTTTTATGCAAATAAATTGTCTTTCCTGTTTTAGTGCTGCTCTGCTCTGTAACTAACAAGGCTCTTGAGCAAGCTGGGAATGGACCTGACTCGTGACCTTATGGTGCTTTTGTGTGCTGTGGAATTTCCTGGTGTTTGCCATTCCTGGCCACAGACTTTCTCTCTGCAAGCAGTACATAAGCAGGCAAAACCCACCCCAGTCTGTTCCTAGATCCAGTTTCGCTGAAACCAGAATGTGAGGTGACTTACACAGTTTGTGTCTTTAGCCAGACAGCTCAGATGGTGATTGCTGGATGGAAGCAAGTGAGAGGAAGCTGGTGTTAATGGATAAAGGAGGATTTGAGGGTGCAGATTTCACTCCTTCCTGTCAGGGTTTATAGGAGAAGGGTACAGTGAAATGTTTGAATACCACAGGATGAACAGCACAGGGCAGAGATCATCTCTGCAGCTTCTGCTGCAGCCAATTGCTTGTGAGTAAAGCAGGTATTAGCCAGAGCTTATATTTATTACTCCCAGATTTGGGTTATTCCATTGTGCTTTGTGCTGTGGCTAAGGGAAGAAAGTGAGTGCTTGTGAATTTACACCCATGGAAAACCAGGCTGTGGCACTTGCAGGAGAAGAGTTGCAACTTCTAGGTCAGGGCTGGGTGTAGTTAAGTTGCATTAAAGCCTTGTATAAGCTGATCCCTTGCTGTCACAGCTGCAGCTGCACTTGTGGCAGTTCTGGGTTACAGAGCTGCTCATCTCCCTGTGCTTCCCTGGGTCTGCCTCCTGCCTGGCAGCAGTGAGGTGTGTACGTGTGTGTGGGAGCTGTGGATGCAGGACTAGGCTGGCCATCTGATCCAGCTGCTGCTTTTTTGTGCTTCCAAGTTTACATTTAATCCAGATCATTGCCTTGATCTAGATTGCTGTGCCAGCACAAGCAGTTGTGCTGGAGAAAGGAGCACACTCAGGCAGAAGCAGCAGCACCCAAGTGCTTGTTCTTTGGTTATAGTAAAAATTCTGCTGTCAGGTGTGGAAAACACGATTAGAAAATCTCTGGCTTTTTGAAGCTGGGCATAATACCTGGAATTTTGCAGTATGAATGGCATGATGGTGTCTTTTGAGGCTGTAAACCATTCCTCAGTGCTGAGCTCTGAGTGCCAAGCAGACCTAGAGTCAGCACTGCATACTTTGGTGAGCACGAGGTCTTCGATACTTGTTAGGCAGCTGTAAATCAAATCCCATGACAGGGCTCAGCCAGGGAGGAGCCTGGCTACTGAAAGCAGGGCTGAGATCCTCAAACACAGTGGTTACAATGGGAAGGCAATCCTTGTTTGAGATCAAACAGCCTTAGTGCTGATCAGTTCACTCCTAAATTGCTGAGGTGCAGAAAACTGTGCTGTGCACAGGCAGTGTTGAGGCCTTGCTGTTGGGGTGTGCTCAGGTTCTTCTGGAGCTGTTGACTTCGAGAAGAATTGGTCTGAAAAATGGAATGATAGGAATTATAGGAGGTTATAGGAATTATAGGAGGTATAGGAATTCTCTCTGAGAAGCAAGAAGAAGGAAGGAAAAGCTGATGCAGTTTTGCCCTGTTCTGCCTGAGTCTCGTGTATTTTGTGATTCAGAAATACTTGGCTGTGGTATTTAAAAAAAAAACAAACAAGAAACCAACATGTTGTAATTGGAATTGCTCAAATCCAGTTTTGGTGCTGTGGTGCTGTCCATGCACTTCTGCCTGGAGAGAAGGAGATGTGAGTAAGTCATCTGTCACCGTGGTGTTTGTAGTCAGGGGAGCTCAGGCATGGCAGAACATTAGGCTGTTTATAATGCCCTTCTCCTAAAGTCCTCATCAGGCAAAAAAATAATCTCAAGCTGAAATATTTGGAATAGGAAAAGTATAAAATGTTGAACTTGTTTTCCAGCCTGAGTCTTTTCTTTGTAGTCTGAAAAATGACATGAATCTAGATGTTAATCATCAACTGTAGAATAGTTTAGAGAGAATGAATTAATGAAAGTGATACAAAGAATCTTTGTTCCTGAGATTAGTCTCATCTGGAGGAAACAAAGGTTCTCAAGTGTCTCCAGCTCAGGTATAAACTCAAATAATCAGCTGACAAATAAAAGCTGTTAGACATTTTACCTATTGTGGTTAATGGTAACTGATAGGAAACTTCTCTACTAATTTATTTCTAAACTGCTGCTGTAGAGCTAATGCTGATTCCTGCATTTCTTTTCTGTATGGTGATGATGGTCTTGCTTCTTGCCTCTTTCCTCCAAAACATAACTCCACAATAAGTGCCGTGGCTTCCTCAAGGCTGAAAGGATAGTATGGAATAGGTTCCTAGATGTATTTTGTCCAGAACATGAAAAAATGGTTGCAGAGCAATTAGGCTACAGTGCTGAGGTGTTAGAGCTTCCATGTGGAAAAATTGGTTTTGCTTTGGTTTTTAGCAAATATTTGTTAGATTTAAGAATATATGCTCAAAAGTATAAGGTGAGCATATGGAGAGGTTAATCCTACACTTGCTGCTTTTGTAAAATTTGAAGTATTTGAATATGTGCAAATCTGGAAGTGGCTCTTTCAGTGAAGTCAGTGCAGCTCACTAACCCAGCTTCTTTCCTTTAATATGGGGTCCTTTTTCAAAATGGGGGGGACACTTTTGGATTCAATTGTTAGTTCAATTTATGATTTTTTTTCCACGTAGTTATAAGAAGACCCAGGAAACCCTTTCCCAGGCAGGACAGAAGACTTCAGCAGCCCTTTCCAATGTAGGTTCTGTTATCAGCAGGAAGCTTGGTGACATGAGGTAAGATTTCTGCTTTGCACTCTGGGGCTTTGATCTTGGTTTCAAACAGGAATGGGACTTCAGACAATAACTAGGCTTTCTTCCATTTTTCTGCTTAGTTGGCAGCACGTTGCTGTTGATGGACTGCCACCTTCTGTGTGGCCCTGTGCATTGTAGTTCAGGACACATTGAACTCTTATTAAAGACTTACTGAGGGGATAAGCCTGTTCTAAGGCATTTAAGTTTGGTTTGGTTTAGGAGAGCCAACCAAACATTTTTAGCAGCTTTCCCCCTTTTACCATCATGTGGATTCACTGCAGCTTTTATATCATATGTAAGAAATTAGACTTAAAATTTCCCTTTTCCATTTCTTACTGGATTATGGAGGTGTGTTTTCTCAGTGTAACTGCTTTGGATTAGAGAGGGGTCATGCCTTCTGTGCTCTGTTATGATTAAAAACAAAAAGGGAAAAGTCTGTTTGCTGCATTCCATGTGGTTTCAAGCCCTGGGTGTTGACATTCCGTGGAGAAGGGCAGCATGTCCTCCAGGCACAGTTATGTCATATTGGTTGGAAAATATCAATTGATTCAGAAGATTATGACAACATTAAAAAAATTTTCTGTGGTTGGGGTTAGCTCAATTCCTTAAGTAGATGACCACTGAAATAATTGCAAATTTCAACCTCTCCAAACTGGCAAGAGGGACAGGTTCTCCTGGCTGAGGTTCTTGCTCTGTGAGATTCTCAGCTGTACAAAGCCCAAGCTTAGAATTGGTGATTTACCTGCTTCTCAGGTAAACTTAAAGCTAAAGATTAAAGATTTAAGCTAAAGATTTCTACAGAACTTTAAGCTAAAGATTTCTTCCCCATTGACGGTAACACCCACATTTTTCATGCAGAATCCCTTGACCACGTTTTTCTTGGATTTGAGAGCTAATTCTGGATGTACAGCCTGTCTAGGTTACTAAGGAAGGATTTTTAGAGCTTGTATTTAACATGCTATCTCAGACCTTGGATTGAATGGGTAGCTGTCATTCTTTGTAGGGAATTTCCTATTCCACTGTGGCTGGGAATATCGGAGTGGTAAGAACTTGTTGGCCTCTGATCACATACTACTGATTTATTCTGGTTCTGTCCTCAGTGAGTTAGTTACTGTGTTCCTGGAGGGTATTTTTTGGTGTTTTCAGAAGCTCACATCTCTGAATTTGGCAGAGGACTCGCTGGCTTCCTACCCTTTCCAGCATTCAAGTTGTAACTTTTCTTTCCTGGAAACTCCCTAGTCTGATGGAAAAAAAAGAGACTTTCATGTAATCACAGCAGATTACAGATAGTGGCACAAGATGTGGTGGGAACACTTTTTGCCAAACTGATAAATGAACTTGGGGCCTGGTTTCTGCAGTCTGGCTGGGCTATTGCAGCAAAGGAATGGGAGCTGTGCTTTTTTTGGGACCACACGGGGAACTCCTGAGCTGGGGTTGCCACAGGCAGAAGCTGTTTTGACAGGCTTAGTCCTGCCTGTTGTTTTTGAGTTGGGAGAATGCAGGTCATGCACTATGCCATCCCAGGAGCAGGTGATGGAGAGGGGGGATACTGGGGTGCTTTCCTGGTGGCAGAGCTGGCCTGGCACAGTCACTGCCACAACTGGCCACATAATCAGCTGGCCCAGGCACGAGCCAGGCCTTTGCAGCAATGGTTTTTCTCAGCTTCAACATCTGCATTCCTTTTTATAGCTAATACCTTGGGTGAGGTGTTATGAAATACAGGCAGCTTCTGTTTTATCATTTGGGAATCCCTGCCAAAGTTATTTCAGCAGGATTTGTAAATATGGCCCTGTGGGGGAACACAGTAATGATTTTTTTTTAAGACTTTTAGTTGTTCTCTGCATATATAAACAGACTTCTATCTCCTGTGCTGCATCCAAGTCTTCCTATTTCTGATACTGAAGAAGGTTTAACTCTGAGCATAAGGTTTTGCAGGAGCTGTCCCACTTTTCATCCTTGCCAGGTGAACTCTGGTGTTCTGATATGTGATCAGAGCTGACGAGGAGTGAAGTCTGTTGTATTGCTGTGATCACTGCTCTCTGTTCCCAGAGAATCTCTCTTACAGGCCTTGTAGCCTACACTGACCTCCATTGCTGTACTCTGTTTTTTTCCTTCTTACACTACAAATTCACTTGTAAAGCAAGTTTATTTTCCAGCACTGGAAGTGTTGAGATAACAGAGGGGATTTCCTTGTTTAGTCAGCCTTCACTGGTTGATAAATGCAAGGAAGGCCTGATGAATGGGACAGAGCCTCCAATACACCGAGGGCGTGGGCCTAATTCCATTAAAAATGCTTGTACCAAATTGTTTTTAAATACAAGTAAAATGTTAAATCTTTAGGCTTGCTGTATTCTGGTCAAAATAATTTTGATTTGTGGATTGTAACCTTGGGAAGTTAATGCTGTAACCGTGTGCTTGCTGCATTAATGCTCTACTGGATTGCTCCGGGGGGGAGGAAATGTACTTAGTGGGTGGGATTTTTTCAAATCTTGGCTTGTTCAGATGTCTCTGTTATCTCCACCTACAGTTAAAAAGTAAATTGGCTTTTAGACGTTCTGTTCCTGCATTTTACTGATGCCAGTAAACTGCAAAATTGGAAGTGTTTTCTTTTTGTTGCTTTGTGGGTTTGTGTCCACCTGTGCACTTCATGGTGTCTGATGGAGTTTGCTGCTGTACATAATGCTACCAGCAAATTCATTATGAAATGTTAGCCTGAACCCAAAGTGCCTGCAGATTCTGGAATTTATGTAAACTTTCTATCCTTATGGAAGGAGGAAAAGGGTTACTGCTAGGTCCAGGCCAAGATACTGAACAAGCAACCAGTGCTTGTGGTATTCCGTACAGAGCAGCATGGTGCATGGATGTGTTACCTGTGTTGTTCTCCTTTAAGCAAGAGTAAGTAGAAAGTTAATTTATTTCACATACAAAGGCAGCATTTCAAGGCATCTGCCCTGCCAAAAAGAGCTGACTTGGATATATGGGGAAATGAAACCACAGAGCCCAACATCTTCGCTCTGGCTGTCAGGAAAAGCCCTTGTACTCATTGCCAAGTACTTCACATCCAGCTTGCCATGACTGCTTCCTACTGCAGAAGAATTATATTTAAGTGGAATAAAACACTGTTCTGGCAGGAGAAACTCCTTTAGAGCATCGTGGTAATCTTCCTAATGAAGTAGAAAACCTCAGTCTGTTGTTTCAGACTGCTGAGATGCTACTGCATTGCAAAATCCCATCTTAAAAATGGGCAACCAAGTTACAGGGTAAACATGATACCTTTAATCTTATCTTTAATAACCTGCAGTGCATTTGTTCTCTGAACTGTAACTTTGAGATTTGCAGGCTTGGCAAGATAAAGTGCAGGTATCCATTGCAATTTGCCCTTACTCAAGTCCTCACCAGAAGTCTGAGCAATGCTGTCTTTGTATGAGAGACCACAGGGGGAAATGGGGAAGGAGGTATCTCTGCCAATATAGCTGGTGCATGGTAAAACCTTCAGTTTAGAAAAAAATGCTTTAAAAAACATGTGAAAGCAAGGGATGAGGGTAGGTAAAATGTTTTGGTTTTCTGTTGCACATCTACTCCTTCCCCTCCCCAGCCAGGTTCTAAGTTGATGTAGGTGCTGTTAATGTTCTTTGAGAAACATCTTGGCTTGTCTGGAGTTAATGAAAAGCATTTTTTTTTTGCTTGCTCCTGTGATTTATTTTGAGAGGCTTCCTCCTGGGTAGTTGACTTTACTGTCCCATGGTTCTGTGACTGTGTCCCTGCGTTTGGTGTTTAGCTCTGTGCAAGTTTCTGACCATTCCTTCTTTTTTCTCTCTGCTGCCCGTGGCCTCTCCCAGGGCTCATTCCATCTCACATTCCCTTAGGTAAGATACTCTTCAAGGCTCTAAAAGAGCATTTGTTTCTGTGCCAGGCCCTTGCAGACCTTAAAGGGGAAGCTGGTTATTTAAGCCTTGCCTAAACTTTTGACACAGATTGAGAAATCTACCACAAACCAATGCCCTGGGATTGACTTTTTTATCACAGTTGCAGTTAAATACTGGCTATCCTGTGTCTGGGAAACTAAATTCGAGGCTGCAGCTGTTAAATAAGGGGAGAGAGGGCTGGCTTCTAGCACTTGGGTTGTCCACAGCAGCCTGTGTGTGGACAGACCCGGGGTTAGGCTGCTTTTTGCACGGTGTCAAATTGTCGTTAACTTTTTCCTCCTTGTCCCGAATGCTTCCGAGCAGCAGCTACTCCATCCGCCACTCGATAAGTATGCCAGCCATGAGGTAATGTAGCACATGCCCGTGTCTCCTGAGTGGGGCTGGGGGGAGGACAGCTGCCTCCATCACTGCTGGGGGGTTTGTTCTGACTTGGACAACCAGCTCCTTTCTCGAGCAGGCCCCTCTCCAAGCATGGATTAACCACGGCCTGCAGTTTGACTATTTAAGGGTTTTTTAGTATCTCTTAAGGTCATTAGCACCTGTCTTTTCTTGGACTAAGTGAAGTGTTGCTCCTGTACCAAAGTCTGGTTGAAGCTTGCAGCTTTCAGAGGTCCCTGAATGGCAGGATTACAGTTCTGCCACAATGTATGGCACAGCCATTGCTGACACCATCCTAACGGGAACCCTCTCCTCAGCCTTCCCTCACGGTGACTTAGCTGGTGATCTCCTTGTCAGAGAAATGACTGCCAGGGCTGGACAAGTCCACAGAACTCTATTCATCCTCTTCCCAGATCAGCAGAGGTTGTTTTATGGCTGCAAATCTAAAGCAATTCCTTGGAACAAAAATAACTGAGATGAGGCGAGTCATCCCCCAGCGCTCCCGCAGCCTGGCCCGGGGGAGCAGCTCCATGAGTAATTGCCTGGTCTGGATGCTCAGTACAGAGCACTCCCTGAAATCCTTCGCCAGCCAAGCAGCTTGTTGGGCTGTCAAACAACTGACCTGGTTTTCTTTGCTAGAAGTATGAAATGCTCTGATTAATTTATTAAGCTGGGATTTTTGTGAGCATTTCCTGATGTAAATGATCACCCCTGTAGAAATAAAACTGCTGATAGGTGCAGGTACATGGCCCTTCCCCTTCCTCCCCATGGGATGTGATACAGGAAAATGAAGCCTTTGTTTTAAACCTTTCTCAGCTTTCCCTTTCCACTATTTAAAACAAAATGCTTTTAGTTGGAAGTTTTTTAAAGCTAAGAGCTGTTTTCTTCTCTACTTAAATGTGCCTTGATTCCCCAGTAAACTAGGACTTGTTTCCCTCAACATTTTAGCTTGAGCAATTGAGTGGACTGCATGTGGTATAAATGTTTTCCTTCGGAGTTTGGATGTTGTGTTCATGCCCAGTGTGCCTGAGAGATTTGTGCCAAAGGCTGTGAGGAGCTGGAAGTGTTCTGGGTGATGGTGTCACTGCAGGGGAATGGCCACAGAGCCCAGTCACACTGTGCCATTTGATATGGTTAAGAGCTAACTTGTCTTGATTTGTTTTTTTCTCCCCTCTTCTTTCTTCAAGGAATTCTGCAACCTTCAAGTCCTTTGAAGATAGAGTTGGGACCATAAAGGTAACAGTCTGCTTTGTCTTGTGAACACAGAGTGTGAAGCCTTGTGCAGAAACTTTAATTTCTGCAATGTTTTTCTTGTAGACTAGTATTCGGGCAAATGGCCTCTCAGATATGTGAAGTCTTGGCTACAGTAGGTGACCTCGACAAGGGGGAATTGACTTGGTATTCCCAGTGCTGCTTTCTTGTTGTCCTCACTCTCTTCTCTCCTTCCAGTCCCGAGTGGTGGGCAGCAGGGAAAACAGCACTGATGGCCTCCACTCCCCCTCTGGAGCTGGGGACAAGCCTCCACAAGACAACGCTCCCTTCTAGGCCTGGATGTGGCTTTGCACAGCTGTGCACAACTGGAAGAGCCCCCTCCCTCCCAAACCTTCACCACAGCAACAACATGCAAATCCAAGAAGGGGCTGAGAGCCAGTCTGGAGAGATCCATCCTTCATTCATAGACACTGCTGCTGGATCCAAGTCAAATAAAGAGAATGCAAAGTTTTGTACACAAATAATATTTTACACTAAAGTTTGTAGATTAAGTGTATCACTGCTGTCCTTTTGGGAGAGCATGTAAGGTGGAGTTTCCTTAAAGTAGCTCAGAAATGCCACGGCTGTGGATGAAAACAGTTTTCCCTTGTCTGACATGGCTTGGAGCAGATACATGGCCCTGAGCAGCATGAGGAGGGCAGTAAGTGGAGAAGCCAAGTGCATGGAGACCTTAGCTTCAGCTTCTGACTCCGTTCTCTGTGTGGGCTACTCTGTGAGCTCCCAGGCTTCTCCTGTTACTGTTTTCTCTGGCTCTCATTGGAGCTCTCAGGTAGATGGGGTGAACAGTTAGGGTTTTTTCCTGGGCTACTAAAAGGTAAACTTCACTTAGCAGCTGCCTCGTTGTTACACTAATGCTCTAGCTTTAACAAAACTAAGAATCTTTATTTTTAAATGCAATGAACTTTAAAGAAATAAGGCGTAAAAACAAACAAAAAAAAAAGCTTTCGCATATTAGGGCAATGCTCCCTTGGACTCTGAAGCTGAACTGCAAGCCTTACATCACTTATGCTTTACTTGTTTATGATTTATTTTCTGTAGAGGAGACTGCAAGGGTTCTAAAGCTGGTTGTTGAGCACTGGAGTTTTGCATCATGCAGTCATAGCAGCATGTTTATAAAGCCAGTTCTTGTGTTAAATTCAGTGGTGCACTCTGTTTCCCGAGTGTATGAAACTTGCTTCTCCCTTCTCAGCTTATCCCTTCATTCTTGGAGGAGGAATTTCTGAAGGCTGGAATATGGATACCATTGGAGGGACTCTGCTCTGCTCTCTGAGGGCTCCTCCAGCTGGTGCATCTGGCTGTGACTGGATGGGTTTCTCAGTTGAAAGCCCCAGCTCTAATTTTAGTTTACAAAACTGGCAGAGAGTCATGGAGCTCACCCAGTCCCTCCAGGGGCTGGATGTTTTGCTCTTTTGATGTCCAACTTCATTGCTCAGGAGCTGACAAATTCCAAGTTTTCTCTTAGAGGCCTGATCTTATTCTAGGCAAGGTGCCTCCACGTAGAAATACCTAGAGTGAGCAATTCTGTGCCTTAGAGGCGAAGTGGGACTTACTCAGGTCTTTAAACTTATGTACATATCTGGGTAGTTTTAGTGGTTTATCACCCCGGAGGGACTGAACTGCCTCTGACCCTTTAGAGAAGCAAGTTTTGACACTGCTTTGATGAATCTCCATTTCCCCCACCCCTGCTCCCCTCCCTCTGCAGACCTGGGGATGTCTGATGAGATGTTAGTGGGCAGATGTACTAGGCCATAGGTGGAGTGTAGAGTGTCGTTCACGGGCACTCCTCATTTGACTGGAACTGTGAGGAACAGAGCCAGTGAAATGGGGACTGCAGGAGCTTGGGTATGGAACTGTTTCTCTTTAAGATAAAGACTGACGAAATGTGTCAATAAAGAATTCCTTTGGGAGAAAATGGGGTGAATGTCTTTGTCTTGTTCTAACAGCACTGAAATCCTCTCTTGAGTGGATGTTATGAACTCGTCAGGAAAACACCAACTGCCAGCAGCAGCCTGAGGCAAGAAGAAAGTGAAATATTCCATCCTGTCCCTTTGGCTTATCTGCTAGCTCTGTGGATGCTCTCTCATGAAGAAATGTACTAAATAATATTTACAGTCTGATGTTTCCTTTCCAAGATACTGGACACTGTTCCCAAGCTGTTTCCTCTGGGCTGGGGAGCTGCAAACTTCATGGCTGGTGCTGCAGGTGAATTCCAAACTTCCTCATGCCCTTTTCCTGAGCTGGGAGCATGGGGCTGCAGTCCCAGCAGTAACCTCGGCAGTGGGAGCTGAGGCTGGAGAAGTTTCTAACGTGGAAAAGCTGCAGCTGTGGTGCTGGTGTGGCTTGACAGTGTGATACCTCAGGGAGTCAGTCGCCTCCGTGGAAGCTCTGGCTTCAGTCAAACAGCACGGCACGGGGGAGTTGCGGATGGATGGCTGGAGCTGGGAGCTGCTGTCTCCAAGTTTAAAAGGGCACTGCAGAGCAGGCAAATAGGTTGTGGAGAGGCCAGCAGAGATCCTCAGTGTGCTGTTTGCAGAGGAGGGATGCCCAGCTAGGCTTGGGACATCTGCTTGGTGAGGAGGGTTTGGTTTTGGTTTTGTGGGGTTTGTTTTGAAGGTTGGGGGTCTTTTTCCTACATCACTTCATTAGGTAAAACTACATCTCTCCAAGTGGGGCTAAGGACAGACAGGTTGGTATGAGACCTGATCCTGGAGGAGAGATGCTGCTGGGAGCACCCAGGCTGAAGTGAGGGCAGATGGCTCCATCCCACAAAGCAGATAAACAGCAGAATCAAAAAGTAAGTAACTGCAAAAAGCAGGAAGGAGCCACTTTTCCCTGCTGGCACCATGTCCCAACCCTCAACCAAAACCGCAGCAAGTGTTTCTTAAGGAATTTGAGATTTATGGTTTGAGAAGGGTTGCACAACCACTCCAGCAGCCTGTGCTCATCCTGGCCGAGCGGGCAGTGTCCAGAGCCAAGCCGCCAGCCTGGGCCCACTTGCTGCACCCCTGTGGGTGCTGGGCTGGGCATCTCTCCTTGGGTGCAGACTCTGTGCAGGATCCAAGGTCAGTGCTGGGAGCCCCAAAAGTGGCTGGTGTTTTGGACAGGGAAAGGTGCAGGAGCTGGTCTGGGGATGGGGCTGGAGCACAGAGATGGTNCTGCCCAAGCATACTGCGGGTCGGTGTGCGGGCAGCGGGCTGAGTGACAGTGCCCTAAAGGCAGTGAACCCTCAGGCCTGCAGCACACGGGTGATGTCCTGGGGGTGTTCCGTGTGCTGCTGCAGCCCAAGCCTCCGGCTCCTCCACTGTCCCTGCAGCCGCCGTACCTCTATCCCCAGCCCCGCAGATCTCCGTGTCACAGCCCCGGATCCAGTGCTCCC
>VXBC01001263.1:415105-448237 GCA_013399945.1 Ploceus nigricollis | reverse complement strand
AGCCCCCGCCCCTGTACCAGTCCCACCGTGTCACTGTCCCCGGCTGGCCGCAGAGGCAATGCGTCACATACCACGAGCGAACGCTCTCAGCATCGCTCCCTGGTGGTCTAGTGGTTAGGATTCGGCGCTCTCACCGCCGCGGCCCGGGTTCGATTCCCGGTCAGGGAAAGACTTCGTATTTCGGCCAAATCACCTCATTTTTAGAGAAAATCTATTCATATTTAAACATCTCCTAACCCCCATAACACCCCTTTTCTCCTCTTTTTGTGCCTNCTCGGAGCAGGGGGGAAGAACCCCGAACAAAAGGCCTGGGAAGGTGAATCCAAATGAAAGTCATCTCTGTGTGTGGGAGCCGTGAATCACTCTGGCTCGCTCCAGAAGCCGGGGTGATTTTCCCTTCCCTTTCCTTACATTATCCTGCTTAATTTTTATCGAAATAATTGGTAGCCGCTCGGCTGATGAGGTGCTTAATGAATGACGTACCAGCGGCGGGAAGCAAATCCAGCCTTTATAACGTGAAACTTGCAAAGGCAGCATATTTCTGTTTATTCGTGCAGTGTCTTCTGGCTCTCAAATTAGGAATTCCAGTCAGGTAATTCTGGAGATATGGAATGCAACTGGACCGAACGGAGACAGCAGATTCCCTGATAGCGCCTCGCTCCTGCTTTTGTGCTGTATCAATACCTGCCTGTTCCACACCAGTGACACAAAGCCTTGAGTTTATTAGTGGAGTGTGGGCACTGATGGAGCCGGTGCTCCCTGGGGAGCAACGTGAAGGCCATCCTGTCTGACATAAGAGGGAAAGCCAAAGGGTTTTATCTTTTCTAGGTTTGTTTTTATTGGGGTGTTAATTTTTGTACGCTGTGAGACACTGCTGTTGAGCTGTCTGTGCTGTAGTAAGGCTTAAAAAAAAAAAAAAAAAGGCATAAATTTGGTACATCATCTCAGACCGGTGTGAAATAATCTAATTCTCCTTGCTGATGTTTGCCTTGTGCCAGCTTATCATCAGGAAAGGGAAATGCTGTGTGTGTGCTTAAATACTGTGTTAGTTTGCTGCTTTTGAAGCAAAAACTTGCAGGCCGCAGTCACCCAGTGGCTGAGCAGTGGTGGTTCACCCATTTCTCTGGGTAAATTAAGCTCTCCAAAGTATGCAGAGCTGCAAGGATTTTCTTTGGAAATGCGTCAGGATTGGACCTATTGAAATTCTTGAATTGTAGCAGCCTCCTTGAAGTGGAATTTATTCTTTTGACTGCAATTTCATTAGAGGCGTTTTCAGCTTCTCAGGCATCTGTTGGTTTCAGGTTGCTTTAGGATCAGTGTTTGCATTTTTGTTTGCTTTTGATAGAATATGATAGAATCCTAATCTGACTAAGGGATCCTGAGAAATAGATGCCAAATTCATTTGCTTTAATGAATTACCTCTAATAAATCAAGTATGCTGTGCACTGGGAGGGAGAAAAGAAGGGAAACAGAGGCTGGAATGGAAGAGAAATTGACATTAATATATAGAGTGTAAGATGAAAAGAAGTTTATTTTTATTGAGCAGCTTCCTGTGGTTTTCTCACCATGCTCTAAGGGCTTTGGAGAAATTCATCATGTTGCTGGCAGTGCAGAATCTGCTTTGTGGAGAGCTCAGGCTTTGGAGATGGGATTTTCAGCCAAACAGCTTTTTGTAAGCATAAATAAATACTTCTCTCCCTCCCTCATTTATTTTGTCTTAGGGGTTGTCCGCAGTGTTTAAACGAAAGGGAAGATGCTGCAACATGGTCATGTTCCTCCTAAATTTTGGATGTGTTGCATTGATAAATTGCAGGCTGGAGGCTCAAGTGGAAGATTCCCCTCCTTCCCAGAGTGGCTTTGTGCTATATTTAACCATCTTTTATCAGTGAGTGCCTGAAAAAAGTAATGTTTTGTAGCACGTTTTGTCTCCAGTGTAGACCATCGTCTGTGTTGATTATTCCCAGGAAGTATAAGCACTGTTTCAGTCTTTCCCAGTGCCCAGGGATCCACCTCCTGCTCTGTAGGTAGCCTGTCCCAGTTTGCAGTGGGTTGTAGGCAGTTGATTTGGTTTGTGGCTGAGGTGGCACCATCACTGACCTGGCTGCAGCAGGGAAGTTGCTCAGGATGATTGGAGCCTGCCAGAGGCTTGTTTTGCAGTGGATGATGGGACCAGGGCTTGGAATGCAGCTGGGGTATGGACAAGCTTCTCACTGTGCCGCGTGAAGGCACCCGTGGAGTCAGTGAGGGAGTTTGGATCCTCATACTTTGGAAAACATGGAGTAGTACCAGAGTATGACTTAAGAACTTCCCTGCTGGAGGGAGTCCAGAGGAGGGCATGAAGATGCTCCCAGGGCTGGAGGAGTTCTGCTATGGAGAGAGTTGGGGTTGTCCAGCCTGGAGAAGAGAAGGCTCCAGGGAGACCTTGGAGCCCCTTCCAGTACCTAAGTGACTCCAGCCCCTGGAGTGACAGGACAAGGGGGAATGGCTTCACTGATGGAGGACAGGGTTAGATTGGATACTAGGGAAGAATTCTTCCCTGTGAGGATGGTGAGGCCCTGGCACAGGTTGCCCAGAGAAGCGGTGGCTGCTCCATCCCTGAAGTGTCCAAGGCCAGACTGGATTGGAGTAGCCTGGTCTTGTGTAAGGTGTCCTGGCCCATGGCAGGGGAGTGGAACTAAATGATCTGCAAGGTCTCTTCCAAACCAAAGCAGTCTGGGATTCCATGAGCCCGACAGCACAAGCGTTGTGAGATCCCTTGCCCTCACAGGTTCTGTGTTTGGCAGGTGGTGGTTGTCAGCACTGATGCTGTTATTCATTGTAGTTCCCATCATGGTGAGCTTCAAGAAGGATTTTTGTCTGTGTTGAACAGTGTGATAGGGAGTATGAATGGAAACCTAACTGGATTACTTAAGAAATCATGTTTTAGGTTAGGTATAAAAGCTGCTGTTCTGACTCTATTTTTTGAATTTATGAACTCAGTTGCCAGAATATCCTCCCAGGGAAAGCAGGTACAACTGAAGGATGGAAGGGCCTTCAGCAAATCCTGTCTATCCTGTCAATGACTTGACTTAAAACAACAGTGCTGTAACTGCCTCTGATATTTGCCATCTTTCCCTCTTTTATCAGTTTGCCAATTTGTAATATTTTTGTAAGTATTGTTAATGTTAATAACCAGATCAAAATATTTTTCAGTATGTCTGGAAATGGGTTGCCAGAACTTTTCTGCAGAGCTTATACCCAGACTGAGCACTCCAGTACCTCCCCAGAGCATGCAAACTGGCATCTGCTGGCAACTTCACTGCTCTCCTGTCAAACCACAAACAGGGATTAATTTAAGGTAGTTTTAGTACATTAACTGATTTCCCTCACAGTTTGCTCTTGAGCTGTGCAAGTCCTCTTTGTTTGGCTTTGCCTCTGCCTGGGAAGAGGAGGATCTTCTGTTGCTCTCCACTGGCCTGAGGAAAAGGATGTTTTCCAGGAGCAGGAGTGTGTAGCTTGGTGGTTGCTGGGGTTCTGTGAGGTGACCCCCACCTTCTCAGCAGATGGCACAGAGTCCCGCAGTGAGCCTGTCCCCTCTCTCAAGTGTGGCTGCCTGGGCCTTGGGACAGTTGGGTCACGGCAGAATCCAGAGGGAGGGATGAGGAACATCACCAATGCCCAGGACCAATGTGAAGGATTGCACTGTTTCTTTTCACCTGAGGAAGTTGTTTTCCAGGTGCTCTGATAATTTAAGTAGTTTGAATTAAGCACTACTGGTGCTCTGTGGTGATGGTGGTTGGTTAACCAGTGGCTGCTTTCAGTCTTGAAAGAAAGGAGTTTTAATGTTGTGATATCTTAGGATTTCCTTAGAAGCTCAGTTGAAATATTGTCTTAATCAATAAAAACATACAAACCACAGTTGCTGGAAAGTGCATGTTTTACCTTCAGAGGCACTTTCCTTCCTATTTCAGGCTGTGCAAACTGATAGAAAGACCTGTGTTCCAGAAGGTGCATCAAGATTGCTTAAATATTTTTAATAAAATGATGGTAGCCAATAAAAAGGGTTACCATTTTTTTCTGCATAGAATAATTAATTCTAATTAGTGACATTAATTTTAGGGTTTTAATGTATTGTTGATACATTGCTTTCTATTGGGAGAACGTGAATAAGATTGTTTTATCATGTGTTAAAATTCCTTATGTCCTGGCAACTCCTCCTAATTCCACTTATCTCCACTGTATCTCCATTGCACTGAATTGTGCCCTTTTAAAGCCTTTTTCTGCCTCTTTCATTAATGGTGAAGTGTTTTCACTGCCAGTGTGTTGTAGGTCCAAATTCAGTAAAATTTAAGTGCGTTTTCCTCTGGGTGCAAGTTTCTCATCTTCTTGTGCAAGTATTGAAAGCAGAAAATTGAAGGTTTGTGGTGCACAGGGGTGCAAACAGAACGAGTCCTCTAGGCCAGAGTTAAATTAGCAGCTGCCATCCCCTCTTTCATAATCTGCTCAAGGGTTTTGTAAATGAGAATAATTTCTCAATGAAAGATTTGGGCTCTTTATTTGGTTTTTTTTAAAATATACTTCAGTGTCATCATCTAAACTTTATTGGGCAAATGGTTGAAGAAACAAAAAACCCAGCGGCATTTGGTTACCTGTTTACAAAGCATCACTAAGGAACCTTTTTTTCTGTTTTGTGACATAAGTCTGCATTCATTAACTGGTATTTTTGTGGTGATGGCTTCTGACCAATGAATGATGCAAGTAAACAGTTCAGTGGATCTGGTTGTAATGACAGGCAGTATCTAAGACCAGTGACAGAAAAGCACAAACCAGAGATCCACCAGCACCCCACATTTTCCCCTCCTGCTTTCAGGGCTTCCTCTTCCCTCTTAGAATATTTATTTATGTACCTGAGCAGTTACACCATCCTGCTTCTGCTTTGGTCACAGGGAACTTCACAGTCCTTCCTTGGTTTCATCTGGGTCTTTAGTACTAAAGTTGTGTTGGGTGTCAGGAATTCTGGAACCTTTGCAACTTTTAAGGAACAATCAGTAAAAAGTGAATGTACAGATTGCTCATGTTTTGCAGTGGGGAAAGGAGAAGC
This sequence comes from Ploceus nigricollis, assembly GCA_013399945.1. NCBI lineage: Eukaryota > Metazoa > Chordata > Aves > Passeriformes > Ploceidae > Ploceus > Ploceus nigricollis. The sequence goes on along the minus strand of VXBC01001263.1, from coordinate 443,157 downwards.
CCAGAGTTCTCTGATGTCATTACAGTGGCCTATTATGCAGTTCCAAAAAGCAGAAACTCACAGAGGTCTTCTCTTTGCATTTCCCCTTTTATGTCTTTAATTTTTTGGCTGTACTTCAAATGAAAATATTCTTTTTCATTCCATCTGCCATTACTTATTTTATATCTTAGCAGGTTTTTCTGTTGCTGTGCAGTTTTATTTATGTTGGCCTTTGCCTGTGTCAGTTGTCAGAGAAATTTCTTAAGTATCTGCTTCTCATGTCTTGAGGATTTAGGAACATTTACTGGAATGTCCCTAAGTGGACATTTACATAATTAGGTTTAAAGCTGCTTGTGCAGAGGAGGGGTACTTGGGATCCAAACTCCAGATGTTATGGGCAGTTTCTAGTGGTAATATCTGCCATAATCTTGAATGCACCACGTGCAGGAAATTCCTTCTACCAAGGCTAGGCCCCACCAAATGAGATATTTGTAATTTCAGGTTGCTTCCAGAGTTTCCTGAGGGTAAGCAATTAAGAGATTGTTGTTAAAAATATTTTAAGTAATGTCTTAATTTTTCTTCTCTGTAGTTGAAAGGTCATCATGGAAGCTGATGCTCTTGCTTCTGATAGTTAGAAGTACAGGAAGGGGAATGAGCAGACAAACTGGGATGTGTAAGATCCTGTTCAGAGTCTGGACTGCAGTCTGCCTTTGGGAGACATGTGACATTGTGATAAAAGCAGGTGGAAGGGGAATAAAATTAATAAGTGTTCATGTGCTTTCACAAAGGCCATATGGGATCCCTGTGAAATTATCTGGACAGGGAATTGAAGCAGTGCTGGGTTTGGTTTTTTTTAAGATCTGCTCTAGTCGACATCCACCAGGGACTGGAGTTATCCCAATGCAGTTCCAGGTCAGACTGATGACAGCTTTGATCTGACACATTGGACCCATCTGATAGACCTCACCTGACTTGATCTGTGTGGCATTTTGGGCAGGGCCTCCTGGTGGGTATGGTGAGCTGGGGAAGAGGTTTGGAGTGGTTGGTGGGACCTTGGTTGGAGGTCCTGGATCCTGCTCTCTTCCCAGCACTCCCTGGCCTCTCCTCACCTGCTGTTCTTGAGGAGGAGGGAAGGGACCATGAAATCCACTGGAATCTGAGGTGACCTGTTTCTGGGAAGCTATAACCAGAAATATTCCTGTTTTAAATTGAATTTAAAAGCCAGATTCAGTTACTGTTCAGAGCAGTGAATAGATTTAAGTTCCAGGTCCATTCTGAGTTGTTGTTCTTTGAGAACTTGGGGAATATTTTCCGTGTGATAGCTCTGTTGCACAGGGACCCTGCTTTTTCCACATGTACAATTCTGAGGTGTGTCTTGGAGTTCTTCTGGTTTGAGTGGTAAAGGAAAAATAGGGTCTGAAGCATGTCTTTTCTTTAGAAAACTTATTTTATCATTTTGGTGTTTGGTTTGGCACATCACTGGTCAGAGAGTCCTTCTTCTGAAGGCTCTCATGGTAATGCTGGAAATGACATTCTTGCTTGGAGTAGACCATTTTTATCACAGAGCAAAATAAATGCATGTTCCATAGAAGTATTTTTGTCTGGACAGTAACTAATGAAAATATTTATTTTCCTCAATTAAGTCTCACTTTTTCTTTTCCTACAAAGTTCCTGATTTCCACCCTTGCTCACTTCATTCTTGTTGCACTTTTAGATTGGCACAGCATTGGCTCTTCACAATTGACTTGGGAAAACCAGGCAGTCAGAATTAATCAGAAGGTGTTTGGAAGGTGCACAGGGTAATTTCCCAAGCCTACCTTACTATTTCCCTGAGTGCTTTGGATAACAGGGCCAGCAGCCAACATGACTTTGTTATTGGGCCTGGCATGGAGTATACGTTGTGTGCAACATCCTGGATGATGAAAACCCAGCGTCTCCTGTGCTTGTCCTGCAATGCACAGCTCCTTACCCTGGTTTCCTGCAGCTTATCTAAAAACCACATTTCTTCCTGTGACTTGTTTTTTTGATGTTTTCCATGTAAAGGCCAGGGAGTCCTTCTTGCTGTTAAGGAGGATCTGTGATGACTTTCACTCTTCTTGCTGTTTTGAGGCTGTTTAAATGTATAGATGTATGAAACATTATTTTTAAATAACCCTAAATGAGGAACGGTGCTATTTTACAACTAGTTTTGTTCCTGTTAAGGATCTTCAGGAGGACATACCCTTGGTTTAGGGAATACATGTAGGAATGACCCTGGTTTAACATTGTACTGATGGCATCACATCAGGGGTACAGGTAGAGTGAAGAGACATCTGTCACGCTCCAGTGTTAGTGAAAATCAGAGCGAGGAATAAAAACATCAGTCAGAAACTATGGCATAGGGTTTTCTGGCTTTATTATCAGTTATTTAAGTGGAAAAGAGACTAAATGTCATAATTCCATACTTTGTGCTGAAACTGAAAGGCCTTGGGAATGGCCTTGGATTAAGTGATTAAATTATGCCCCAGTATAATAGTGGCCTTTTGGTCCTAAGCCCTCTGAAATGTGACTCCTGTCTGAAACCCTAGTGTATAAAATCTACATGTGTTCTAATTCTTGCCCAATTATAGTGTTAGAAAACTCAATTACAAATAAAGTCTGAACGTGGTTTTTCCTGAAGTGACAGGATTTCAACCTAAGTCTATGGTCTGAAATACAAGCTGTGTCTTTGCTTATTAAATCACCAGTGAGTTAGTGGGAAAATCAGTAGGACAAATACATTCTTTATTGCCCTATTATTTCAAAATTATGGACTGGCTTTTTTTTTTTTTTTTTTTTTTTAAGCAGCCATGAAATACTGTTGCTAGACTGAGTGGTGGAACTGAGGACATCCTTCACCAGGCAGTCTGCAGATTAAATGTATGCAGAGTGAGAGAACAGGGGAAATAAATATCATTATGGTTTGTGGGGGAGTAGTATAAAATAAATCTTTTTGTTGGTGAAACCACACTGTATGGCTAGAAAATACCAAAGGATTTGTCTCCTGTAAGAGAATGCCAGTTTGAATTAAAGCTGGTTTTAATCCAGCCCTGTGATTTGTTTGGGTATTTGTAGCTGAAAGAGCTGACTCCAGCATGCAGGGTTTGTACTGGGTGTCATTCTGGGGATATTATAAGAATATTGTGACATTAGCATTGTATTCATAGGGATAAATTTGGGATCACTAGGGAATAAATGTGTTCTCTACCTCAAGGTACTTTCTTCTGTGATTTACTGTGTGTTTGCCCCTTGACATATGCTCTGGTTTAATTCACCTGAGAAGAAACAGAAATATTTGCAGTGAAAGCATCACCTCTGGCATCACCCAGCCTTCAGAAGGAACTTGATTGTATTTTCCTGCCAAAACAACAAGTAGAAGTTTTGAGTAATACAAGTTGTGCTGGTCAATTCAGATGTTATTGTGGAATTCTGTGGGTTTTAAGCCCTTTCATACTTCTGAATGTCCATGTGCTGGGGATTTGAATGGGGCAGGTATGAAACTCATCTCATCGTGGCTTTTAGATCATTTTCTGTAACACCTGACACCACCCAGGGGGGAGAAATCTGTGGCATGAAGTGAAGAATGTCTTCCATGACATATCTGTCTATATATTTCTATATCCTGGAGATAGGCTCTGGGGGTATTGGTTTGTTTGGGTTTGTGCTTACCCCAGTGTTCAGAGGGGTTTTACCTACAGCCTGTGCCCCATTTCTTGTCAGAGCACCCCTTGCTCCTGGTGATGTTTTATTTGTTTAGTTTTTATTTGGGTTTTTTGTTGTTTTTTCAAGCCTAAAATATCTTTTACAACACCAATTGCTCAGTTTCTGTGAGGAAGTGAAATAATCAAATAGTCTCTTCCCCACCCTCCACAAAAACTGGGGAAATCCAGTTGAGCAATTAGAAGTGAGGATCTTTAGATATGCTTAGTTTTTTAACTTTGCAGAAAAAATAATCTCTGAAACTAAAGCCTTTGGAACTTAACTGGGTGGATACATGTGCTGCTTCAATAGTTAGGCTTCACCTTAGGCTGGAGGACCTGATTGGATACAAGAGGTAAAAGTAAATGGGAGGGGAGGGGAAGTTTACTTTCTGCTGTATTATTAAATAAATAAGCTTAATTTTTAGAATAAAACCTAATATCCTGTGAAATATAAAGGCTCTGACAGAGGCAGTGACGTTGGGTTCCTGGTAATCACATAAAGGCATTTTGGCTTTTCTGTTCCTGAGCTGGCTGCATGGTTGTTTCTGGAAAATATAAAATCTTTTTAAGTTCTGCCGTTCAATTCTGATAATTTTGCCTTTTTATTCATAACTTTTTAAATGGAAGATTTGTGTGCTCGGTGGGAGACAACCATTAAAGAGCAGAGATTAATAATCTGAAAGTAGGTGAAGTTTCTCAAAAGGGAAGCACCAGAGTGGATAATTTCAGATCAGGGTGAAGATACGAGTATTGCCTTCAATTGTTGCTATAAACTAGTTTTCCTTTTTGCTTTTTTACTCATTGCAGTAAAGTCTTCATTTCAAAGTCTTTAACAAAAACTGCTCATGATTGAAACTGCCAAGAGTGTTTATAGTGTTTATTTGACGACTAAGCAATTCTAACACCAAATTAGGTGTAAAATAATTTTGGTATATGTTTTGCAGTTTGTAAGGCCATACTTTTACATTATTTAAATTGTGTGTATGGAGAAAGCCTCATTTACCATTTCATCTGCCTCACAATTGATAGGAAAAGAAAATAGGAATGAACCTTTTTCCCCTCCATCTCTTACTGCTGTCCATGAGCACAGAGAGGAACCACCTTCCTCTGCCCTTCCAAGTTAATTTCGGATAAATCTTTTTCTTGCCCTTCGCCAACCAAGTTGTAATTTGAAAGATGTGTTCCTTTCTGTTTCTGTGTCTCAAACTGCTTATTTGGATTTTTTGCTGTACTTTGTAACCTCACCTTTTCCTTCTTTTTGACCAGGCAAAAGCCTCCTGTGCTGTAAAAAGGGGCTGCTTGGATCAACGTTGTCTCCTTAAATTCTCTTTTTGTAACAGTCTGTCAAGGGATTCATGTTTTGACAGCTGATGTGATTTTCTCAACCTTTTCTTACACAAGACAATAGACTTATTTTTTTCTTTCTGTTTAAAAGCCTTTAGTTGTCTTACCTACAGGTGTGACATAATAGTGTAAATCTCATTTTTATGTGAGTAGACCCATCTGTTCCAAGAGTTCTTTTATATTTTAAAGGTTAGGCTATATCGATACAGTCATTAACAATATGAGGGTTTTTTATTGATGTAGTTTATACAACCCACTTAGCAGAAATGGGGCTTTATGTCTTTGAAGAAGTTGGAGATATTTCTATAGAAAAGTGACATCAGTGTCAGTCATCACAGCAGGGAATGTTGTGGGTTGGCTGATTTGTTCTAGTGAACTTGCAGTGAGTAGACACAGTGATTCGAAAACTATTTATAGGGAGGAAAAATTAAGAGTAATAATGAACAAAGCAAACACAGCTGCTGATTTTTCAGAGATTTTTAACTAACTGAGTAAGCAGATGTGGTTTTCTTTTTATAGCCATGTGCAGTTTGTGATGCTTGCACTCTGCACATAAACTACTGTGATGTCATAAACAATACTTCAGTATTGCTGAAAGATTAAATAGGAGCAATGAAATCCTAAGTAGGGAATCCACTAACCCCACCCCCCAGGTTTTTAGAGTAATTGTTTAAATTGAGGAGAGAGGAATAGAAAATGCAAATCCAATACTTCATATTTTCTCCCCTAATATGGAAAACCTTCTTTAGTAGGTTTGAATCTTACACTTGTGTAGGGTAAAAGGTCACAAGTCTTTATAACAGGTTGGTCAATCAGACTTAAATGGTTACATTTTAATCTGCTAAGCTCATTAGAGAAACAACACTGTGTCGCTGTAGTTAAGTTTGTCACAAGTTTCAGTGTAACCTCTCTTGCAGTCAGTAGTGTTACTGGATGTTACGTCAGTTCAGACTCGAATTTAGCAGAAAAATGGCATTGTTCCAGATTTCAATTATTTAAAAGCTGTGTGTTTCTATTTTTTTTAAAGAACTCAAGAGAATTTAATGAAGTTTTTAGTGTCAGTCTTTCAGTGTAGGAGTCCTGTCCTCTGTTCCCGAGGCAGATGGATTTGGACACAGTAAAGTTCTTTTTTTTCCAGGAGATGTATGCATTTACATTAATTCCCAGGGTATTCAGCTTTCCATCAGGGTTTATATGTTAAAACAGAATGTTTTTATGGATATGAGATCTCTCACATGATCTTTATTGTAAGGTCACAAACTGAATAGCAAAATTCAGTTGAAAGGCTTTTGTGCTGTGATATAAAAAATATAAGCAATGCCAAAACACACTCTTGGATGCTTTAATGAAATATAAAATGTTAGTGCTCTGATTAATAGGTTAAAAATATTTATTTCAAGACAGATACAGGGCAAAGAAAAGTGCTTTAAAATGGTAGTGGTCTTCTGTAAGCACTTGTTAGCCAGATTGCTTTCCCTTCAGCTGTTTCACATTGTTTTTCCAGTAATGATTCATTTTGCAAGTCATGTAAGCAAGAAGGGATGTGAAAATAAAGACTTTGGAGCTTCTATTTTGTATATTGATATACTTTATTTTATTTACCTTAATTGCAGCCTTATTTCTTTAAATGCTTCCTAACTGTGATACAGCTGCTGTACATGGTGGAGATGGATTATGAAGCCATATATGCTGAAGATAATTCCCCCTTTCTGGTAACAACATATGGAACAGGATGAGGACAGTTCTGTCAGTAGAATTATTCAGTAAAAAGGGTTCTCCTGCATCTCTCAGAGGAGGTTTGAGTTCTCAAGAAACACATATGCTTTTTGTCCAGTAGAGCTGAGACCATGTCTGATTTCTGGAAGGAGAAGGCAGTATCTGTCTCTTGGTTAGAGGAGGACAGGATGCTGAGCAGATTTATGGTTCCAGTATATGGGGAAGATACAACAGTACATAAATTGGATTCAAATCTGCAGGAGAAATAAGGCTGGAAGAGCTGGTTTTGCTATGAGCAAAATGGTTGCAAGAACATGCAATCTCCCCAAGCAGATTTCTTCCTCAGTGTTACAAAATTTACCACGGTTTTGATGTGTTGCTGAATTCAGTTTGCATTTGTGTAGCTTTGGCTTGTTTTTATCTTCATCATTCTTTAATCTTTTTTCTTCTAATTTTCATACTCATTTCTTCAACAGTTATATATTCCTCTCCCCAGACTTCCTCCTTTCTCATGTGTGTTGTTGAACCTGGTATCATGCACTGATGTGGATTTTGAATGCTCCTGTTCCTTTTCCAGCATCTGTCCTTTCATCTTCTCTGCTTTTGTTTGGATTGTGAATATCATGTAATAAGGAGGGGAGATATTTACAAGTAATTACAAGCAGGGTATTATGTAGAGCTCTGGGTCAGTGGATCTGGCCTGCTGAATAATGAGATTGGATGGGGAGATCAAAACATTCCTGAGTCACTAAATTGGAATTGCCAGTTGCAACAGAAACTGAGGGAGCAAACCCCTGGGAGGTGCTGGGCTGGCTCAGTGCTGCCAGGGAGGATGCACTGGGGAAGGGAGGATGTGAAGTACCTGGCATCGGTTTCTCATGTACTTTGATTTTTACAAGAAGCAGTTTCCTTGGGAATTTATTTTTGTCTTGTTTGGTTATTTTCAGCTGTAAATGAGGCTGCCTGCTCTTAATGAAACTTGGTATTGGCATAGCTGTGAGACTGAAGGAAATATTGCTGCTTGCATCCAGATTAAGACAACACTTGACTGTGTATTTTGAGTCTCTTCATGGCTGGTTATTATAATGCTGTAAAAAATACTAACTTTTCTGCTGATGGAGTTTTGATGAGGCCTGGGCCAGGATCTTCTATTTGAACCTTCTATCCACACATCATAGTATGATATTTACATCATTATATGCCCAGTTCTGACCTTAGCAGGATGGCTGATTTTTTCAAAGTACATTTGTCTCCAAATTACATTTGGACCTTGCTTTTTTCCCCTGTTCTACTCATATTATTTCCATAAATTGAACATAGTTTCACTGTCAACATACTTGGATCTGGGCTTGCTGTCTGAAACAGAATGAGTGGCACAATTAGAGGTGGTCTTCATCTGGGTAGGGAGCCATAATTCTGCTTGCCAACACCATTAACAATCTGCAGCTTTCTATAAATGCTTAAATAATGTTCTTGTTGTGGATTATTTTTAATGAAGAAAGCTGTGGGCAGAGAACCTGGGGGCTTCTATAGCTTCACAAAATAGGACATTTTTCCTTGGAGAGTTAGTCCACCCTCTAGTATGGCACAGGCTCTGAGTGGGAAAGTTTAACTCCCTGCCTTTCATTATTCAGGAAAAGTCCTTTGCTGGTTCCTATCAAAGGAACTAAACAGATCCATTAACAATAAGCTGATTATTGAGTTGTTGGTTGGTTCATTCATACCCACTTAGGGGTGTGTTGCTGGATCAAGCAGCTTCTTACAGATGGCACCAAGCAACTGCTGTGGGCAGCAATGCCAGCAGCTCCCTGGGTGTATTCCCAACATCTCTGTTTGCCGTGCTGGAACCTTCCAGCCCATGAAAGGCCTAATTATTAATTCAATGAGGAGTTTATTTCTCAAGTGCATTCAGAGCTTGTTCTCTGAAAGCTGTGGAAAGGATTTGTATGACAATTAAGTGATGACTTGCCAGGTAAAAGCTGCTCTGAAGTTCTGCTCACGAGGTTTATTGTTCAGTCATCTAATGCATAAGTGACTTTGTGATTGGTGATGTGGTTTAGATGTGTCCTGTACCTGCTTAATCAGAAAGGTATTTTAATCTGTTGCAGTGAGTTTCCCTGATTTTTTCCACAGCACCATGTAGCATTTCCTAGGCTGCTCTTTCCCCTTTGCTCTGTTATTTCCATGGGATGGCTGATCTGGAGCCTTGACTGCTGAAAGACCGAGTGTGTGCTGCTGGGTCATCTCAGGTTCTCTCCCTCCTTGTACACCAAAATGAGACTGGTTTTCATCTTCTTCAGGATGAGGGAATCCAAACTGGATGACACTGTGGTTTTCATGATGGAAATGTGTCCTGGCAGGAGGAGCTGGTGCTGCTCCCCAGAGCAGGCTGTGCCTGCTGCTCCGGTGCCGGAGCTTGGGGTCTGCTGTGTTGGCTAAGCTGCTTTACAGTCTCTCTCTAACAGCACAACAGATTACCAAGACTTGAAAAACATGCTTCTTGTGTTCTCAGTACGTATAGTCACAAAGGCCTAAGTTTAAAAAGTGCAAACTCTTAAACAGATAATGGTTATTAGAGTTTCCATGCAGTTGGGTAGGTGTGTGTCTTTCCATGATAAAGTTGGGGAGAAGAGACTGAAGCTCTGGTTCAAGCCATAGAGGTCTTGACTGTATGTTTTTAAATATTTGTTATTTATTTTGGCAGTTTATCAACTTAAAAGACAAATATTTACATTGTGGGGACTTATTTTGTACTTGTGGTACAAATATTTGTAAAACACCGTGTTTTTACTGTCCAGTAATGTGATGATAATTTATCAGTGAATCCTCAACTTCAGAATTGGTGAACAACTAATTTGCTTTTGTTTTGTCTTTAGGAGAATCAGTTTTAGAAGTGTGTGAAGGTTGCTATCACTTACCTTAGAATATTCAAAATAGACACCAGGTGAGTTCTGGATTTTTTTATTTCTTGTATCTCATTTAAATGCAAAATATTGTTGAGGAAACAGAGTTTCCTACAAAAATCTCTTACTATCTCAAGAAGCCAAGGCTAAACACCTCATATTTTTTGTGGTAACACAATCTTGTGTATGCTTCTCTCATCTCCCCTTTAAAATTTTTTTTCTCCCTTGAAAAATACCAGATTGTGAGGACAACTCTAAGTGACTCTGAGACAGATGGACAGGATGTGGAGGCCAGTGGTGCTTTTTCCTTTCTGTGACAAATCAATATTTACTGAAGTGCTTTCAGGCTTGGTGTTTTAATTTAGACTTTTACTGATAAATACTGGTTGGGATAGAATAATTCAGTTTGAGATTAACACCTAGAGTTAGGTGTTAGTATTAGTTAATTTTCTGCACTGGAAATCTTTGCAAAGCTGAAATCTTAGCTTTAACCAACATTATATTTTACCACTTACCAGCAATGCTTTATGGAATCCAAATCTTTCCTAAAATACTCAAGTGCTTCCTAAAGTCGTATAATAAAGTATTAACTAGACATTATTTTTGTAAGAGCTGGCAAAACATCATTTCCAAGCTGTACTCTTTAATCATCTTTTAATATGCTCTTAAAACTGTAAGTGTAGAGGGCTTGACAGCATTCCTGATAGTTTGTGTTACAGACATGTGCAGGGTGAGCTGCAGGGACAGCAGCAACCTCCTCCTGTCCAGCACTCCCAGCACTTCTCTGAGTCTGCCTGTCATTCCTTCTGGTTCCTGTTTTCCCTTTTGGGGATTCCTCTGTTCTCTGTGTTACTGGTGATATTTTGGAAGACTGGGAGGATGTTGTGTGCTGGTTTTAACCAAACTCTTTGGCAAACAATATCCATTAGGGTTAATAACCTCCCAGTATCCTGTGTCCAGTGGGTATCATTCACTGTGTCAGCAGGAGGTGGATTTTCTCCTTTACAGTGGGATTTCACTTTCTGGAACAGCTGTTTCCAACCAGATTCCCCACACTGTGTGTAGACAGTTCACTGTAATGCTGTGGACAGCACCTGTGTACAGGTCTGTGTCTTGGCATGTCCATTCAGGGAGTGATTTCATTATTTTATTTAATTTTTAGGAACTTAAACTGATCAGTTTATAGGCATTGAGAAACTTAGAATTCTGGAGATTGTGCTTCAGCTGGAGATCTTTAAAGCTGACCTTGTTTGGTGTCCTGTGCTCCTTTTGATTTTGATCAGTGGAGCTGAACAGCCACAACTCCTTCCTGGAGCAGCCTTTCCTCCAGCAAGGAAATTCAAGGGACAGCTGTGCCTGTGTGACTTACACAGGGAGAGATGGGGAAAGTGGTAGTTGAGGATTACAGTTTCCAGAGGTTTGTTCTGGAATAAATACTCAATGCTTCAGCCCTGGAGGGAGATGAGAAGAACTGCTGTTAGTCTTCTTCCAGAGGCTAATGACACCCACATATTGTGGGTATTGTCCATGGAATGAGCCTTCCATCCCTTTATTTCAAGGTAGCTCTTCCAAGATCCAGCAGTGGTGGTTCAGTGTTGTCCCAAGCAACTGGTGTCTGTGTGAGCAGTGTCAGTACCTCCACCCTCCATTCTGCCACACAGCTCAGCATGTTTTCTTGAAAAAATCCAGCTTCCACTGAAATTCTTTGCAGCACCTTGCAGCAGATCAGATGGAGTTTAATTCCTCCTTCTCTGCTTCTGGCCACCAGATCTGCTGTCACTCTTTTCAGTGCAGACATTATTTGGGATGTTCTGTGAGTATTTAATTCCCTAAACTGGCAGAGAACTATTGATTTTTTTTTCCTTGGCTGTAATAACACTTTGCCATTTTAATGAGTTAAATGCAGCTTCCAAAAGGGTCAGCAGACCTGGCAGAAACTAAGGTATCACCAGTTTCATGAAACTTGATGGGGTTCTTTAGGGAAGCTGAAAAGCAAATTAGTGTTTCTAAGGTTGAATTTTCCATGGATGTATTTAGAACATTAAGGCTGACTTCCATAAATAACCTGCCAGGTTTAGTCTGAGTCTTTTCAGTGAGGTGGTGCTGAAAGCAGTTGCCTGTTGTGGTAGAGCTGACTGAGGCAGGATATTATGGTACTCAGATGGTTAAACACTCTGCTAGTTAATCCAGGAGATTACCTTTCTCCAGAGCCTTCCCAGAGAAACCTCTTCAGGGCATCCTGCTTGGTTAGAAAAGGGAGCAGATGGCTTGTTGCTGCTGAACACAACAGTTTTTAAAAATACAGGGCAGCTTTCAGGATTGTGAATTAGAGCCACGTGTGAAAACAGCAGAAATGATACCTGAGTTTAGGAAAACTTGGAACTTAAATAACTTGCACCTTTACTGTCTGTTTCATATTTAAAAAGCCACAGGTTGCATTCCTAGTGATAATACTCTTCTGTTCCCTTAAGTAAAAAGCTTCCCAGATGAATTCCCATCACTGCCTTGCCCTCCACTCTTCTGCCAAGGCCAATGTGTCCATTTCATACCAGTTTGGAGAAATAGATGTTAACATCCCATTAGACCAAGCTGTGGATCCCCAGCACTGTTCAGATGGAAGCAATTAAGGATGCAGTGGTGTGGATTTGTATCCCTGTGCCTGCAGACTGACTGCCTGGGTCAAACTGAATTCATTTTTGTTAAACAAATTGGCCCTAATTGAACAGTGCAGATTTTGTTAAGCAGAACATGGTGTATGGCTGTGATCTGCAGCATCTGTCACCAAGGCCACGTTGGATTGATGTTACAGGAAGCTTGTTATGCTTAAAGAGAGCTGCAGCATTTGGCAAAAATGTCCATAATGCCCTGGAAGCTCCTGTTTGAAGCAGTATCTTCTTCAGAAGGGCCAAATCAACATGTAAAATTCCAATCAGGATGCTTTTTTTTTTTCCCCCTCCTGACTTCTCAGGTCCCTGTCCAAGAGCAGAAGTGACAGACACTCCTTGGCAGGGAGCTGCTGGCAGGGACTGGTGTGCTGGAGCTGCAGGGAGGTTCCTGGGAGGGTGGGAGGGAGTGATGATGGGCACAGAGCAGGAGGAGCTGAGCAGGGAGCCCGGGAAGCAGCACAAGCAGGCTGCTGTGATTAGGTAGATTATGAGAGACACGTCAGGATCATCAGTCTTTGACCTCAGCTCTGGGGCAGAGGGGGCTGGGAGGCTGCCTTTGGGAAAGGCTGGCCCAGAGGGTGGTGTCTGCTGTGTGCCTGCTTGGAGGGTTTCTTTCCTGAAATATGGTTTTCCTTTCCCTGAATCAGATTATGCCCAAGTAAGTGAGTTGTTTGTGTTGTGTCTTGCAGCACTCAGTAATTTTCCTCCCATACAGAAAGCTTTTGGTACTGAACAGGGTCCTTGAAAAGAAAATATTTTCTCTCCCTACCCACACATTCACCTTCCAGATTTGGGGTGTAGTTTGAATTTTTAGCCAGAGAATTAGAGTTTAGACAAATTATTATTAATAGTAATAATTTACAGCCTCCTATAGGAAGCTTTAAATTAAACTGAGTAAAATTGTCAAAGGCTTCTTGAAGGAGATTAGATGAGAGTTTGTATTCCAGTTAAAACAACTGGACCTGGTGACCAGTGTTAAATGGATGTAAAGTCAGAGAGGCCAAGTGAGGCAGAGAATCAACAGCAGGGTCTGAGCTGAACAGGACAGTGGTGATGTGTCTGTCCACATCCTTGTCACTTGGTCCCCCTTGTGTGGGTGTGACAATTCCCATGTGTTGGGAGAAGCAGAGGTGTGGTCACAGCTCCACCCAGGCAGTGCAGGGGGTCAGGGCTGAGGGCGTTGCTTTCAGCCAGCCTTGTGAAAGCTGAGGTTATTAATTTGTTATGTAAGACATAGGGTTAAATTAGAAAAGTCTGCTGCTTTAAATATCTTTTTCAAAGGCTGCATAATCTAGTGTGGGCTAATTGTAATGACATAATCCAAAAATAGCCAATAGTCTTTTCTTGGATGCTCATCCTGGCTGCAGTTCTGCAGCTAAAGAGCAGCAAAGCCGATCTCCTCAGGATGGGAGAGGGCAGAACCAGATCTGGTCCTGGCATGGCACAGGGGACACCTCTGGGGTCTGTCACATTTGGATGTGGAGCAGGAGGTTAATCCATGTTCAAGTAGCATGATTTTAACTAGAATGCACGTTAAATGTTGGATCCACAACTTTAAATTATGAAAGAGGGGATCTCCTCTCTGGGCAGACATTCCCTCTTTCCTTGTGGAATGCACAGGCTTGGTCACACTGGATTTGTCTAAGGATTCTGTTGGAGCTGGTGCTGGTGATAAGATGGGGGACTGGGATTTGGGAGTTGTGAGGAAGGTTGGATTTTTGTTTTTTTTTTAATGTAATTTCTGAAATAGAAAATACAAATAAAGTAGTTACTCCTATGCTAGTGTGGTGCAAAAAGGCAGCCTCAACAGCAACTTCTCTGTTGCCATGTGGTTTTTATAGATATTATCACAAATAAATTATCTTAATATTAAGACTAAGAAAGGAGATGAAGTGACTTGAGAGATGTGTTATGCAGGACATAGCTATAACTGCACCTCAGCTCTTGATTTGAGGTTTTTGGAAAGAAGAATTGAGTGTATGCAGCAGGAATTCAGGGTGGCTGGTGTTGTGCCAACAATGTAATAGTTGTTTTCACTGATAATTCACTGAATTTTGTAACTTTTTACTTTCCATGCGTGTAAAGAACCTTTTCAAAGCACATTTTATAAAAGCTGAGTCTTGACATGTAGACTGTTTTTGAGGACGATTTGCTTCAAGAGGTCTGTTTTATCCTTTGCTTAAGCATTTCTTAATCTTTATTTTTTTGCAGGGGCCAGTTCTCTCCTCAGGTTAGCTCAAGATGGCAGACCAGAGACAACGCTCGCTCTCTACCTCTGGGGAGTCCTTGTACCACGTGCTGGGGCTGGACAAAAATGCCACTTCAGATGATATCAAAAAGTCTTACAGGTAAAACTTCGAGTTTTATGCCTGTCCCAGTAGCACAAATAGCTTTAATTCAGTGTTCAGCAAATGGGCTATTTATGTAGGAGCCTCAGTTGGTTTATTTAGACCTTTTGCAAGAAAAGTATGTGGGAAAAATAGGTGAAAATGTGGTTGCTTCTTGCAAAATGGGGTGTGAAAACATGCCTAGGCTTTAAATTTTTCCATCTTATATCTAGTAAGTTAAATTCTCAAATGCACAGTGTCACTCTGAAAGGTCCTTGCCTAAGTTTGAGCAGAATTTTAAGACTGTGATCAGAGTTAGACTTGTCCTGTTATGTAGCCTTGTATCTGTCTTAGGGATACCACAGATGTGCAGAACTGCCCTGCTGTCCATCATTTCCACTTCTGGCACAGGGAGATGGAGATTCAAGATACAAATAAGGATGGAAACAGAGCATGAATGATTACATTTTCCCGGAATTCTGTTCAAAAGTTCTTATTTTTTGTGGAGTTATTAGTTTAAAAGATGATTATTTTCTGTATCCCTTTCCTTAAGAGTTGGACACATGAAATGGCTTCATACTAACCAAATAAAAACTGAAAAAAAGAGTCTTGTAACATCTTCCTTTCCCATAAATCTGCTTAAAGGCAATTGCTGCTGTGACCAGTGGCAATGTGTTTGGATTACACTAGGGGTCAGCATCATCTTTCCATGAGGATGCTCATTGTCAAAATTGTTTTCTTTTAGTCTTTAACTTTTACCAAAGCTTTTTCCCTTCCGAAGTTACATACTGATGACAACTACATGATGAAGTCTAGGAATAAACCAGGTCCACAGATTCTCAAAAATTAGCTTTATCTTCCTAAAAGCTTTAAGTGGAAGTCTGAATAGATTATCTTCAAGCAACTGGAAAATAATTTTACTGTCCTGGGGAAAATACTGTGAATTTTTCCCTTTGGAGGAACAACCCCACGAGATCCTGGGGTGAAATGTAGCTGCTTCACACTTACCCGAATCTTCAGCTCATCTTGTTTCCTCTGCTGCTCCTTTATCATGTTCAATCTGAACATCCTTTGCTGGCCTGGGGGATGTGGGGTTTGTGTAGGTGTAGGAAATGGGAAATAAAAGTATTTAATTATCACAGCCTGACTAAGCTCTTTCCAGGTTTATAAAACTTCCCTGTGATTATTTCAGCCCTCACTGAGGCTGGGGCACAAGTGGCAGCTGTGGACATGTTTTACTGGAGCAGCATCATGCACAGTGAAGTGTCCCAAGGGCACACTCAGGCTGGTTTTTAAATGCTGTGAGATACTTTCAGGCACATCCAAGTGCTTGCACACATCTTTGTTTTATGTTTGTCTAAACATTTCCCCACTGCAAAGCTGACATGTAATTGTCTGCAGACTCCCCCTGTCTTTCTCATATACGTGACTTTGTGGTCATTTTCTGTAGGAGGACAAGTACCTTTTGTGGTGGAGGAGAACTGCCAGCATGTGGCTCCGTGTCATTTTTCTACTTGGGAGCACGTATTTTCTCTTCATAAGGAGGTGTTTAGCCAGTTATTTCTATTGATGTCTGTAAATAGCCTGGGCCATGTGAGAACTAGCACATTTATCAATGCTTTATCTGATTTTTTTGTTATTTGTAAGAGATCTGGCCTGATTAGGGGAGGTACGTTGTGATTTCCTGATGTCTCGAAACTCAGAAGTGTTTTCTATTCTAGCAAAGCTTGAACTGAAAAGTACTTTGTTCCTGCACAGGAATTGGTGAATTAACCACAAGTGATCGTGTGTTCTATTTTTGTGTTCAGACACTGCAGAAGCAGCAGTTCAGACACTCTTCAAGCAGCTGTGGCAACTTGCTTTTATTTTTCTTTGGTGCTATACCTTAGACTTATGGTGTGTCTTTGCTGTAGCAGGAGCAAAACTCACTGGTGGAAATTGCTGGAGCTGAGGATAAAAAAACCCAGACCTGTTTTTATTCAATGTCTCTTATTTTTTTCCATTGGATTTGTGAGGGTCAAATCCAACAGTCTGAAGTCAATCCTGTGAACTAAGCAAGACACTGCTGTAGCCTTTTATTATCATCTAAGGAAGAATCATCAGGGAAGTTGAATCAGATGAAGGAAAACAGGTTCAACTTAAAAGTGTCCCTTGAGTGGCAGGCTACGGAATTAGAAAAAAATAAAAAAACAGGAACCCAAACCCCAGGTTTTATTCTCTTTTTTCTTTCTGCAGGAAACTGGCATTGAAATATCATCCTGATAAAAACCCTGATAATCCAGAGGCAGCAGAAAAATTTAAAGAGATCAATAATGCCCACGCAATATTGACCGATGCCACAAAGCGGAATATTTACGATAAGTATGGGTCTCTGGGGCTCTATGTAGCAGAGCAGTTTGGTGAAGAAAATGTGAACACGTACTTCGTGCTGTCCAGCTGGTGGGCAAAGGTAAATAAAAGGGCACAGGAATTATTCTGGATTGGTATTGAAAACTCTTAGAGAGCTCCATGTGATAACTATTCTTGGTTTTACCTTTGAAAATTGCTGAATTTCTGGCACCAGGTTAATTAACATTCTGTTACTGAGTTGTGATCTTGAGTTCAGGAGTGTTTTTTGAGGAACTTCCAGTGATAGAGGTCTAATAAGGAAGACCTGGGTTACAAATTGAAGCTTGGACTCTTCTAGTGGATTTAGAAGAGATAAGAATTTGGGGGGGTATTCTCTGATAATATCTGGTCAATATTTTTGCAGAATGAGTCCTGACTGTGAACTTGGGCTCACAGAAAATCTCCTTACATTTCATTGCATGGGTCCATTTTTCTACCCTTTGCCAGCGTTGCCTCCATCTCTTGATCCCCTAAGGAAGACAAGAATTATATCACCATGCTGGTTTGCTATCTGTAAAATTATTTTTTTCAAACAATTGCACAGTGACCTATAGGAAGACTTTAATTTAGCCCATTGTCACTGTGATAAGCACCTGGCAGACCTGGTTTGTATGGAGCTGCCGTGCTCACATATTGGGAGCATCAATCCTCAGCCATGCCCACAGCCTTGGGCTGCTCCAAGTCCCTCCTGTAGGTACATCATGGCCTGTGCAGCTCAGTCCTTTCCAGGGTTATTTATGCAAGTTACAGCCTGTCCTGAACTGTTGTACCCCTGGATTTTAGTACAGATGTGCTTATTAGACCTGTACCTTCTTCCAGATGCAGCAAAACAGTCCACTTAACTTAAATTGTAGAAATTACTCAAGCAAGCCAGGCTGGCAGTATTCACCTCAGTGTAGAATGTGGAGAACCATAGCCCCTTTTGTACATAATTTGAAGCATTTCTCAGTGATAAAGTACAAAGCTGTAGCTACTAATTTCTGTCTCTGTACTGGTGTGGTTTTGCTTTCTGATTCTGTATCCAAGTCTCACAAACTCTGTGGTTCATGGCACAGTAGACACAGGTTATGACTATTTCTGTCTTTTCTGTCCTCTGCAGGCCTTGTTTGTGTTCTGTGGGCTCATCACAGGCTGCTACTGCTGCTGCTGTCTGTGCTGCTGCTGTAATTGTTGCTGTGGGAAGTGTAAACCCAAACCTCCTGAAGGCGAAGAGCAGGAATTCTACGTCTCTCCAGAGGACTTGGAGGCACAGTTGCAGTCAGATGAAAGGGGTAGGTGAAAATGCTGTGAGCTCTCTAGGATGAACATCAGTCCCTGCTGGAGTGGTCAGTGAGCTGGTTGAGGAGAAATCAGGTCCTGGGGTGTGGATGATGAGCAGGGAATGTTTGTGCCACGAGACTCTGCTGACACCAGAGATAAAGTTGCTAAAAACACCTGGAGGGTCTTCACTGAACCTAGCTGGGATCAGCTTCAGAGAAGTCAATGACCATCATTATGTTCCTTCCACATCCTGGGGTAACATATGGACCAGCCATGTGGGATTGCAGAAAGGGGCTCTTGTACCCAAAGGTTGGAGGTGTCAAGGCAGCTTTAATTGTGTCAGGTGTAGAGGAAGTGGCACTGCTACCGTTGTAGCTCTAATACTATTTGTGAAGCTATTTCTGCAGGATTAAACCAATCATTTAAAATACTGTAGAGCCTTGTGTATGCTCTGGTGACATTTTTAATGGGCACTGCTGAATGGTGGGTGAGGATCAGCTGCTTTTACAGGAAAAAGGAAATGGTAATAAACATTCCACATATGGAGTTGAGGTGAATGCTGTTGTGTGCACACTGAAAATCAGGGAATTAATATGCTCCTAAAGAAATGTAAAATGGGGTTATCAGAGGGTTGCAGGGAGATGTGCTTACCAAAACATACAGTGCTGTGTTTGTTCCTTGGTGTGCTAAGCCTTTTGTCTTCACTTTTCAGAGGCCTCAGATGCACCTATTGTGATACAGCCAGCATCAGCCACAGAGACAACCCAGCTCACAGCTGACTCTCACCCCAGCTACCACACTGATGGATTTAATTAAGTTAAGGAAACACTGTCATTAGAATGGATAAAAAAAAAAATACATGGCCAACTCAACACTAGAATCATGAACATTAGAAGTAGAGAACGGGGAGGGGGAATAATTCTGCCACAGTTAGAGGGCAGCTTTCCAACCTGCCGAAAATATTTTGTAATCCCTTCAGCCTTTTGTCACCTTTCAGTGTCGTATCTTGACGATACGTGAAGTGCTGTAGCATGCAGTATTTAAAGCAGTTTAGCTACGGTCTTATTTGTTTCCTTTCTTTTGTTTTTTTTTTTTCTCCTGTTTTGTTTTGGTTTTTTGTTTTTTTATAGCATGTATGGAGTTATGTTAAATGTCTGTGGTGTAACGTATTGAGTTGTCACAATATCAGTGCGATGGAGACATTCTGCATTTTAAGCAGCAGTACTGGCCTAAAAATGAGATTTAAAAAGTGTCACAGAAGCCACTGTTCTTCTGTACAGCTGAGCTGTCGAAGACCTTTGGAAGTTGAGGATTTTCATTTGAGTGCAACAAACCAATTCTTTCATTCCTCCTATTCCTGCGTTATTATATAAGCAAGTTTACAAAGCCAAGAACCAAAAAATGCCAGTCCTGCAGAGCTGGAGTCCTCTCTAATGCTGGTTTTCAGCTTAAATAAATCTACGTTGAAAAATAAAAAGGGAGAGTTGCCAATCTTTGAACAGTAAATTGAACAGCTCGTTGTGTATGAGGTGATCTCCAGTGACAATGGAACCAAAACCAACTGGGAATGGGCTCCTGTGGTGGTGGCAGTGGGATTTTAACTCCAAGCACAATTCTGTTTTGATTTGAGTTCAGTTGTTTTCCTGTAATGCTAAAGACCAAATAGTGCAGCTTTGTTTCTGAATGCATGAGAATCTTAAAGTGAAACTGGTTAACTGGCTCTCACTGAGCAACTGGTAAAATGCAGACAGTAGGCAACAGCAGAAATGTTTAAAAACAGTTGGTGTTTAAAAATTTGTTCTAATAATTTGAGACTTTAATAGGCAGATGGGGTATTACATGTCTTTTTTTAAAGCTTTTATAATACACTAACCCTTTAATTTAATCAACATCTTTGTGGAGTACTTAAATGGGTTTTAAAGAACAAACCACCTTTCTTTGTGTTTATATTGTATAATTTGCACATTGTCTTGCATTTAGATTTGTTTACACCAGTGTTTCTCTTTTCTTTGGAACAACTATATGGAAACCACTGAAAGGTTTCCTCTACTATTTTGAAACCAAATCAAGTCTGAATTCTGTTCTAGAAACTGTGGTTTACTGAGGTTTAACTGTTAAAAAGGCATTTTAGGCAGCTGCTGAATTACTGGTGTATTTCGTTCTCAATAATCCTGCTTTAGGTGATCCAGAGTGAGATCTAGAACAGCTCCAGAAAGCCCACACTTGGCACTTTCAGTGGGTAATTATGGCCTCGTTAATTTTAATTGTTACAGTTTTATATCACAATGCCTCTACTGTCCCTTGTACCCCCATCCCCCTGATCTGTTTTCCCCTCTTTCTGTGGAGGGGCTGTTGGCACCTTCCCCCGTGTCTGCTGCTCCCTCACCAGCTCCAGGTGGTGCTTTGAAGCAGGGTAAAGATCCATTGGTCTGCACAAAGGCTGCCAGGAAAGGGCAGGGACCCAGAGAACTATTCTGAATATATTTTCCTGCTGTCTTTGCATGGGCAATGTGAAATCTGCCATGAAACCATGTTAGACATGCTGGGTAGGAGAACATGTTCTCCCCAAAGTCTCAGTGCTCAGTGAGGAGTGTTTGCACACCCAGACTTTGCTGTGGCTGTTGGTACAAGCACATATTTGCCTGCATGGGAGCTTGCTGCAGATCAGCATGATTTTAGTACCATATTCAGCCCCCAAAATTCCCCAAAATATCTGTTACTTTTAATTAATGGCTCAGTTTCAGCAGCACACTCCTTAAGAAATTTCTTCTTTGCCCATAGTCCTTACAGACCTGAAATGTGGCAGTTTAGTGCAAGATACTTTTAATTTTTCCTGACTTGGATGACCTTGAGGACATTTGTGTATGATTTGGCTTGAGGTCCTTATTTAGTTAATGTCTTTCTTTGACCCCTTGGAACAAAAAAACATTTTTAGGCTTAAAACCAGTATCATTTTGTCTATCCCTGTAGATTTTGCCTGAAGCCTGTTCTTGGTGTAGAATTGCACTCTGGAATATGGTGGGGCATGTGCAGGCTTTGTCCTCTCCACATTCACTGGTTAAAATTGCCTGTATCTGCAAATTGTGTTCTTGGGGGAAAAAAAAAAAAGGTGTTGAGGTTTTTTGGCTTTGTAAATAAGTGTGGCTGATCAGAGCAAGTCAGTGAATGAGGGAGGGGCTTTTCCCTGGGAGCTGTTCCATTCCCTGTCCCTGTGTTCACCTCAGTGGATAACATGGAGATGGTTGTTGGGTGTTGCTCTGCTGCAGAGCAGCTTTGCCCCCAGTGCTGGGGGCTGGTTGTCACTGTTAATTTGGAATAATACTCTTATTTCTTAACTTCTCTGGGCTGTTTCCACAGAAGTAGAGAGGCTGGTGGGAAGTTGTGGCTCCAGGGAGGTGTGTGGCATGCCTGGAGTCACTACAGGCTCCTGACAAGGGAGCTGAAGTGTGGGCAGCACATGAGGACCAGAGGCAGAACAGTTATCTGTGGGGAAAGATGACATCCAGGAGAAGTTTGCAGTTTTAGATCTTTGCTTAACAAGGGATGAGTTTGGAGAGAGACTGCTTTCCTGTTGGTTCTGTCTGTGGGTGGTGTGTGAACAGGAAATTAGTCTGTTACATGCCAGAGTGATGTTAGATGCTCCAAGGGAAACCGTTCTGAGATCTCAGTTACAGGGAATGATCGGGAAACATAATTCTAGAGGAATATTCATGTTTTTTGAAGCTGTTTCAAGTTTGCCCATGTTACTGCCTAATCTCCGAGTTTAGGATCATTGTGTATTAGTGAAGTTCTTCTTGAACTAGGTAAGGAAGTGATTTAAACATTCCTTCTTCAAAAGCCAAAACCGTGTCATGGCACATAAGTACATGAATGCCCACTTTTCCCCTCTTGGAGGGAAGGTGCAAGAGTACCCTGGGCTGTAACACGAGTTGCACTTCATAATGGCCAAGTAGAATCCTAGTAAATGCAAAGTTCTATTGGGAATTATGGTTTAAAATCTGGCAGAGAAGCTCAGACAGGAATTCTGAGCTTGGGTGAGGGGAGTTGCAGCATCCCAATGTTGCAGCCTGACCTGGCTTAGTGCAGAATGTTTCCCTCCAAAATCAAACCTGACCACTGTCCGTCTCGGTCCAACGTGTTGCCAGAATTAAAACTTGAGCTTGGATTTTATTTATTTATTTGTTTCTTTAAAGTTGTATCATTTGTACAAGTTGCCTGAGTCCTCCATTCCAGCCGTTCGGCCGCCTCCATCCAGCTCCTCCAACCTCTCCAGCACTGATTTCCTTAGCACTTGTAGCTCCACTGGGGTGAATCCCATCTGGAGAGTTTGGTGTTCAGCATACTGATTTATCCCTGTGTTGCATGGAGAGCCATTCCTAGCTTAGGTGAGGAGGGAAAGCTGCTGCTGAGAGCGCTCAGGTGCCGGCTGTCCCTCCTGGCGCATGGAGCTGCTGGAAAAGGAGGTGCTGGATCTGTCCTGCCCATCCTCCCTAGGGATAGGAACATCCTAAACGCACTGTACTGAAGGGGCATTGCACCCCTTAAATGCCAGTCTCATTTTGTTAGTGATATTTGTAGGAAATTCTTAAATATTTATCTGTATATAAATTTATGTAAGCCCTCGGTGGCATCCCATAGGGTGCCGGTTTTTGCTGGTCCCATGCAGTGGTGTTTTAGAGCCATGTTCCCTTTTTAGTCTTCTTTTTAGATTTGTAGTCTTTTAAAACTGCTTTAGATATTAGCACTCCTAGTGTTCTTAAAATGGAATCCTCTTGGAGATTTGGAGGGGCAGAACTGAGGAGGAGGGCTTGGGCATGGCACAGAAACACCCAGTCCTGCAGCAGGGCTGTGGTTGGGGGAGTGCAGCTCTCCAAACCCTTCCTGTCAGCCTGTAAACACCTCACACAGGTGTAACCAGGGCAGGAGCCTGACAGAAAAACTATTCCTGTCCCATCTGTGAGGCAGTTTAGTGGTGTGGGGGGACACCTGTGCACTCTGAGGGGCTGTTCCAGAGCATTTGTACCACGCATGCTCCTTGAGAGAGGCACCTGCTTCCCTCAACTACTTTGTGCCCTTCCTCTGGTGCCCTCTGATCTTTTTGCCAAGTTCTGGATAATTTAGGAAATTGATGCTGCTGGTTTTTTGTACCCAGTGCACCTGTATCTTGGCATCATGTTTAACAGGTCACTCTGGCAGGGTGGTCAGGGCAGTTTGCAGCCCCCACCTTGTGTCAGTAATTCCGAAAGGTGTTTAAATGCATTAATCTTGGAGCACTGAACCGTAACCCCCCAGTAACAGTTTATAGTGTCAGGTCGATATAAACTTCACATGCTTCAGCATCTGGTGCTGCTTCTCTGTATTCTAGTGGAGATCATCTAGTTTGTAGTGTCTCATTGCACCAACAGCTGCTTAAAATCTCTCGAAAGAATCGTAGTCAGTAGCTCACCAGGTGGCAGGAAATTTGTCAGTGTTCAGCTCCCGCAAGATCCATGGTCCCCTCCACGAGCTGCCTTTGGAGGCTTTCTGGGGCTGTCTGGGACTCAGCAAGACTGCAATTCCTGTGTTCTTCCAAGAAGACACTTCCTTTACGAGGAGAAGCCGCGGGAGGGAAGCTGGCTGTCTGATGTTTGCACAAGCCAAATGCCAGAAATCTGGAAGACGAACTTTCATTATGCCAATGTTACATGCGCAGTTCGTTTTGGTGTTAAAAGGATAGATGCTGGGAATTTCTGGTGGTTATATATATATATATGTATGTATGTGTACAGAGGAAGCTCCTATATAAACTGGCTGTTCATTCCCGAGTGCTGTTGTCTTCTCTGCTCCCTCTCCCAGCTCTGTGGGTGTTCTCTTGCAGTCTGTGAGCGGTTGCTTGTCAAACCATTCCAAAAATTTAACAATCTACTTGAATTCCATGAGCTGCCCCTTGTCCCTGCTCCTCTGGCTGGAACAGAGCTCTGCCTGCTCCAGCTTTCCTTAGGAGGAGAGAAGGGAGAGCTGGCAGAGGGCACAGAGGCAGCTCTGGAGTGACTGGAACTTGTGCAGCTGGCACATGGGGTGTTCAGATGTGGTTAATGTGCTCATCACTGAAGCTGTGATAGAACACATGGATTTGGGTTTTTTCCCTAGTTTTCACCACACTGGACTCCCCGGAGCGGGGATGGGTGAGCTCACAGAGCAAGGTCCATCCCGTGCTGAGGGTGTGGGCTGCAGCATCACGTGTGTGTATGTATGTATATATGCACATATGTATATATTTATACAACAGGTGTGCACCTTGGGTTTTTCTTTGGTGGTAAAAACATGAAATTTGGCTTCAAGTAGTGCTCTGAACTCAGCCAGACGGGGAAGGCGTGAGTTTTGTGTGGCCACAAATGTGCTTCTTTGCTCTCAGCTGCAGGAAAACCCAAACCCAACCTGTGGGGTTGAGGGACTGGTGAGGACATGGTGAAGGAGCCTGTTGTATAAATAAATGGGTCCTAGGAGCAGGAGAAGTATCTCCTGCTCCCCACACCCTGCTCGGGGAGTTCCCACGTGAGCAGCATGGGCTTTGCACGGCCAGGCGCTGTCCCTCCTCTTGCAGGTTGGTTCCATAAGGACTTGGAGTTCTGAAATTCCTACACCTGAAGCTGGCAGTGATCCATGTGAAGGCACAATGGTTGTGGCTGATGCACGTGTGAGTCCCACCACATCCCCTCTAGCCATGCTGGATAGAGTCACCACTGCCCTCCTCCTCAGGCTGTTCCTGCCAGGGGCTGTTCCTGACATGCAGCACACCAGGGGTTCCTGCTTCACGGCAGAAATGGGGGAATACTGGGGAGATTTTTACTGCTGGCACCACTGAAGTTCTGTTTGTGACCATCACGGTTGATGAACTCCAAGTTTGCCAATTCCAAACAGGCTGTTTCCGTGCTGGATGCTGAGCTGATTGCTGTCATTCCTTCCTCCCTCTCATCCCACCATCGCCTGCCTCGCTGGGGCGGGGTGTGGATGGGTTGGTTGGTGTCACCGCTGACATCCCAGGCGGTTTATGTTCATTTTGCATGTGAGCAAGGCCCTGAACTGTGTAATTCCTCGTGGGGTTTGGTTTCCTGGCCCCTTTGTGAGCCAGAGGGAGCTGAGGATGCCGGGAGAGACGTGTCTGCATTTGCACTGCACTTCAACTCGGGCGGGGATGGGGGATGGAGAGAGCCCATCTTTAAAAAAGAAAAAAAAAATAGTAAAAAAAACCCCAAACCAAACCCACCACAATCGAAGTATAAATGCATCTGAGAAGCAATTATAATATAGACATATATCTATTTTGTTATGTTACTAAAGGACCATACTTTGAGTTGTCTGTAAGTAGACGTGGCTGTCTGAACTTCGTGGATTGTAACACTCGATACTACTGAGCTCCTGTACATACCCGCGGCGACGGCAGAAGGAATTATTTTCTGTTTTAGCATGGTAATTTGTGTCTTGTATGTCCGAATATAAACTAAAATAAAGATTGCTAAGTTATCGGAAACCACTGTTGTAAAATAAATGTTTTCAATGCAGAAACGCCCATCGGATTTTTCTTTCTTTATTTGCACGCTGGAACTCGGCATGAGAGGGAGGGGCTGTGGGACAGGGTGGGGCTGGCTGGGAGGTGGGAGAGGTCACCCATCCCTGGGATGGGCACTGGGTGCAGAGTCCCTGGGGCAGGAACTGTAGCCACTCCCCTGTACCCCTCCTGCACCCACTGTGGGGTCTGGGCTGGTTTTGAGCCTGAAAGACCAAAGATCTTTATGTGACCCTGAACCCTGGCAGGTATTTGGGGTGTAAATGCAGGTTAGAGTTGGTGGTGGGATGGGAATTTTATGCAGGGCTGAGGGAGGCAACAGGGGCTGTCTCTGCAGTAAAAATACCCTTTTCTGGAGAAACTCAGGTTATTGACACTGGGTTTGCTCCTGGTGTTGCTGGTGGAGAGAACAAAGATGAGTGGAAGATGTGCTGAAGGAGCTACAAGACTGATCCAAGCCAAGATGGGGACCAAGGCAGCACAAACCTGTCCTGCCCCAAGCCTGTGGTGACTGTGGGGCTGTCCCTGCTGCAGGTGCCACCAGCGGCTGTTCTGACCCTGGGATTGTTCATTTTGGAAAGGTGAGTTCTGCATTTGATGGAGGTGAGCATAAAATTGTGTTTTAACTTGGGGTTGTCAGGTTGGACAGGGCTTTAAACAACCTGATCTAAAGAGAGGTGTCCTGCTGTGGCCCATGTTGCTCTGGCAACACCAAAAGCTGCTGGGACCAAGTAGCCCCTCGGGAGAGGCAGGAGTGGGGTGCAGGGTCAGGCCAGGTTGGGTTCAAAGCTGAGACCAAGATGCTCAACTTGGGCACGTGCTCCTCACCACTTCCCTGCACTCCTGTCTTGGCACGATCTGATCTTTACCATAATTTCTGTCCCAACCCCACAAGTCTCTGCTCCCTCACTGTCCCCTCTCTGATGTCCCCAGGGTGCAAGAGGTCCTGTCCAGCCCTGTGCCCACCCCAGTCAATTACCAAAGGCTGGAATGGCCGAGCTGGCCTGGGGGAAGGATATTGACCCCTTCCCTGGTCTGCAGAGTGCAGGGCCCTGGCACAATTTTCTTCCTTCCACCATGACTGTCAGTGCCTGGGAGCCTTCCCAAACCCAGCTCAGCCCCATCAAGCCTGGCAGTGGACTGTGCACAGCTTGGGGTGGGAATGAATGGCTGCTCCAAGCTCAGAGCTGTGATTGCAGGAGGGGCATTGAGCTCAGGGGGGGCTCCATGCCACAGAAAGGACACAGCTTGGGGAGGGGGGGGAGCCTCTGGTGGGGCTGCAATGCTCTTGCTGCCAATGTTTTACAGAGATGCTCATCTTCCTCCGAGAACCACCAAGCCCAGGTGTCACCAAACCTTGTCCCACATCCCCAGCCGTGACACAGAAAGGTGCAGACTTGCTGCAAAGTTGGGAAGCAGCAGCTTTTGGAGCCATTCACAGGGATACTGGAGAAGCCCTGTTTGGGTCTCAGGGTGCAGCTTCCAGCCGGGGTGGCACTACCTGCATCATTCAGAGCTCTTTATGCAGATGTTTTTCTCACTCAAGGAAGCATCTGGGATTGCTGCGGTGTTTTTGGGGCGACCTGGTTCGGGTCCACAGGTTTATGACAGTGGGGAAGCATAAGAGCACAGCAGCAGGGCAGGTACGACTGTGACTTTAATGCACAACAGTGACACGCGGGACGCAGTGACAGGAACACTGCCAGGCAAGGTGGGGACTCCCTGGGCACGGCTGCAGCATCGCCCCCGTTCTCCGCTCTGCCGTGGTGTCTTGTTACGGGGTCGGTCTCCTTCATTCCCCCGCCTCCAACGACCCTCCCTCATTTCCCTATACTCTGCAGCAAGAGCTTATTGCTGAGCGCCTTCTGGGCCAGTCTCTCCTCCCGGGACATTTCCAGGAACTCGCGCAGGAGGTGGAAGGTGAGATCCAACGAGTTGGGTTTTCCGTCTCGCCTCTTGCCGGTTTGCAGCGCCCGCCGGGCTCGGGGGTCCGGGGCGAGCTCTGCCCCGTGGAACAGGCACAGTCTTTGGGGCAGGGGATCGGTGGCGGGGACCGGGGGTCTCGGGGCTCCCATCCAGGGCTCCCAGGTGAGTTGTGGGGCCAGGGTCAGCCTGCGGGACGGACCTCGGGGCCACTGCAGCGGGGAGCAGGTCTCCGAGGGTAGGAAGAGCAGGACGAGGACGGAGGCAGCTGAAATCATCCT
>VXBC01001263.1:384299-414719 GCA_013399945.1 Ploceus nigricollis | reverse complement strand
TGTGTGTTGTGAGTTTGGGGGTTGGAGAGGTGAGGGGGAGCTGGGGGGGTGGGAGGCGTGTGAGGTGAGTGTGAGTTCATGAGTGTGCACGACAGAACCTCTGTGTGTGAGGGGTGCCTGGGGGTGCAGCAGGACCCGCCAGCCAAGCCCCACACTCCCACATTGCTCCGGGTGGTGTTCCTGGCACCTGGGCACCCCCATGGAACCCCCCGATTCTCTCGGGGCCAGGTGTGCCCATGGCAGAGGGGTTCAGAGGGGCACGCCGGGCACACACGTGTGCGCGGGCTCGGCCCTGAGCTCTGCAGCATTTCACGTCGCAGGGAAAGTTTTCCCGATGGCTCCTTCAGCAATTGTTTGGTGAAAGCAGCCCCGGCTGCTTCCCGGCTCCTCCCAGTGATCCCTCTGCTGCTATCACACAGATGAAAACTTCACTGCAGAAGCAAAATGCGCTTCTGGAGCACAATTTAACACCGCACAAAGGTGTGTTCTTCTCCCGGCCTGATCCTAGCACAGACGCACCCCTGGGGGTGCATCCCGGGATCCACGGGAGCCATGCGAGGGATTAATTTGCCTTTTCCTGCCTCCCTGCTGGAGCCTCCACTGCCTGCCCCTCAGAGCTCAGCAATTACTTCCTTCACCTTGCAGAAGCACTGCTGTCTCTAAACTTAAAATTCCCTCCTGTGGAACAAACATAAGAGAAGGGGAAAAAGCAAACCAGCCCACATAAGTTAAAACTTGGATGAATGGCAAGAACCCCTCCCATCCTCCTCCATGGCAAGAGCCACATGAAAAACAAGGGCTCTGCAGAGTTCTGAGGGTCACTGAAAAGGGCTCAAGAGATCTGTGGGGGTGGCAGGCCGGGGGGGGCCTAACCCACCCCAGCTGCAGAATAACTCCCAGCAGCAGCAGAACAAGCGCTGGGTGGGCAGGAAGGGGGAGCAGCTGCCTCCTGCTGGCTTTGTGAGCTTTTAAAGTCCTTTTCTTCGCTGAATCATCGAGATCCTCTCTCATTTCCAGTGCTTCACCTGAGGCTGCTTTCCTCCCTGTCCCCCATTCCTGACCCCGTGCTGTCCCCTACCCTGATAGCAGTGCTGAGCCTGGCCCTGCTGCACTGCCTGCAGCTCCCAGGGCATCCCCACACTGCTGGGGGCTCAGGGCAAATGAGACTCCAAAATCCCATGAGGAGATGAAACCGGCTCCAGCAGTGACTGGATCCCAGCACGGGGAATGGGATTCACGCACAGCTCCCCTGTGCTGCCTGGCTGCTCATGGGGGCTCTCAGCATGGTTTTAAGTCTTCCTGAATTCGTGCTAGGGCTTGGCAGGTCCAGGGGGTCCGGCTCAGCAATTTTGGCTCCTCCCCTGTGTGTGGGGCTGGGCTACCCCATCTTTCCACCCCATCTCCTGGGGCTGCTCTGCGGAAGCAGCACGTGGAGGGGCCAGGGGCTGCGGCAGGGAGAGATGCAGCAGGAGGGGTTGGTGCCCAGAGCATCACTCAGGGGCTCTGGGGGCCACCTCATCTCAGAAGAGTGAGCCTGTGGCTCTGGGCAGAGATTTCTGCTCCTGCTCTGCCACTGGCATGGCCAGGAGCAGGCACAGAGAGAGGAAGCTCAGTTCACCCCTTGCCCCCATGGCCTGCACTGTGGCTGGTAATATTTTAGAGAGTTTATCTTTAGGATTAGTCATTTAATTGTAGGAAAGACAGTGATTCTGACAAGCGTATCTTGGAATTGTGTTTTATTTAGGAAGCTCAACTTGAAAAATTAAAAATACTCTTTTTTTTCCTGCTCCCTTCATAAATTACTGACAAATCCAGCGCTGATGGGCCCTGTGCACTGCCTGGGGATTCATTATCGTCTCTTTTAGGGCTGTCACTCCCTCCTCCTCTAGTCAGGAATGTGAGGAGCGAAGTGTTAATGATGCTTTCAGGGATGCCAAACTCACCCCTGGGCTGCGCTCGCTGCACACAGAGGCACAGATCCGGGTAGGAGTCGGAGAGGTTCCTAATTAGGTGTTTTTGATACTCGGAGCCTCCTGTCACATGAGCAGCAGCTCACACGCGGCAGCTGCTGCATCGCCGGCCGTGGCAACTTCAGCACTAAGGTGTGGCCGAGCTTCCAGCAGCTTCTCTTGAGGAACAGGTGGGATTTGCCGGCCACTTTCCTCCCTTTGCTCCTTGGGGGCTGACACTCACTTTGGTCCTTGCCCATCCTCACAAACAGCCGCGCCAGGGTGCGGACAAAGCTCTGGTGTCCCCCTGCTCCCTGCTGTGCTTGTCCATGTGCTGGGTGGAAGGGGCAGCCGTGGGGCTGGTGGGGGCTGGTGCTGCCCGTCCCGCTCTGGAGAAGGCATCTCATGGGCTGACGAACCTGAGATTGACCCTGATGTTTCACCATTCTCAGGTTAGACAGTCCTCGAGGTGCCCCTCGCTGGGGCAGCTGCCCAACCCCCTGCCTTGTGCCTTGTGCCTCACACCGTGCACCTGCCCAGGTCTCCCAACCTCTGAAGAATTTGGAGGAGACAAAAAAGAAGCAACGCCTTGCCTCTTTTTTATGATGGAGTTGTCTGTGGGACCCACCCAAACCTCCTCACATTGCCCTGCATGCTCCCAGGGAATCAAGGAATCACAGAACCATTTGGGTTGGAAAAGCCCTCTAAGATCACCAAGCCCAACCATTCCCTCAGCATGGCCAAAAACATCACTAAACCTTGTCCCCAAGTGCCACATCCACACTTCTTTTAAATCCCTTCAGGGATGGTAACCCCAGTACTGCCTTGTGCAGCCTGCTCCAGTGCTGGACAACTCTTCTGCTGAAGAAGTTTTCCCTAATATCCAATGTAAACCCTTCCCAGCTGCAATTTGAGGCTGTTTCTTCTCATCCTGTCACTTGTTACTTGGGAGTAGAGACCACCCCACCTTGCTACACCCTCCTTTCAGGGAGTTGAAGGAAAAATGAATGTTAAAAGCTTATCAATCAAAATGAATGAACTTAGTACGAAATTGAAAGGAAGTGTTTTCCCACTGACAAGCTCCATGCAAGAAGCGAGCGAGCCTGGAAAGCTGTCACAAAAATCACAGTGAAAGGAATCTGTAGCCTGTTTTCAGCCCCTTTCTGGATTTCTTACTTTGGGTCCAAACACCCTCCCACTTCTGTGATGGGGACTGAGCCAGATGCAGCTCTGAGTACTCCACACACAGCCAAGACTACTCAATAGAGGGACTCTGGATTTCCTTCAGAGAAAAGGAAGAAAAATCTTTCTGACAGGAGCACGGGAGTTGTGGAACCACCGCCCAGCTTTACCTTCTCCTATACCTCCACTGGAAATATGAGCAGCTCTGGGGGATTTTATCGTTCGTACTATGGGTTTGCAAAGATGAAAAAAAAGAGGAAAAAGCCAATTAGAATCAGTTTTTTCCAAGCAAGGTGAAGTTTTAGTAAGTTTGGTACAGAAAGTAAAGTATGGCAGAATCCTCTCAATTGGCCCTAAGAAGAATAGTGGAAAATGCTTCCAAAAATAATCAGGAATCATTTGCAGAAGGAAGAAAAAGAGGGTGCAAGGCAGTGCCTGCCTTACCTGTGAACCCAGGAGCAGGTCCCCTGCACTGCTGCCAGCCCTGGCCCCTCTGGCCTGCTCTCCTCCCCCTGCCACCCCCATGCTGTCTTTTATAGCCTTTCTTGTCCCCCGGCTGAGCTGAGCTGGGCCACAGCGAGCTGCCACGCTCTCTGCTGGCTTCCTGTTTGCTCATCGAGCGGCTGCGGTAAAATTTCCATTACACGCTGGACAGGCAGGGTGGCAGAGAGAAGTGAGGCAAAAAATGGAACCCCAACACGTATCTGTGTTTTAGTGGTTCTTTCAATTCTTTTGAAAATGAGAAAGTACTGTTAGATGGAGACAGAGGTGAGAAGGGGTGTCCTGGCAGTGTGGGAACTGAAAGCCATCCTGCAGTCTCGGTCCAGTTTCTCTGGGTTCCCCCTCCCTGTCCCCAAGGGGATAGAGAAGTCCTGCTCTTCAGTTCAGCAAGAAGATCCTCCTTCCCACCCCCCTCCCCAAAAAAAGTGTTTCCCAAATGCTGTCTCACTGAATGGAGTCACAAGACAAAGCTCTGTCCTGCTCTGACCAGAGGTTGTGGGGTTGTCTGCATCCCCCTGCACCCTGTCAGAGCCAGCAGATCCTCTAGCAATGCACAACCCAGAGAGGAAAGATCTGGAGGAGAGCAATTTACTTCAATATTTTATTTATCCTCAGTGTGTGCAGAAGAACCATTTTGCCTGTAAAACAGAGGAGGGCAAAGGGAAAGGAGGAATACTGCCTGCCATGAAATTATGGAACCTGTCAGAGGATCCAGGCCCATCTGGTCAGGAGGGGAAACACCCCATGGTTGGAATGCGATGAGCTTTAAAGTCCCTTCCAGCTCCTTGTGGGATTCTATGATTCAACAAACGTAAACTGAAAATTCACTGAGCAGGGACACCTTCCACTGTCCCAGGCTGCCCCAAGCCACGCCCAACCTGGCCATGAACACTTCCAGGTATGGGGCAGCCACAGTTTCTCTGGGCAACCTGTCAGGGCCTTGCCACTGTGACAAGGAAGAATTTCTTCCCACTGTCCAATCTAACCCTGCCGTCTGTCAGTTTGGAGCCATTCTCTCTTGGTCCTGTCCTCTCGTGTCCTTGTTCGAAGGCACTGAGGTTAAATAAAGCCTTTTAAACATCTTTGACGTTTCTGAATGCCTCTGTGAGTGAGCTTGGCCAAGGATCACTCTGAGCAGCAGATGGCTTAGATGAGTTTGATTTAAGGTGCTGCTGAAAAAGTTTCCAGTGGCACCAGGTAAACACCTTCATGTGTGGCCTGTCGGATATATTGGCTGATCGCTGTGCAAAACACTGCTCGTTCAACAGCTTCAAAATACCCCATTTTTCATCACCATTTCAATATCAGCTTCTGAAAACCGCCTCTGCTAACGGAGCAGAGTGTTTGATGCCAGCTCTGACAAATCTTCTTGTTTATAACACACGGAAATTCAGCATTTTTTTAACAATTCGCCAAGATTGTGCCCTGCAGAGCCATGGGCTGGACATGCCAGGTCTTGAAGGTCTGGAGAGCTGTGACACTGCTCCCCCAGACCCAAGTCCAGGAGGCGACCTTTAGGCACAGCCCACTCCTGCAATGAATTGCCAAGTTCTCAGATGAGTACTGGGGCCAGCACACAGGTTTCAGCCCACAAGATCTGTGTCTTTCTGTACAAATAGGAACCAAGCAGGTAATAAGCTCAAAAGGAAATTGAATTTGTCTTCTGACCCATTGTTCCCCTGGCTCCCTTCCAGCCCCAAGAAGCCCACAAGAGGGGCAGCCCCAGCACTGGAGCTCCGCATGCCATTACCTCAGGCAGGGAGAGATTTAATCTATTTCAGAGAAAACCGAGCCCATCTGCTGCAGAAAGAGAAAACACAACCCGAAAGTCCTTGTCTCAGGTGTTCCTGCCTCGCAATGACTGTGGTTGCTCTTTGATGGTCAAGCAGACATTGTTCTCCTTTTTTCTGCTGGCTTTTTTTTCTGTTGGCTTTTTTTTTTTTTTTTTTAACCGCTCGGATCTATTTTTAGTGATGAGGGGATGGTGCTCAAGTGGCTCTGCCATGGGTCACCTCAGTGTGGGTTTGGGTCACTCTGGGTGCCAGGTAGGAAGTGAAGCACAGCCAGTTCTGGTGGTCCAGCCATGGGCATTGGGACCCCGAAGATGGTGGGGGGCTGCAGGTGCTGCTGAGAGCAGGAGTCCCACACAGGGGGTTTGGGATTGTGATGATGGCAGGAGGATGGAGACACTGCCAGAAGCGGGGCTCCTGCCATGGGAGGTGGAACCCCTGCGATAGTGGGGGGCTGCAGCTCAGCCCACGGGCACCTTGCGATAGCAATAAATCAAATACTTTTGTCTTTTTTTTTGTTTTGTCTGATTTAATGAGACACCTGGAAGTGTGGTTTGCAATGAGAAAAAAAGGTTTTTTTTATTTTTCAGTCCTTTTCTCCAATCTCTCCATGTTATGGAGGAGACATTAGGGAGTGTCACCATGTGCCACACGCTCCTGGCTGGGCTGTCCAACAGCAGGTGGGAGCTGGAGCAGTGCCTGTCCTAGTCAGGGTCCGTGCAGCGCTGGGCTCAGCCGTGCTCAAAAACCACCACTTTTGCCCTTTTTTCAGCTCGAAAACATGGCGTGACCCTGGCGGGACGGTTTCGACTGGTGAAGAGACCTGCTGCATCCCCCACTCTGCTGCGATGAAGCCTCATGGCCAGGACTGCTCAGAAAGCCTTAGACTGATATTTTGGCAAGAAAAGAGTGGTTTTTGTTGTGTTCCACCACCACAGCCCGTGGCCAGCATGGCCTCAGAGCCTGCGGCTGGGGGGGCAGCGAGGCACAGGCAGAGGGGAGGGAGGGAGCCGCCCGCCGCCCACGCAGTGTTTCCGACGTGGCATTTGCTACCGGCAGTCTGTCACAAACAAAACAAATTCTGTCTTGTAGCCCTGAAACTAAATTAGGTCTGATAGCGCTGGTAATGGCGGCGTGAGGGAGAGGAACGTGGCGGGCTGACGGGGAGCGCGAGGGATCCAAGATGGCGCTGCGGCGTGAGGGCAATGGCGGCAGCGGGGGCGGAAGTCACCAGAAACGGTGTTCGAGGATGAATCAGCCGTGGCTGCCTCATGCAGGTGCAGTGTGGGAGGAGAGAGGATGGCTCCATATATTCCAGTGGCAGGAGCAGCCCACAGGGTGGGAAGGGAGGTGATGGCTCCATGTTTGCCAGTGGCAGGAGCAGTTGCCCAGTGGGAGCTGCTGGCATGGTCACAGGGCTGGTTTGCTGAAGCAAAAGAATCACAGAAGCATAGAGTATGCTGAATTGACCCATAGAATATGCTGAAGGGACCCATCAGGATCATTGAGTCCAACTCCTGGCCATGCACAGGACACAAAGCCCCACCATGTGCCCAAGAGCCTTATCCAAACCCTTCTCGAATGCAGACTGGGTTGTCCAGATCTGAGTAAAAATGTGGCTCGACTGGGGAGAGTGTAGATCTGAGGCAAAAGAGGGATCTGCTAAGGAAAAGTGGTGACTCCACCACTGCCCTGGGCTGCCTGTTCCAATGTCTGGGCATCCTTTCAGTGAAGAAATTTTCCCTAATATGCATTCTAAACCTCTCCTGGCACAATTGTTTCCTCTTGTCCTGTCGCATGTTACCTGAAGGCAGACACCAACAATGCTGGGGGAGAGGAGGTGCTTTGTCCCCCAGAGTAAGTGACATGTGGATATCCCATCCCTGGAAGCATTCAAGGCCAGGTTGAATGGGGCTGGGAGCAACCTGGTCTAGCAAAGTTGTCCCTGTCCATATCATGGACCCGGTGACCCGCTGCTGCTGACCTGCTGCTCCAGCCTAAACCCCCCATGCCTGCCTGTCCTCCCGTGTTTGTGCTCATGAGCTCTCCTTCCACCCACACAGGGAACTATTTTTAGCAGACACTAATCAAGTGTCAGTGTTGGCTCTGAGTGTGGCTTTCAGTGGAGGGCTCCTTCTTTCACCAAGTGCTGGCAGGAACTCGGGTGTGTTTTCTTTTAAATCTGGTTGAGAATTTGTACAGTGTGCCGCAGAGCAGTGGCGGTTATTTTGGGCTCGTCACACCCGAGCCCACACTGAGTGATCACCAGGTGACTCTCCATTTTGGTGAGGGCTTGGCAGAGCATCCCCCTCCCAATCCCACGCTGCCAGCAGCACCTACTTGCCTTGCCTGACCCCTCAGGAGCCGGCTCCAGGCCAGGGATACCCAGACAAGAGGTAGCTTTGCTCCTCTTGGAATGTTTATCTCCTGCACAAAGGTGTTGGGTTGGTACTTTGAATACTGCAGGTAAGGAAAATGCTCCATGTTCAGCCCTGGAGGTCACAGACTCCTCTGGCTGAATCCCCCTCATGTGGGGCCAGCTCCCCTTCCACTGAGGTGACCCTGCTCTGTGACAGGTTTGCTGTGCCCTGGGTCAGATACAGGACCTGCTCCTCACCACGTCTTGAGCAGCTCTGATTCAGTAAGAGCTGCGGTTGGGGTGAGCTCTGTTTCACTTTGGCTGCTGAACTCACAGCAGGCACTTGGTGCTTCTTCATGATCTGAGCTGAACCTCATAGAATCACCTGAGTTAGAAGAGACCCACAAGGATCATTGAGTCCAACTCCTGGCCCTGCACAGGACACCCCAACAATCCCAACATATGCCTGAGATTGTTGTCCAAATGCTCCTTGAGCTCTGGCAGTCTTGGGACTGTGACCACTGCCCTGGGGAGCTTGTTTTAGTGCCCAACCACCCTCTGGGGGGAAGAACCTTTTCCTAATATCCAACCTAAAACATCCCATGACACAGCTCCAGATGTTCCCTCAGGTCCTGTCCCTGGTCATACACAGAGATCAGTGACTGCCCCTCCACCTCCCTCAGGAGGAAGCTGCAGACCCTGAGAGTTTCTCCCCTCAGTCTCCTCCAGGCTGAACAAACCAAGTTGACCTCAGCTGCTCCTCTTATGGCTTTCCCTCCAGATCCTTCATCATCCTCGTGTAGCTCCTTTGGATGCACTATAATAGCTTTGGTTTCCCTTCAGGCAGGAGGAACTGCCTCTACTCTGGCACCAAGTCTTTGTTTGGATTGAAGGTGTGGTATTCTTGACCTCCCACCACTGCTCATGGCATCTCCCCTCCCAGGACTGTAGTCTTGAAGGGTCACAAATCCTTCTAGGCACCCATGGGAAGTGACAAAGAATGGCTCCATTCAAGAAAACCAGAGAAAAAATTTATTATTGTTCTTTATAAAATATCTCCAATAAGTTATATAGGCAAATATTTAAATTAAAATAAATTAACTCCGCTCTATGCTGGGACACGTGACTGCCCATAAAGTCAAACTAGGATTTATGTTTCTCTGAAAAAATATGCCCTAGATCTCCGATGTAAGATTTGAAAAAAATATCTATGCTTGGTGAGAGGAAGGAGAAATCTGCACTGGACAGAGGGGTTAAGGTGCGGTGCTGAAGCTGTCTGGTGCCAGTGGCACCTCCACATCCAGCTAAGTGCTAAGAGCATCCTCATCGTCGCTCCAGTCAGGAGGAGCGTCCGTCCCGAAGTACCGATCACCAAAATTCCCTGAGGGGAGAGAGAGAGTCAGAGTGCAGCACTGTGGGAACCATCCTGCTGCCTGTCCTCGTCAGAGCAGGCAAGGGGACTAGAGCAGGTTTATCTGACAGCTTGAACAGCAGGAAAACTTGAGTGGCAGCAAAACTAGAGCAGCCTGTAGGCTGGTTTAACACCCAGCGGAAGGTGTTTCCTGGCACAGTAGAGGTGAGGACAGAACACAGTGAGCCTATTTTGGGTGAACTTGTAGAAAGTGGCGGTTTAGGGAAGGAGGTGGGCACAAGGCTGCTCCAGCTGTCCCAGCCTGACTTCTCTTCCTGGGGCTGGAGGAAGCTCACGGCACGTGGAATGGCTCCTGTTGCTGACAAGGCGATGGCTGCCCCGCAGCCCCCAGAACCAGCATGGTGATCCTGACAGCCAGCTGGCAGCAGGACCCAGGAGGGGCAGTGGGGCTCTGGGTAATGTAAGGCCAGACCTAAACTGCTGCTGACAACCAAGTCCTCTCCCCACCAGAAGCACTAAAAATCCCCTCACCACAAGTCCTTCCCAGCAGGACACTCACCGATGCCGGGGATTATCCGAAAGAGGTCATTCACCTTCTTGTCCACAGCTGTGGTGATGATCTTCACCCGGGGGAACGCATAGGCGACCGAGTGGACACCCATCTCTGCCATGAGCAGGGAGAGCAGGAAGATCTTGTCCTCTGGGACATCATGATCCTACAGGAAACGCACAGGGATAGCTCAGGGTGAGTTACCCCAGCCTGTGCTGTGCGCCCTGACACCCTCCTTCCTGCAGAGGAGCCAGTTCCAGGCACATCCCCTCAGCATGGCTGTGGCTGGTGCTTTGCAGGTTGCTCCAGAGCAAACCCCCTGCCTGACCCGTCCATACCAGCAGCACCCTCACTGCCATCATGGCCGCGGCGCCCGTGGAGACCGTGCAGTCCATCAGGATGACGTGGTCTTCGCTGATGTCCTTCGGCAGCCGCAGGTAGTGGAGCTGGGTGGAGGAAAGAGAGAGCAGCTTAGAGGCTGCTGGCAAATGGAGCAGCCTTAGCCCCTCTCTTTGAGGACTGAAGGATCCCTCCTGCCTCTCTGTCCCTGGGACCCTGGCTCTCAGCTCGGAGCCAGCACAAACCAGCCCCTGTGTGCACAAGCCTACTGGCAAAACCCACTTGAGCAGCTTTCAAAGCACTCAACCCCTGCCAAGACAAACTGTTGGGTTGCCAAAGGGCTGTCAGGAAACACCTGAGCCACGCCCCCACCCTGCAGGCAGGTTAACACCAGGAGATGTCCTCAGTGGTCCCAGGCTTTACCTCTGGCTCGCCAGTGTTGCAGTTGGTCTGGAT
This sequence comes from Ploceus nigricollis, assembly GCA_013399945.1. Lineage (NCBI taxonomy): Eukaryota > Metazoa > Chordata > Aves > Passeriformes > Ploceidae > Ploceus > Ploceus nigricollis. Next base: position 404,221 of record VXBC01001263.1, on the reverse strand, counting down.
GAGGATGGTGCCGATGCGGACGTCCTTGCACACGGCGCGCAGCGCTGGCTCCATGGTCTCTCCCGCTCGCAGGATGGACACCCCTGTGATCTGCAGCACATGGCCAGGGTGGTTGCAGGGTGTAGGAGCTGCCACCACCCCACACTGGGTCTCAGCAGCAGGGGATTCTAATGGGCAAGCTAAAAGCACATCCCTTCCAAGAGGGTTGTGCCACTCCCAGTCCACCCCCAATGAGAGGGCATGAGTGGCACAGTGACACTGCTGATGGCACCCTTGGTCACTGACCTGCCTTTCCTGGTGGTACAGGGTGTCATACTTATGATAGCAGGCACCAAACCCAGCCTGACAGCAGCCAGGGCTTCCAGCGTACCCCCACAAGGCAGGTCTTAATGGTTTCCACTTACTTGCTTCCCACTGTACGTCCTCCCTTCATAGTCATGCCCCTGAGGGGTCTGGACTGTGCAACTCTACAAAAAACACGTGAGAAGAGTTACCAGGGGCTCTGATGTGGCTCTCACAGGAGCCCTGGAGTCAGCAAGCCACAGGGGCTGGACCCTTGGACACCAAGGTTGGACAAAGAATTGTCACCCAGGGCCACAGGATTGCTCCATAGCCTTGGGGAGTCCTAGCCCGTTTTAATCTGAGGGTTGAAAGGACTGGTCCATGGGGAAGGCTGGAGGAGCAGCACCAGGACTGTCCTGGCTCCCCAGTAGTTGAGGGTTAGGAATCAGAGAGGAAACCCAGCACCTACAGCCTTGAACCCACCTGGAACGGGAGCAGGGAGAGCGCGTGCTCAATCAGCAACCGCATCAACCTTTTGGAGTAGAAAATGAACTCATCTCTGCTGGTCTCCTTGTTTCTAGAGGGGAGGGAAAGGCAACATCAGCTCTGGACCAAAATGTGTCCCAGGAGATGCTGGCAGAGGTCTGGCGGTCCCTGCCCCTTCCTGGCTCTTGTTTGCACCATCTGAGCCTGAAACTGTGCTGTCTGTTTCAAGGTAAAAAGCAGAAAAACTGTCGGCAAGATCACTGAGCAGTAACTGCACAGCTCCTCTATGCAGGGGCCACCACCATCTGCCCTATCTTGTGTCTCCAAGCCATACAGACAGGCAAAAGTTGGATTAGGAAGCCCAAAGACAGGCCAGCCCATCCCATCAGCAGCTGAGCCCCATCCCGCCCCAGGAGCCACAGCAGGGGCTTTACCTGATGATGGTGTGCATGCCCCTCACCTGAGGGGTGCTCTTCAGCACACTGAGGGTCTGAGGAAGTGGGTGGCACTGGTGGGCAGAGGCCAGGGCAGCCCTGAAAACCAAACACATGGTCAGAAGGTCTGGGGAAGGCTGTCCAAAGGCTGGAGCACAGCACATGGCCAGAGCCATCCTCCCAGATGTCATCTCACACTGCAAACACATACAGAGGCCATCCAGCTGAACCGAGTGAGCAGCCAGCCCTGCCTGGTCCCTGCCATGGCAAAGGGACCTGCACCCACAAACCAGGGCCACTGGAGTTAGGGTGACCTTGCAGCCCAAGGACCTGCCCTTCCTGCTGGACAGCTCACCCAGGATCATAGAATGGTTTGGGTTGGAAAGGACTTTAAAGACCATCTTGTTCCAGCCCTGTGCCATGGGCAGGGACACCTTCCATTAGACCAGGTTAATCCAAGCCTCATCCAACCTAGCCTTGAACACTTCCAGGGATGGGGCAGCCACAGCTTCTCTGAAGGTGGCTGGCCCATCTTGGTTTCCACTTCTTGGGAAGAAAGTAGCAAATAAAATCAAAACCTTCTCCTATTCCAGAGTCTTATCTATTGATGGATCTTGGACTCATGGGGTGAGGAGGGGCTGTTGTGGTTGTGCCTGACCTACAAGTGCCAGATGTCACGAGGAATTGGACAGGCAGCCAGGCTGGCAGCACTGGCACATATCTGGAATGTGACTATTTTAGAGACCACTTGGCCCATTCCAAATTGGGAACAGCTTCAAGACTTTATGGATGGACAGGACTGGCTCTGTGTGACTCATTCCACATAACGAATAGGGCTGGGAGCTATTCTGGGATCAAGGGAACACCATTCACGGGGAAGCGCACAATGGAGCCCCATTAGTCACTGCTCCCTGTGAGAGTGGCAGTAATGAGAAGAAGGTCACATTTGGCTTCCACAAGGCTGGGCAGGACGGACAAGCAACTTTGTCTGGGAGGAGGGCTGGGGTTGGAAAGCCACACGTCAGATCACACACGTGCCAGCAGCTGCATCCAGCAGAAAACACAGAGATGTGAGGGAGGCAGAGAAGAGAGCAAATGAAAGCACTGCATGATTAAGATTTCAAATCAAGCAGAAACCCGGATTAATGGCACACAGAGGCACGCAAGCAGAGAGGAAGACAGAGAAGATGGATAGGCATGGAGGAGGGCAGAGCTTGAGGCCTCCATCCACATAGCCATCTCCTGGTCTTGGCCAACCAACGCCAAATGAGACATTCCCAAGGCCTGTGGGTACTTAAGGGCTCCTTCTTGTTTTACCAGCTCCACTCCTCTGTAGCAACCAAGAGCCCCATGCAGGGAACACTCCAGGACAGCTGGCAGCCATGCAGAGAGCATGGACGGGTTGTGGTTCCCCCGTGGGCTTGCCTGCTGTGTGCAGACCCCATTGCTGGTTGGGACAAGCAGCCCTCAAGGCCCCGGCCCTGCTGGCAGTGAAGCGAGCTCACTCCGTTAGTTGCTGTCCCACAGGTTAGAAGCCCTTGGAGATGCTCCCTGCTGGCAGCACCCACAGCTCTGCCCCACAGCCCTCCCTTCCCTCCTCCTGCCAGAGCTGGCCTGGGGACAGACCCTGGGGGCACAGCCCTGCCTAAACCCCTCTCAGCCCCTGGGATACAAATACATGTGGTGGTGAGGGCCCTGGGGAAGATGCTGATGCTGGCAAGGGGCTGCCAGCTTACCTGTTTTATGGGGCAGAGACAGGCCCCCAACACAGAGCCTCACACCCGCACATGGCCTTGGCTGGGCTTGCCCAGGTGACAAACTGCTGTTGCCTAAACCAGAGAAGCTGTTTGGGTCATCTCCCATCACCACAGCTCACCAAGGAGACAGGACTGAGCTTGCCACTGGCACTTTTCCCCTCCATCACTGCCAGGCCCATGTCACAGCATCCCACCATGCCAGTGGAATGGGCAGCCCCTCTCTGGTCACGGTGTGACCTGACTCCTGCTCCCTGCCGTAGATACCAAGGGTTTTCCAACCTCCACGAGCAGTGGGAATGCCTCCCCAGCATCCCAAGCTATCAACAGACCCCCAAGAAATGCTGTCAGCATTCTGTCACCAAGTTTTCCACACCTTCCTTGGACACCCATGCAGTGTGGGGACAGGGAGGTCTGGATACCACCCTGCTTGGAAGCCACTCACTGTTGTGGGAGTCTCTCCATGGTGCTTTCTGGGGAAGCAGGTCCCATTTTTGGGATAAAGCTTCTCTTTCAAGTGCTCCCACCTCTGTCTGGCCCACACAGCCCCAGCAAAGCGGGACCCCACGAGCTGTCTGCCCCAAGATCCCCTGCTCGGGTTAGTGAGGCGGCTCACCCTGCACAGCCCTCGCCCACTCCCCGCCGTTAGTGTCACAACCAAAACACTGCCATGAGCATTTGTCTCCTCACATATCCCAGCGCAGCTTCCTCTGGTCACCCGGTGGGAGGGATGTTCAGGGGAGACATGACAGGAGAGTTTAAGAGGAGAGGGACAAACATGACATGAAACAGAGGAGAAAGCACTGTCATTAGGCAGAGGGGGAAAAAAATCCCCTAATTGATCAATGGCTCTTGGACCTGCCTGGTGCCTGGGCCATCATTGTGCAGAGCCAATGCTTCCCCCTTGGTGACCAAGTCATGTCACCACTGCTCTCCATGGCACTGGCTCCATGAGGGAAAAGAACTGTCTGCTCTCACTGTCCTGGAGCCACAGCAGGGACACTGTCCCACCTTTGTCCCAGGTAGTACCACACTGCAACAGTGGCTCCTGGAGTTTGGAGGGACATAGAATCATAGAATGCTAGAATAATCTGGATGAGAAGGAACCTTAAAGATCAGCTCATTCCACCCTCCCTGCCACAGGCAGGGACACCTTCCACTAGATCGGGTTGCTCCAAGCCCCATCCAACCTGGTTCTCAATACTTCCAGGGCTCATGCCAAGCCCTCACTGAGGGCTCCAATGCAATCTCAGAGCAAGCACAGGCACTGCCAAAAACTTTTGTCCAACCAAATATCCTTCATCCAGCCTGCCCTGCTCCCAGGCAAAATGCTTGTGGGCTCACAGGGGTGTCCCCCTCTTGCATGATGATGATCTCTTCAAGCCTTGGAGAACATGGAAAGCCAAGAGCACTGGAAATGTGGAGAGAAACCTGGCTCTGAACAGAACATCACCTGCAGGGAAGACTTTCCTTCCCCTGGGCTCACCTGGACCTGTCCTGGGCTTACCATGACTGGAGAGGGCCTGCAGGCTGAGGGAGGAGCTCAGCCCTTCCAGCAGCCATCCACTGTGTCACCCCTGCCCATCCTGGGAGGGAAGGAGGAGTGTGATGCCTCCTGTCCCTCCCTGCCAACACGGGACTGTGACGGAACATCCAGACGGGCAGCCATGAGCATGTCAAGAAAACGTCTTATTTTGGAAACTTATTTTTTCCCCCTGAGAACAAAGGCTTTAAAGGGAAAATAAAATGGAAAGAAGAAGAAAGAGAGAGAGAGAGGGAGAGAAAGGGGTGACCATCTCCCAGGAAGGCTTCAGGGAGCATCCTTGACTCTTTGTGGAACATGCTATCGAGCAGGAAGCAGACGAGAGACATCCAGCTACAAAGGAGATGATGCAGTCGAGGCATTTCAAACACGTACACGGCTGCCTTTCAGGGCTGACATTTCAAACAAGGGCTATTAAACTGCGCCGTGGGTTGATATTTAAAGACACAATTGGCAAAGGGCACACCAAGCTGATCAGGACCTTGGGGGTGGGGAATATTGATTGGTAAAGGGAACGGGCTGGAAAGAACGCCGGCTCCAGGAGCGGGGCTGGATGCTGAGAGCGTGGCAGGAGGGATGGAGAACAGGCTGGGCTGGGAGCACTGTGTCCCAGCATGGGCTGGCTGCTCTGGCTCCTGCTGCCAGGCTCCAGGAGGAATACCCACCTGGGAGTGCTGGTATGGAACCACATCTCCAGCATGAGCACAGTCAAATATGGGGGAAGCTGGATAAGAAATACCCTAAGAATGCTAAAGTCCAACCTGTGCTCTGAGGGATTAACTGGGAAGGCAAGCATGCTCCTCAGGAGACAGTAGTTTCAGAATGAAAACAAGCGTTGCATGTCCAAGGAAGACACCACTTGCTTTAAACCCCCCAGAATTCACCCATCCTTGGCTGGGAAAGGCACTCCCTGCCTGTCCCAGCCAGTTGCTTGGCCAGGAGAGGCAGCCCTGGAGCACAAGGACCACAGAGACACCTGGGACTGGGGCCAGATCTGAGCATTCAGGTTTTATCCTACCAGCACAAAGCCCTCCCTGTGTCCCCACCACCTCCAAACAGCAGTGACTTCAGAACAACTGTGACATTTAGAGGAAGCCATTCCAGACAAGAGGATGGGGAATTGTTTGTGATGAAAAGCCTGTATTTGCCAGGCACATCTCACTCGATGTGATTCTCCATCCACCCCACTCCTCTTGCAGAGAGACAGTGGGGCTGGGGGAAACCACAGCAGCAGTAAAGCACTGGGGCTCCAGCAGCGGCAACAGATTTGGGTTTTTGCAGGAATTTTTTCCCAGATTTTCTGTCAAAGGCATAAATGGAAGCCTTAAACAGAACACAAAACCACCTGCGGGTGTGGTGATCATGGAGGTGTTTCCGGAGGTCAGAGTTACCTTTCCAAACTTGCTATCATAAAACTTCTAATACTTCATGGATATACTAAATACCCAATTTTTAAATGCAGAAGATCACCTGTAGTGAGCAAGTACAGGTGATTAAGGAGGAGAAAGGAAATTTAATGTGCGTTTATCTATCTATCTATCTCTATATACACATATCTATTTGCACACATATTAGTCTCCTCTCTAATGTCATTCCTGCCATTATTAAAGCAACAGATTTCTCTTCATACTAAAGAGCACTTTCCCTCCTGGACCTCCAGACACAGAGGGAAGCTTACGTGTCTGTATGGAAATATCAGGCCCCAGGGTGTTAAACAAGCAAAGGGAAATAAAATAAAACATCCACTTGTCTAGTCTAGGAACTGACTGGCTGAGGCAGAAATAAGTAAAGCAGAGCTTTCTCCCTGTTCATCTCAGTTATTTTAAAAGCTCATTGTATGCCAAATGTAAATCTTAAGGTTATTTGAGTTGAGTATCTCCATGCAATGACGGAGATCTAAATGGAAACCCATCTTCAGTAATGCATTCCCTCTGCTCCCTGAAAGAATACCTGAAAGCCTAGGTGGCTTCTTAATGGAAGCAAGAGAGCTGAAGTCCCATCTGAGGCCCCACGCTGAAGAGGTTAAGTAATTCAACATACATGTTATAGCATCCGCCTGTAGATACTGAGAATTTAGAAATCCTGCTGGACTTAGCAGGGTTTTCTCAGTCCTCCAGAAAAGGTTCTGCATCCTCCAGAAGCTGTGGGATAGTTGGTACCTCTGGCCATGTGAAGCTGCTACGCTCCCTTGGGTGCCTCCAGGCAGATCCCTGCATGCAGTGAGGGGTCCAGGGCTCCCACCACCCTCGAGATCACAGACTGGTTTGGGCTGGGAGGGACCTCAAAGACCATCTTATTCCAACCCCTTGCCAAAGGCAGGGACACCTTCCAGTATCCCAGGCTGCTCCAAGCCCCATCCAACATGGCCTTGGACACTTGCAGGGATGGGGCAGCCACAGCTTCTCTGGGCAAGCTGTGCCAGGGCCTCAGCACCCGCACAGGGAAGAATTTCTTCCTATTACCCAATCTAAATTTCTCCTCCATTAGTTTAAAACTGTTCCCCCTCGTCCTATCACTATCTCCATTTAAAAAGTTACTCTCCACCCTTTTTTCAAGACGCTTTGACTAATCTAATAGTTGACGTTTAATGATCTTTAATCATCAGAGGTGGAGAGCAGCTCTGAAAATCGTTCATTTTAGAGGATGAAGAGAAATGAAAGAGAATCTCAGGATGCAAAGCCTCCCCTCCTGCAGAGACCAGGGATCCCCAGGTACAAACCTGGCCCTGTCCCAGCCTCAGGGGTCTGCCCTCGAGCTGGCAGTACCTCCCTGGGGAGCAGCCCTGTCCCTGCCATCCCAAAGCCAAGGGCAAGCTGGCCTTTTGTCACCGTGGAGGGTGACAAGGCCGTGCGCTACGCGAGCTGCCGGTCCCGCCGTGGGTCGGGGTGAGGCCAAGCAGTGCCTGGCATTGGAAATGCCTCGGCTGCACAGACAGGACAGAGTGAGGGCTCTTACCTGACACTGAGTTCACGCTGCGGCAGCAACACAAAGACACAACGCAACCGGTATTAAGCATTGTCAACACCAGGGTCGTTTCAAGATAAAAAAAAAGGAAAAATAGGAGTATTTTCCTGAAATCACATGCAGCCTTTTGCCCTTCTTCCCCTCCCCAGGTCAGGAAAGCCCTCCCGAAGCCAACCCCTTGCCTGGCTCACAGTGGCACCGTGGGGTGCTGGGTTTGCTGTGGTATTCCCTGGCTGGATCCCAGGAGCTGGGGGAAACAGCCGTTCCCCTTTCCTGGACTCTTCCTCAGGGCTGGGTGCCCTTCTCAGCCTGGCACTAGCTGAGATGCTGGGGCTTTGATCCTTCTTCCTGTGACCGAGGGTTTAGAAACCACCTTCCCAACCAGAGTTTAGTGCTGGGAATTGAGGCAGCCAGGCACTCCAGGAGGAAGAAACTGCCAAGACACCTTGAGCAGTCCCTCCTGAGCAGGGAGGGGAAGCTGGATGCCAAGGCGTGCCAGCTCCCATCCCAGGGCTGAGAAGCTCCTGCCACCTGGGAGCTCCAAAACAGACTTGAAAGAATCAAGCCCTTTACTTTCCAGTGCATCTATATCCAGGCCACACTCCCTGCACTTCCCAGGACATCACTCTGAGCATTTCCACGACTGAAACATCACCAAAGCCATGGGGTAGGAGGAGACTGTGCTGCTCGGGGACAGCAACACAAAATGCCATCAGCTCATTGCAGAGTCCCAAACCACTGGTCAGGACTGGCCCAGGACAAACAGGAAAAGACTTAAAGCCAGCAGTGGGGAAGTGATGGAGCATGTGCCTGGATTGGGGCTCAAATGTGACAAGACTCTGAGTTTTGAAACCCAGGAGCTGTGCATGCAGCACAGAAGTGGAGAAGTGGGCTCCTGACTGGAAAGACTGCGCAGCAGTGTCTGCATGGGAGGGAAGAGAAGAAGTCCAAGAGCAGTGGAGAGTTTGGGGCAATGCTGGCCCTGGGAGGGCTGCAGGCAGGAGGACACATCCCTTGGATCACGGAAGGGTGGCTGGTTTGTCCCCTTACGACTTGCTGTCCCAGGGAGGGAAGGAAGCTGCTGCTGGACCACAGCTGGCAGAGGAGCCAGGACCAACCAGAGCACAGGGAGAAGGCAGTTTCCCTCACTGGACTGAGGGAGAGGGCTGGGAGGAGTTCACAGGAACTCCCACACCTGGAGCACAGGAGAAGCCAGGCCATTCCCACCTGGGCACCCAGAGCACAGCTCCCTGCCAGGCAAGGCTGTGAACCCCCCTCACCACCCACGGACCAGGCAGCTCTCACCTCTTCCAGCTGGCTGTGGACGTGCTGAACAATCAGGTCGATGGCCACAGTGTTTCCACTCCCTGGAGTGACCCAAAAGCAAAAGAATCACAGAATCAGAATTGCAAAGGTTGGAAAAGCCCTCAAAGATCCTTGAGTCCAACCATTAAATCAGCACTGCCAAGCCCACCACTAAACCATGTCTGTTAGAGTTATGTCTGGGGTTAGGGTTCAGAAAACCACAAAGCCCAGAGCTCCAGGGACTCTGCAGCTACAAAAGGCATGCCAGGGGGAACACAGGCCTGCCACACCTTGGCTCCCCCCACATCCGTCTGCTTGGCACCAGCCTTACCCCCATGAGGGTCCTGCTGCTCTGCCTAGGGTTAGGGTTAGGCCCAGGGTTACTCCTAGGGTTAGGGGCCAGAAAACCACAGAGCCCAGAGCTGAGGGCCGGGGTCTCTGAGAGGTGTCAGGGGTCCCACTGAGGACTGCCCTGGGCAGGTACCTCGGGGGACAACGATGTCTGCCAGCCGCATGGTGGGCTGGATGTACTGGTCGAAGGCGGGCTTGACGAACTTGTTGTACTGCTTGATGACACCCTCGATGTCCCGGCCTCGCTCGCTGATGTCCCTGCGCAGGCGGCGCACCAAGCGGATGTCCGAGTCCGTGTCCACGAATATCTTCAGATCCAAGAGCTGAAAGGAGAGGGCAGGGGACAAATCCCACCTGATCAGGTGTGGGACTCAGCCCACCTTCCCCTGCTGCCCCAAGCAGGGCTGAGCCCAGCCCAGCACCTGTTTAACAGGGCCTGGCTCTGCTCTGCTCCGGCCTGCGCGGAGCTTTTCCCTGGAACGCGGCTGGTGCTGCTCTGAGCCCCTTGCTGCCACCTTATTCCCGTGTCCCCTGAGACCTGTCCTGCTCTAAACTCTGTCCCTACTGCTAACCAGCTCCAACACTTTTGCTGGATGTTATTTAAGAGTGAGGAGGAGACAAGAGGAGTTACTGTCCGTGACACACACCAAGCACTGGCTTCTTAATCAAAGAATCCTTGGATGGTTTGAATTGGAAGGGACTTTAAAGATCATCTCATTCCAAGCCTCTCCCACAGGCAGGGAATTATTGCTGGAAAGGAGCCCAGCACAACAGGGCAGCTCATGACTCTGTCCTTAACTGCAAGAGGCAGGAGTGGGGATGCTGAGTGGATTCTCCGGGGGGATTCACCCAGCTGTCCACTGGAGGTCATCCTTGCTCCAGGAAAGTGCAACCCAAGCTCTCACTTGGCAGGGGAGGAAACTTTTCAGACAGAGCTTGGCTCAGTCTTTGTATGGCTCACTGCCTGCTGCAGCATTTGTCAGGGCTGCAAAGATGCTCTGAGGGATGGAGACAGGCTGAGAGAGCTGGGGTTGTACAGCCTGGAGAAGATAAGGTTCTGGGGAGACCTTAGAGCCCCTTCCACTAGCCAAAGAAGCTCCAAGAGACCGGGAGAGGGACTTTGGACAAGGGCTTGGAGTGACAGAGCAAGGGGGAGTGGCTCCACAATGCCAGAGGGAAGGGTTAGATGGGATATTGAGAAAAAATTTGTCCCTGTGAGGATGGTGAGGCCCTGGCATAGGTTGCCCAGAGAAGCTGTGGCTGCCCCATCCCTGCAAGTGTTCATGGCCAGATTGGATGGGGCTTGGAGCAACCTGGTCTCATGGAAGGTGCCCCTGCCCACAGCAGGGGGTGGAATAAGATGAGCTTTAAGGTCCCTTCCAACCCAAACCATTCTGTGATCCTATGATATATCCAAATAACCCCCAAAAGAGCCTGAAGTGCTGGGTAAAGCCATGCTAGGAACACCAGGCTCTGTGCAGTAGAAGTTCAGCAGACTTTGCCTCTGGCTGTGCAAGCTGCAGCATGCAGTGTGGAGGTGGGCTATTTCTAGTTGTGTTTATGCACCAGCACTGCCAGGAACAAGGTCACTACTCAGCTCCTGTTTCCTGGGCACGAATGGCTGAGATTGAGGCATTTGCTGAAACACTTGACCTCTGCCAGGGGCTCTTCCCCAGCTGCTTAGAGTCAAAGCCTATTTCTCCTACCTGGGGAAGTGCTGCAGCATCTGGTGTAACTTGGAAGAGAAAATAACCTCCCTGCTGCAGGACCTCAGGAGAGAGCATCCTCCCACCATCTCTCCCTGGAACTGCTTCAAAACCTTTCCTCACCTTCAGGAGTTCCTTGTCTGCAAATGCCATGATGCCTTCAAAGATAATCACATTGGCGCCATACAGGGTTTTCTGTGGAGTCAAAATGGATGTGGTTAGGCACAGAACATCTGTTCAGAGCTGCCCTGTCCCAAGGAATCTCTCTGGGCTGTGACTGTGACAGCTCACCCAAAAAACACACCCTGAGCCAGGCACAGAGCAGAGGGTAACAGCCCCAGTTGGACTGCAAGGGCCAGGGGCTGGAGGGGTGCAGTTGGCTCCCCCCCTGTCCTGCCTGGGCCATCCCCCACCTTGTCCCACCCCCTCAGTGTCCCATACCCATTCCTTCTTCCGGCTGTGGGTGGTGAAGTCATAGATGGGGATCTTGACACTCTTGCCTTGCTTCAGCTTCTTCAGGGTGGCGATGATGAGGTCAAAGTCGAAGGCGTCGGGGTGGTCAAAGTTGAAATCATTGCTGGCTGCCTGCTCCTGCTGCTGCTTGGTCAGCACCTGCCACAGAGCAGAGCTTAGAGCACATGGCCGGGCAGTTCCCTCCCCACTGCTGTGCCCAGTCACCTCTTCCCTGCCCCATAAGAGCCACTGGAAGGGAAAACCACATGGCTGTCCCTAAATCTACAACATGTTTCTTTACCAGGGGTTACCACATAATCCCAAATTAGCATAGGTTGGAAGGGACCTTAAAACTCATCTCATTCCAACCCCCCTTCCACAGGCAGGGACACCTTCCACTACACCAGGTTGCTCTAGGCCCTGTCCAACCTGGCCTTGAGCACTTCCAGGAATGGGGCAACCACAGCTTCTCTGAGCAATGGCAAATTGAGGAGCCTGGCCAGGCCAGGGGTGCAGCCTCACCTTGTAGAAGGAGTCCATGGACAGCAGAACTACCCATGGGACATCAAGAGCTTCAATGATCATGGTGGCCACTGTGGTCTTCCCAGAGGCGCTGCCTCCTCCCAGCCCTGCCAGGGAAAAGGTGATGAAGCCACCAACGCCAGGCACAGCCCTTCCCACCACAGGCTGGAGCCCAGGTCCTGTGCTGTTGCACTAAGCTGGAGGAGCCTCCAAAGAGGGAAGTCACAGGCACACCAAGAGATTATCCTGGAAAATGTCAAATGGCACGTACTGGAACTGCCAGCAACATGCCCAGCAAAAGCTGGGAAAGCCATCCTTAGATGGTTATGTAACACGGGGAGCGCTGGCATGGGAACCAGTCCAGACTGAACCCCTAGGCAACAGGAGCTGAGGGAACAAGAAGCAGAGTGAGATCTCCTACAACCCATCACCCCCCCTGCACACTCTCAGGTTCAGCCCACCCAGTCAACGCAGGACTAAGCACAGGGACTCCCCCTGCTCCTGCCCAGGCTGGAGCCAACCTCACATTTGCAAGTAGGTGGTGGGGCAGGACTCCCACCAAGATCTCCAGGAGAGCCACGGGGCAGGTGGCATGGATGCAGAGGTGACCTACCTATGACAAAGGCCTCCTTGGACTGTGTCCCGTGCTCGTTGTACCAGGGTGGCCGGCCTGCTGTGTAGATGGTCCTTTTGCTGGTCCGCAGCAGCGGGGGCTCAGACTTGCACTGGCTGGTGGTCCGCTTGCGGGGGGGCTTGGTGGAGCCCACGGCGGGATACAGCCGGTCCAGGGATTCAGCACTGCTGCTACTGGGGGGGAGAGGAAGGACACAATTACCGTGGTGGGGAAGGACACACGTGCCTGGGGTGTGGGAGCAGGGTCTTGGGAGATCCTGAGTTCTACAGGTGAAGCGTGGGACAGCCAAGCACTGCAGCACTAGCAGCACCCACATCTCTGTGACCCACGGCCACAGACAACACCGAGGAATTCTCACACAGAAGCAATTTGAACCTGGAAGAGGTGCTGTGCAAACATCCATCCCTAAAGTCCTGCTGTCTGAGGAATGTCTGCATGAAATAAATCCCCCAGTGAGCTCTCAAAGCATTGAGGGGTGTGTTCCAGGGGGCAACAACTCACCCTGGTGTGCCAAGGGACCTTTCTTGGAGATAGCAGTGAAATACTTGGGTTACAGCACAACCATCTTCATCCCCCCATCCCCAATCCCTTTCCTGTCCCCACTTTGAATGCTCCACTCACACCCAAGACCTAGTTCTCCCAACCTTTTGTCCTGAAGCCCCCTGGGAAAAGCCTGCAAGCTGGGCAGAGCCAGGCAGTGCTGGGCAGAGCCATCAGCTTTACCTTGGGAGCTGAGTGCTCTGAGCTCACCCAAAGCCCTGGAGCTGCTGAACACGCTCCCTTATCTTCCCTGCTGGAGAGGGAGAGGAACAAGGCACCCTCCAGAGCCCTTTCCAGCTTGGAAGGAGGAGAGTTGTGGCCAGGAGTCGATAAGTGGCCTCTGGCCAGGAGATAAGCTGCAGCCGCTGCCTGGCCAGCTAAGGGACAGGGAGGATTATTTATACCAGTGCCTGCTCCTCCCTGCTCCTGTTCTGCTGACCCAGAGAGATGTCTGCTCCCTGGGAGAAAGTGCAAAGGGCTCTCCTGGCTCATGCTGTTCCTCTCCCCAGCCATGACTGGGCTGGAAGGGAAATCAAGATATCTGGACACCACTGGCTCCAAGCCTTCACTGTTTGGTACAGCCCAGCCGAGCCAGCAGGGCTTTGCTGCTGCTCTGTTATGGCTTGCTCTTGAAAGGGCTTAAACTGCAGGGCTTTACAGATTTTGGGTTGATTTTAAGCTGTTTCAGTATGAAGATTAATCCCCTTCCCTCCCCCAGCCCTTTTTAGAACAATTTTAGATAAAGATCTAAAGAAAATTTCAGAAGAGCCATCTGTGTGTGAAGCGACCCGGCAACCCCCACCATGGCATGGCAAACAAACCCCCTGGCAAACCCCCTGGGCATGGCAGGATGCCCACAGCACACCATCCCTACCTCTGGCACTGGCATATCCCTGTGGAGCAGGCAAGGAGACAGGGATTTGCCTGGCTTTGCTGAACTCCTGCTAACAAAAGCCAGACTGCAGCTCCTGCCCCTGTGACAGGACCTCTCCCACCGAGGCCCACCCTAAGCTGTGCACTCATGGAGCTCCCCACAAGAGCTCAGGACACCAACACCCCATCCCTGGCCAGAGCCCATCAGCACACACAGCCAGTTCCAAGCACTGCCAGGCTCAGGCTCAACCAGGAGCCCAAAACACCCCAACTACGACTCTTTAAAAGCACTTCAGGAGATGACACCCATTGGGAAACCTTCTGGGGTGTCTTCCTGTGAAAAAATGGCTCCTTCCATGAGGAGAAGCAAACCCAGGCAGGATGTTTGGGTCTCCTCTCCCACGGGTGATGCTGCAGCAGCCGCTACCCACTGGTGCTACTCCCAGAGAGGGGCTGACAGCAGCCACTGGTGCTGGGACATAAACAACGTCACCTCGGCTTGATAAAAGCAGAGGTGACAAAAACAGAGTTGTTTACCACAGAAGAAAGCGGTTCCTTTCATCCGCATCCCAGCCCCTCTCCTGGGACCGCGCTCACTCCAGAGCCGCGCCGCCGGCGCGCTGCCGCGGGCTGCTCAGCTGGCTCTCCTCTGGGATTGCACGTCAGTCTCCATGAGACAGGAGAGCTCTGCTCCTTGGTGTCACACAGCACCAAGCTCTGCTGTGCCAGCCTGCAGATCCCGACCCAGGCCACCATTCCCAAAGTGACTCGGAGTTGGACAAAGCCCTGTTTTTCAGAGCTGGAGCAAGGCTGAGCTCTGCTCCCACCAGCATCAATATTACCCAGCTCCTGGCAGGGAGGAAGAGGCTTGGACTCCAACAGCTCCACCAGTGCCCAGAATTACAGCCACAGCCCCACCTTGCTTTCCCATCATCTCTCCACTCTGCTCTCCAGGGTGCCTGCAGCACACCCAGGGTGTTTTGCACATTGCTGCAGGACGCAGGGACACGCCCCTGGGAGAGGAGTGGAGTCATCGTCCCCCTGCACACCTGAGGCTGCAGCACCTGAATCCCATCCCAAGAGTTGGTGTTCTGCCTCATCTCATCCAAATAATTCTGGACTTTCACCAAAATTCTACACATTTCTATCAGTATCATCTAAACCTGCACCTCTACGCCTCATCTACGCCTGTATCTTCTACAGGCGGATGATATTCTACACCTCTCAAATCCACAATTCCCATGATTTATTTGGGAGAAGCACGGCTGTGGGACTGTAGGGCTGTCCTGGAGTTCTCCAAAGGTCATGCCTTTTCTCCTAATGTTACACTTCAAGATTTGTAGATGTTTTCCATGGCTGCCTTTGCCAGGAAGGGGCTCTTCTTGCTCCAAAGGGTCGGCTGATCTCAGCCATCTCCATCGGCCCTTCCTCCCTACTCCTTTTCAGAATTCCCTGCAGCAGTGCTGAAGCCCCTGCAATGCCCCATACCTGCAAGGCGAAGCCCCCAGAGAAGGGGACTCTGTTTAGAGCTGGAGTCAATGCCATTGCTCTGCCCAGAGGAGGGTCCTTGTCCCACATGGACCCTCCCCAGCAGAGCAAACCCCTGGGGTGCCAAAGCCACGCAAATAGGAAAGGAAACATCACCTGGGCTCGGCAACCCCTCTCCTGCCAAGCCTTCCTGGAGGGCTTGGCTGCCACCAGCTCTCTCCAGGCTGTCTCCAGTTTTTGGGGATGCTTTTGCCCTCCCTGTGGCTACTGCATCCTTGCTGGAGCGTTGTAAGAGAATGAATTACAGGCAACCTCGCCCCTGATGAGCCACAGCTGTGCTAATTACCAAAACCAGCAATGACCAATAAGGATAAGTGGTTAGCCGGTTAGGGAGGTCTGACCAAAAGGGAGGGAGAATTGTTGCTGTGGAGGGGTCTGCTGTGAGCTCAGTCTGAGCCTGCTGTCAGAGTCTGCAAGGGAAGCCTGCAGTGGGAGCCTGCTGTAGTCAGGGTCTGTGAGTAGCTGAAGTCTGTTGGCTGAGCTGTGAGGAAGAATAAACTGGGACCTTGGCACACACTGATGAACCAGAGTGTGTGTCTCAGCTCATTTCTATCTCTAATGCAAGGTCTGCTGTGACAGAGTGTCCCAGAGGAGGCCTGGGGGGGTCCTGCTCCTGAGAAGGGCTCTCCAGCTCTGCTGTTGTGCCAGCACAAATGAAGGAAGCATTTTGCTCCTGCTTAGTCCAAGCATGGATTTACTGAGGTGCAAGGGACGCTCCTCTCCTTCCCCACGGTGCTCCCATTGCCATCCCTGTGCCCTGTGCTCAGGCTCTCTGCATCCCACTGCCTTCAGAGACCCCTGACCACCCTGGATCCAGGCTGGGCTGCCTAGAGAAAAGACAGCAGGTCCCAAAAGCACCCACAGCAGCAAGGAAAGACGGCACAGCCCCAAGCCTGAACTTGGCAGCAGACAGGAAAGCATGTCCTGGGCTCTGCACCCCGTAAACAACCCACTGACTGAGCTCCCAGTCCTATGGACCCCCCAGCAGCCCCCCACAGCCTGCTGAGGTGCCTGGCTGGCTGCAGCCATGTCCCGTGGGAAGCCGATCTTTTCAGACAGGAATCGGGGCTGAGGGACTGGGACAGGAGCCACCAAGAGTTCACGCCAGCAAACAAACAGAGGAAAAACAGCAAATTCCACCCAAAACCAAAGCAAAACTCACCCGCCATCTGGCCCAAGGGCCCAGCAGCCGGAGATGCGGACGCTGGAGAAGGCTGGGGGGCTGCTCATGTCCCCCTGCCGCCGGTCCAGGGGTGATCCTGGACTGAGGGTGTCACCCCCTGTCCCTGTCCACACCTCGGCTCCTGTCCCACAACCTCTGGCACTACCAGGGTGAGGGAGGGGCTATGCCAGCGCGGCTCCCAGGGTGATTCTTGGGGCACAGAGCCATGTACAGAGTGTCCCCCTGGAATGGGCACTGAAGGGTCCCAGAGGTTGGGGTGAGGCAGAGCCCCAGCAGAGCCGGGGGCTGGAAGATGGCGGCAGGAGAAGGGAGCAGAGCAGGGGGAGTGTCTGTGCCCGGGAGCTGCGAGGCGGTCAGCAGCATAAGAGGATAGCTTAACCTCCAGATTACGTTCATTACCTGATATTAATAGCACTGGCTTGATTAAAGAAAAAGAGGGGGGCTGGGGGTTAGGTGACCCCTCCCCTCACCGCCCCCAGCACAGGCAATAAACACCAGCCCCAGTGCCTCTGCTCCTGGGACTGGGGGTGCTCGGCTGTCCTGGACTGTGGGCTCAGCGGGGAGGGCACCTGGAGAGTGACATCCACATCCCCGGCACTGGTGAGTTCCCAGGGACTTCTCGACCCCATGGGGGAGGGGGCTCCAGGGGGCAGGAGGGGATGACCCCAGGGCAGGGGGTACCCAGCCAGCGCCCCTCATGCAGCTGGGGGAGCAGCTGGGGCTCGGGGCCAGGGGCTGCTGATCATGTAGGGCTTTTTGGTCCAGGATTCCCACCCCTCTCCCTTGGCTACCATCGGTGGGGGGTCTGGCTGAGGGTCCCCCGTGGTCACTCAGCTTCCCCAAGAGCTGCCCCTCAGCCCTGGAGTAAACAAGTGGGTGAAACTCAACACCCCGGGGCTGCCAGTGGCTAAGAATAACATCCTGCTGGCCGTGCCCGGCCATCCGCTCCCTCAGCACCCCCTGCCAGCTGCCCTTCACCCCCCGGGCCAGCCGGCTCCGCTTCCAGCATCAGCCTCTCCAGGGAGCCTGGGCAAACTGCGGGAAGCCCAGGGAGCCAGGCAGCTGCTGAAGGGCAGGACATGTGGCAAGGGTGGGAGATGTTGGGCACCACGGCATGGGGGGTCCAGGCCAGCCCTGAAGCAGAGACTGGGGCAGAGCAGCCCTCAGCCCACAGCCTCTGGCTAAGAAGGAAGGGAGGAGGTGGCACAGGACACACTGGAGGGCAGCCAGGCTCTGCCTGGGACATGGAGCACCCAGACAAAGTCCCATGGCCACCAAGCGAGACCCCAGCCCACCCCAGCATGGTGAGACAGGAGCTTGGCCTCTGCACACCCACTGCTGAGGGGTTCCAGGGAGAGTGCTCCCTCCTGCTTAGCACCAACACCTGGAGATGGGGCCAGAAATGGAAAAAGACCCTTTCCTCCTCCTCCTTGTGCCATCAAGGTTATTCCAGAGGCAGCAGGAACACACTGCCTCCCAGACTTGTCAGGAAACCCCTCCTGCTCACCAGCGGGACCTGCAGGGCATCATCTCGAAAGATAGAAACCTGATGGGAACCAGAGATGAGGGACTGGTCCTGAGGCAGGGGACAGGGACAGGAGGGTTTTGGGGTAACCTGTCCCCAGCATGAGCCACAGCTGATGCCCCAACATCAGGGAAGCGAGCGATGATCAAAGGAACTTTTCCATCCCTGGTCTCTGCCTGGACTCCCCTCTTGCTGTAAAAGCTCTCTCAGAAGTTTAAAAATAAAATTCTCTTCCGGAGCCACTTCTGTTCCTTCTCATTAAAGAAGCAAAAAAGCAAAGGGATGCGGGACACGGGGTGAGGAGCCCTCGCCCAGGGATATTGTTCCTTATCGCGTGCTCCTGCTGCCACTTTTCCTGCCTTTGTTAAATGTCCAGGCGACAGGAGCGAGCCTCCCAGCCTCCCACCCGCCATTCCCACTGGGCTCACAAGTGGGACACACCGGCTCCAAAGGCCAGCTGTGACTGAGCCTTCCTGCTGGCACAAACCTCTGCTTCCCAAGCCCCTTCCCAGCTTCTGAGCTCTGTCACAAGTTGAAATTCCTGTGTTTTGGACTTTTTTCTTCCAGGTGATTTTTAAGCAAATCCCTCCTCTAATGGTAGACTTAAAATATGGCAAAAGAGGAAAGCAGGCACAAAGGCCAGGATCCCCTTTTCCTTCTGGTGCTGGCAGCTGCTGGGTGGGTTTCCCCTGGGATCTAAGGATGGAAGCTGGACTGCATGTGGATTTTCCTTGTTTGGTCACAAGTATTGTCACTGGATTGGTGTAAGAGCTGCAGACACACCAAGCCCTCAGTGGAAGGATGCCTGTTCCCAGGACAGGGTCCTGCTCCCAGATCCCATCCTGGGAGCAGCACCCACAGGAGCGTGGAGGTCAAACCTGTTTCCTCCATTGCTGAGTTGGGCTTTCTTGGGGTGGATCTGTGCGTGCCAGCTCTTGGCTTGGCCTTCCCTGTCCAAGAAACCATCCCAAGGAATGGAGGAACATGTCCAAGGGATCAAGGAACCTGCCCATGGGATGGATGAACCTGCTTGAGGAATGAAGGAACCTGCCTGAGAGATGGAGGAACCCAGACACGGGATGAATGAGTCTGCCCAAGGGATGGAGGGACCTGGCTGCCATCGTGCTGTCACATGTCATGCCCATGCCCATCCTGGAACCCACAGAACGTCACCCCCTGTTCACCCAGCCTTGTACCAAGCTCTGTCCTGGCTGGAGCCACCTGGAGCTGATGGTTCCTCTCAGCAGCTCCACGCTCAGGCGCTCCCTTCCAGCTCTGCTGTGGTCTCTGCTCCCTCACCACAAAAGGACAAACATTTCCCTCTGCAAACCCAATTATCCCTTGCTATTTATACCAAGTGGGAGCCACGGTGGAGGGGCTCTGTTACACAACCCAGTTACTCATCCCTCACTCGACCAGCACAACTCAGGGAGACTCCTTCCTCCCATCCTCATCCTCCCCCTCATCCTCCCTGCTATCCACCACTGACTCACAGGAAGGGCACAGGCAGCTGCCAGCAATGGGCTTAGCTGCTGGAACATGCAGGATGGGAACGGGAGGGACGGGAACAGGAGGGATGGGAACAGGAGGGATGCTTTGGCACTGACTCCAGGGTTGGTGGGGCAGCGCTGTGGGGTGTTGGTACGCTACAAGCAGGGATGCTCCAGCCCTGTAAGCTTTGCCACATCCCCGGAGCACCAGTGATGCTCCAAATGCAATTCCCAGTTATTCGATGTTTGGGAGGTTTGGGAGCAGTCAGTCCCCTGAGGACTGCGCTGGAAAAGGGGGTGGAAAACAGAGGGGAAACATGAGTGTGTGT
>VXBC01001263.1:353554-383145 GCA_013399945.1 Ploceus nigricollis | reverse complement strand
GGACAAATCCAAACCCCCTGGATCCCGTGTCCAACTCTCCCAGGGAACTGCCCAATAACAGTGCCGACAGTGCTAATAAAAAATCAATAACCATTTATTCGATACAGCTGTTTCATACATACAGTACAGGGAGCGCCTCGGCGCTGCTCGGCTGCTCGGAGCTGCTCGGACAGTACTCTCCAACTGAGGATTTGTCAATGATTAACAAAAGAACAGATCATCACAAATCGGGAGTTTATTATAAGATAGTTTACCGTTAAAACAATTTTATTTTTTGCAAATAAACACTTTTTAATATATATATTTATATATTTATATATATGGTTACAAGTGATAAATTGAAAATTTTTTTCCTTTTTTTGTTTTTTTTTTTTCTGTTTTAATTTTTTCCCCAAAATACACTTATGCACTAATAACTGGCATCGACGAGAAACATTCGGATATGCCGTGGGATGGGTGTCACGAGGAGAGAAAGAAAAGAACAAAATGCTCCCAAAGTTCCTGGGGGTGGGAGATGCTCCAGGCTCGGGCAGCTCCATCCACCGTGGCCGGAGCTGGTGTGACACAGCCAACCTCACCAGGCTGGGTGTTGGTGCCAAGGGTTCCCCAGTTCCCCACGATCCAAGCTTTCCATGAGGTCTTTCCACAGGCTTGCAGTCCATGCCTGCTCCTATGGAGGTTTAACCCTTTCCTTGGGGACATGGGTAATGGGATGGTGGGTTTCCCCAAGAGTGGAGGTGCAGGACCACAGTGTCACAGTGCCCAGGATGAAAAAATCCCCAAATCCCACGGGTGATGGGATGGAAGGGGACAGGACAACTCGTCCCCCATCTGGTCCCACAGCCTCTGCCCGTCCCTCCAGACCAACGTGGTTTCACCTCTGGCACTGCCTTGCTGGGAGCACCTGAAGGGGCACAACCTACTGGCTCCCAGCAGTGCCACTATGGTGTCACTCGGCCCTGCCTGCTCACCTGTCGTGGCACTGGCAGGTGCTGGTGATCCCAGCATTGCTCTGGAACCTTCCCTGCACAGTAGGAGAGTAAAGGATGTCTCATGGAGAAGGTGGGGGGGGAACATGTTCCTCTCCGAGTGATGACTAGTGGGGAAAACACCTTTTTGGGGAGGAAAAAAACCCTGAAGATTTTGCTTTCTCATAGAAATTCCCTCCTGACCATGGTGCTGCCCTCAGTGGGGCTGTGAGCACTCTGAGGGTGACAGGGACAGCCCCAGCACCAGGACTGCTGCTCCCACTGCCTGCTCCGAGAACCCCAGATGGTCCCTGGGGTCCTCTCCAGGCTGGTGTCACTCTGCGAGGCCACTGCAGCTGTCCCTGCTCCTGTCCCTGCTCCTGCCAGACACTCATTATGGAAGCAGAGGTGGGTTTTGATCGGGACACCATGATGACCGCCTGAGCTGGCCCTTTCCCATGTCTATCCTGCCCTGAGCAGCTCCCAGGGCTCCCTGCCTGTGGAGCACAGTGCTGCCAGTTAATTTAATCAATGAGAAGCCAATTAATTGCAGGTTAATGAGAACAGACTCCCAGGCCATGCCCAAGGGGAGAAAGTGAGGATTGTGTGGTGATCATCCAAGCCAGCAACCCGGGTTACCCAGACCTCCCTGGCCTAGGCCAGAGCATGGAGCTTTCCTGGGGATTTCCCTCCATGGCAGGACATGATTTTGGGAGCCAGAGGCTCCCTCTGCACCCTCACAGAGATTTCAGTGCCAGGCCCACAGCTCTGCCTGCGCTCCCCTTCCTGCTGCTGCCTGTGAGCTGTTCCAAGCTGTCCTACAGCTCCCAAAGCTCTCCCCGCTCCCCAGGGAGGCAGGATCTACCCCAGTGACACCATCCAAACATGATCCGATGAAGTGCAAGCAGTGACCAGGCTGAGCTGCAGTGACTAATTAAGCTTTCTCACTAATTGCCTCGAGGCCCAGCGCAGCCAGCAATGCTCAGGCAGTTCCCTCAGCCGCAGGCACGTGCCCAGCTCGCTGGGCAATGCAGAGGGTGGATCCAGGTGCCAGAGCCGTGGACAGAGCAGGAGCCCTGGCTCCCTGAGAAGCCACCCTGGCTTCAGCCACCACCGTCCCCCCTCCCTGGCTGGAATAACCTGCCAGTGGAGGATGTTAATTACGACTGAGTGCTGCTCACAGCAGGGACTGATACCGAGCCTCCGGTGGGCAACAAGGAGCAGTGAAGGAAAGCGAGGACTGAGGTTCGAATTGATTAAAGCAAAAGCAGAAGCTCCCCTTCTGATGCCTCCTTCCTGGCTCTGCATAGGGGAAAAATCGATTTAAGGTTTTCTGTTGTGCTACTGAGAGGAAACGTGCCCATTTCCCAAGGACCGAGGTAGCCTGGTTTTGTCTGGAGACGGGCACATCCCGGTCCAGGGATGGCTCCCCCCGGGCTGGAGCAAGGTGTGATGACAGTGTCAGCACAGGAGCAAAGAAGAGCTCCAGGGAAGAGCACAAGCAGGGATGGCACCACAGAGACCTGCCACCCTGAGGCAGGTGGTCAGGGGCTCAGATGCATCTTTGGAAGCAGAGACTCTTCCTGTGGTGGGTCCCAGCCCGAAAGGACAAGGAGAATGTGAGGTGCCTGGGCAGCAACTGGGCTCATCCTACAGCAGGACCCATGATTGTCTCTCGATGCTGCCCCCGTTCCTGTTACACACCTCCTGTGGCCACAGCTGGGGAACCGAGACTCCATTCCTCCCTCCTGGGTGATCGGCACCTTCAGGATGGAGCAGAGTGGGACCCTGAATCACCCTTGGATGTCCCAGGCCGGGGGACAGCTCGTTGGCTGCCATCTCCCCCTGACCCTGGCACTGCCATCACGTCTCTGCCATCACAGCACTCCAGGCTCGGCAAACACAACCCAAGCACCAAGGCACAGCTCCCTCACTGCACCCCTCCACGGCTGCACTGCCACTCTCCACGGTGCTCACAGCATTCCCACAACTTTCCATTAAACCCTCCAGCCTGACCAGCCGCAGAGCACCCCCTCTCCTGCTCACACCTCCCACACCGCCAGCGGCTGTCACGCTCCCTGCTCCCTCCTCTGCCGAGGACAAACCTTGCCGAGCCGAGCCCACAGAGCCGCTCCCTGCCCGACACCTTCCCCCTCGCCCCGCGGCTGCAGGAAAGCGCTGCCAGCTCCCCTCACCGCAGCATCCGCCGCCGGGCCCTCCGCCCGACCGGCTCAAACATCTTTGGAAACACCACCCCGGAGCTGGGAGGCTGCCGGACAGCTGGGCACTCCCCCCCGGCACGGACCCCGCTGCTATTGCACTTCTCTTTCGCTCAAGCGTCACCAGGTTGGCGCAGGGGAGGGGAACCACGGGCCGGGGGAGGCAGCGGGGCCCCGCCGAGGGGTATGTACATGGACAGGTGGTGGAGAACGTTCCAGCTTCCTTGATCCTGTTTGTTTTCCAGTGTGAAACAAGGTCCGTGATTTGTTTAAAGTGGTTAACTGGTATTTTCTGTCTCTTTTTTTTTCTTTTTTTTCCTTTCTTTTTGTAAAAAGAGGGTGAGAGGAGGGTGGGGCAAGAGGAGGTGGGATGGGGAGGAGGGGACATAAAACTGGGAGAGACCCCCACCCTGTTACCCTGGGCTGTAAACGAATCCTCGGAGACGAGTCTCTGAGCTGCTCATTTCTCGGGCATCTTGCTGGCTCCTCCCTTCCGCTGGCTCGGGGGCTTAAGGACGAGCTCGTCCCCCTCGGGGCTGCCCCGGGAGCCTTCCCAGTGCTCGAGGGTTTTCTTGTGATTAGTCTTTGCTGCCACGCTCTCTCTGCCCTTCGGGGACATTTCCGGAGGCCTCTCCTTGGGTTTTCTCCCCCTTTTCTTCCCGTTTGTGCTTTTCTTTTTCTCCTCTTTGCTGGAAGAAAGCTGTTCCCTGTTTTTCTTTTTCCGGCTGGCCTCTGAGGAGGTTCGGAACCAGTTCTGTGTCCGTGGGGTGACACGGGGGTTAGTGACAGTCCTGGGGGCAGGCACTGGCACCGGTACCAGCACCGGCACACGCAACCCGAGCCTGGCCCACCCCTCACCCCACTGGCATCGCCTCTCTGAGGTCAAACTGCTCAGTGCTGAGCTGCTGCAATGAGCCTGGGGGTGTCAGGGACACCAAGGGGGATAGGGAAGAACCCCCCCAGGCTGACTGGGAGCTGTTACTCAGCTCGGCTCTTAACAGACATGGATGGATGGATGGATGGATGGATGGATGGATGGATGGGGACAGCCCAAGGATGGTGTGTCGGAGCAGGGACCAGCCCAGCCCAGCTCCAGCTGTTTCCTTACCTCCGAGTGAGCCTTGATGATGTGGTACTTGACGCCACTCTCGGAGCTGAACTCCTTCTGGCACAGGAGGCAGCGGTACTTGCCCACTGAGTGGTCCCCCTGCAAGACACAGCAGCTCCTGCAGAGCCCAAAGCGCCCCAAGGGGTGGCCCTCCCCTGGCCCTGACCCTCCCATGACTTCAAAGTGACACAAAATAAACAGACACAGGTGGTTCAGACATTCATGTCTGAACAACCAGATCTCTGCCAGCCTCAGTGCTGGGCCAGGAGCTCAAAGCCACTTCCTCTTTCTGAGTTTCAGTCCACGCCACTTGTGCTGCTGCCTGTGTGCCCCCAACATCAGGTGATGGGGCCATTGCCCTGTGTCCCTGCTATCAGCAGATCTGTGATCCCCTGGGACTGAACCACCATCAGATTTATGTCCAGCACTCACCTAATTTTCCTGTTACATTGTCAAAGAGCCAGCGTGACTGCTGGATTCCTGTCACCAGCGCCCCGGTGGGATGACAGATCTCCTGGCTCTGCTGCAGGTCACGGCACGTGGGAGATAATGTGCTCTCTATTGCCGAGGGGGTTATGGATGGGCCCCTCTGGGCCATATATTTCCTCTCTGGGAATTTCTCCATAGCTGTAAATCTTGAGTTAGACAGGTCTCTCATTTCGGGAGAGGACAGGCCTGGCTTCAGGAATCCTTGTGCACAATCATCCTGGTGCATCAATCTCCACTGAGGATGGGGTGCTGCCTGGGAGCCTCGCTAAGGCTCTGTGTATTGCTACCAGTTCTGCAGGATTTTACAGCAGGAATCACAGACCAGTTCTGGAGGGGCTGTGATTTATTTATGTCAAATTTGTTGGCACATGTATTCAAAGCAAATCCTCTCCCCTAAGGGGAAGAATCCTGCTGATGGCAGTGTGGGGGTCACAGAGCAACTCCCCATTGCTGACTCCCAATACCTGGCCCCAGCTGTGCCAGATCCAGAGGGTGCAGCTCTGTGGTTCATGGAAATGTTCATGCAGATCCTGGCTGCTTCCTGTGTATGGAACCAACCAGAAACCAGCTCCATTTTCTCTCAGAGAAGGAGCTGTCCTAGTCTTCTATGTTTGCTCTTTTATCCTGCATAAATCCAGCTTCTCCTGCCGGATCTCTGCAGCCCATTTTCTAAATGATCTCATTAAGGGCTGCTGTTCCAGCTAGTGCTGGAGGAGTGCAGGAGTTGGTGTTTTTAATAACCACAGGGTATGTATTGGAGCTGCCTCCTGGAAGCTCCATTCAATGGAAGCTGCAGCTGGAAATGTTTCAGGGTATAAAGCTTTAGCAGCTCTTACTTGGTTCCAATTTGAGGGACCTACATGGAGCTCCTGATCCCTCCCCTGGGGCAGCTGCAGGGCACTGGAGCTCAGGGCTGCTCCATCCATCCAGTGGGACCAGCTGCCTCTTCCAGACTCAGTTTATCCCAGGAGGCATCACACCAGCATCCGTCCAGCTGGGCTTCCAGAGGGAAGGGCTGCCCAAATTGCTGGAAGAAGACTCCTGATTCCCACCTGCCTCAGGAAATATTCAGTTTCCAGCGCTCAGCTCCTTGGCTCTGAGCTGCTGTGGCTGATGTGTGGTTGTGTGACATGCTGGCCATGCTGCTTAGCCAAGGGCTTGTGAATGATCTGGGGGCTGCAGGGACCAGCTGGGCAGGGGCTGCTGGGGGACAGGAGGACATGAGGCACACATAAGTGTCTCTGGAGCTCCCCGTGACACTTTGTGTGTCAGAGGTCTGGGCTTGGGTGAGAAGCCTGTGTTGTGGGACCTTTTCCCTATAACTGGAATAGCAGGTACCTCCCATCCATCCCACCTACTCATCTCGAGCCTCTCTGCCTCCATCTGCCTGGTGACAACTCACTTGGAGCAGCACAGCCAGCCAGACCTCCAGCTGCCACCATCCTTTAACCTGGGCCATTGTCCCTTGCCTTTTTCCTTCCAAACCAGCTGGGGGGGGAAGAAAAAACCCAACAACAAAGCCACCTCTGAGAAAAGGGCATAAAAGGCAGGACCTACCTTGTTGCAGTTGGCCAGGTGAGCTTTCAGCCCCGAGACACTGGAGTAAATGGCTTCACAGCACTGCAGGAAAAAACAAAGCAGGGTTAGACTTGATCGCCCTCATCCCCTGCCTTCCTCTGAGCTGTGGCCAGGAGCCTGCTGAGCCAGCATGGCCACCGGTCCAGACTGAGCAGTGTGAGGTTAATGCTCTGCGAGGCGCCGAGGGCTCTGGTCACACGTTTCCCATTAGTGCTAATGGGAGTCATGTGGCCACATCCCTCTGCAACGGGCTGAAAAACGTCTCCCCTAAATGTCTCCGTGGAAAACCTACATTTGTGAGCTGTCGGGAGGTCCTGCTGGGCTACAGGAGCTCTTGGAGCCACAGCAGAGGCTTAATGGAGAGGAGAAATCACCCAGGCAGCAGCATGACCAGTTTCTGAGCAACGTCTTTTCCAAGTGCCTGTGTATGACATTAATTAGCCAGCCCGGCTCCCCTGGCCTTGTGGGAACTGCCTCCTTCAGAACTCCCATTAGCAAGGCTTTGTTTGGGGCGATAAATCCAGGCTCAGCACCAGGGTGGGGTTCACCTCTCTGTCAGCTCGGGCCAAGGCTGTGTTTCACAGCGAGATGAGGCACACGCACCATGCCCTGAGGTCTGTGCTTGTCACAGGGCTTTAAAAAGCTTGGCTTAAATTTATCTTCACTTAACTCTGGGAAAAGCAGGTTCTCTGCATCAAAAGGCTGCGCAGGATATGCAGCCTTCACCCTGTCAGGATCTTGGGAGCTTCCCAAAGGCAGCTCCAGAGCTCAAATTGGGCAATGCTGCACTGTCAGCCCAAGGGTGGCCCTGTCCCCAAGCCTGGTGGCTTGAGCACACAAGGAGGATCACAAAGGTGGAACATGCTTTAACCAGACACAGTAGCAAACTCAGGGAAAGGAGGTGAAATGAGTGTCTGAGCATCACTGTGATCAGGGGCCCAATAATAACCATTTTTGGTGGGTTTCTGCCCCAGAAACTCCCCCTTCCTCCTGCAGATGGAGACCAGCCAGCCCATGGAAGAACAGAGAATCCTTACGTTGTTAGGACAGTTGATGCGGCCCTTCTCCTTCACCTCATTCTTCCAGTTTTCCAGCAGCCTGGGATTGAGCTTTGGAAGCCCTGGCCGGGTGTAATTGAGCTGTGAACAATAGCAGTTGATTAGCAGAGCTGCACACCCCAGCCCAGTCCAGGTCCTGCCTCTTCACATGGGTCTTGCCCTGCTCCGAAGTGAATAGGAGCTGAAAACTACTTGGGAGGCTTCCCCCAGAGATGCCATTCTCCCCCTGGGCACTGCAGAGCGGGGAGGTGGCTCTGCCCACTGCCCTGCCACCAGTGAGGAGTCCCTGGGAGAGGAGAGGAGAGGGAGAGGAGAGAGGAGAGACTCCTGCTCCCAGGTCAATGCCCACAGGGCCAGGACTGGACTCGGCCTTTTCGGTGCACGGTGTTGGCACAGCCCTTCCGCCGTGTTTTATAACCAGGGGAATAAACAACCCTGCACACTGGGCAGAGGGGCCAGGAGCCTCCATGGCTGCCTTCCATGGATGAATGGGCACAACCCGTTAAACAATGAAAGGCTCTTGTGTCTCTGCCTCTCCTTCTGGCAGGGCTGCTCCTTCCAAGTGCTTTTAATTAGTGCTTTATTAGCGACTTTGAGGGTTAGCATAGCAGGCTGGCCTTCCTAACTCCAGTTCTGCCTGTTCAGCACAAGCCAAGGCAGCTGTGGTAGCTCCAGGCATCTCCGGGCCTCCCAGCCACTGTGCCTGGCCCTACCTGCAGGGTTGGTCCCAGCCTGACACTGAGCCACTGTGCCAAGGTCTGCAGGGGACACCAGGCTGCACAACCACACCAGCACAACTCCCAGCCCAGCCTGGTGAGCTCTGCTAGAGCCAGTGGATGTTGTTTTGGTTCCAAGCCCCAAACCTTCCGAGTGGGAGCAATGCTAGGTGAGCCCACAGGTGGCACGGTGCAGGTGTGGGTACCTGAGCACGTGCCACTCTCCGTGGGCAACTCTGAGCACGGGACACAACTGCATCCCTGCATCCATGCTGGATGGAGAGGATGAACAGCCACAAGGTGCCTGCAGAGGTGCAAACCCAGGCCAAACATTCCCCGAGGTCCCAGAGCTGGTGGTTTGGAGGCAGAAGGAAGCTGGCTGGATTTCTTTTCCAGCTGTGACTTTTCCTCAACATGCTGATAAAGCTGCAAATCTGCATTTGGCCAGCTCACCCCAGCTGTTCCCAAACCTCCCTACAAAGGGAAGCTCGGGATGTTGAAGGCTCCGATGCCAGCCCCTCCTTTCCGCTCAAATTGAAGTGATCCATGTGCCCCTGCAGCCTTCCCCTTGGCACGTGGCAGGGCACGGCTGGGTCAGGGAGCACTGGGCTCCATGTGAGGGGCAGGGGCACAGGGCCTTGCGAAACAGCGCTGTGAACACTGGTAAGGACGGATGTGGAAAACTCCCCAGAGCCCCAGTGCTGCAATTCTGTCGTGCTTCGCGGCTGGGGGAGATGCCAGCAGAGCTCTTTGAAGCTCTGGGATGGTGCATCTACCAAGAGCTTGGTCCCCAGCCCAGGGAAGGCAATGCCACCTCCAGGGGAGAACACAGGAGTCCCTTTTTGCCATTGATACTGAGAGCCAGGATGCCAAAGAGTCTCCATAATTAAAACCCAATCAATCCCATGAATGAGCAAACATTAATGGTAACCGCACACAGCCCCAGCAACAACCTCTCCCTCCGTGTGTCCCCAGGGAGGAGGCGAGGGGGGATGTTCAGAGATGTGGACTCTGCTGCTCTGCTTTCCCACTCCAGAGAAAAATCCCTCCCTGCTCTCCTCCAACAGTCCTGCACAATAACATGCAAATCCCATGTCTTCCCAGGGCGCTGTGGTTCTGGGAATGTCAAAGTCATCTTTATGTCTCTATTAAGAGGGAGCCCCAGGCATGGAATATTTTATATTTTTTTTTCTTTTCCATTTATTTTCCTCAAACAGCCTGTAAGTGAAAATTTTCATGGCCAAATCATTAAACGACTACAACTGGTTTTGGCTACAGCCCATCTCTTCTGAACAGTCGAAGGATGCTGGGCTGGGAAGGTTTGTTTCCTTTGAGTGACGGTTTTATTTAATTAACTTTCATATTTCAATCCTCTCTGCTCCCTAGACAGCTCTCCCCTTCCCCATATATATCACAGTAAATGAAAACCATGCAGGATGTCTCTGCTGACAAGCGCCCCTGAAGCCTCACCAGGTCTCCAGCACAAAGTACAGTTCTCCCTTCATCTTGTGGAAGTTGTGGATGATGCCGTGAAGGCAAAATGCACCCAGGGGTGCTGGGCAGCAGCCAGGTCCCACTGGAGGGTCTGCCAAACACGGGGAGGAAGGATGGACTCGGCCCCACAGCTGGAGCTGGGATCTGGTTTGGCCCACAGTGCCACGAGTCTGCAGGGCTCAGCCTGGCTCCTGCCTGCATCGCAGGGCCATTGTTTTGGGGGACAAACCCAAGCCAGCCTCTTCTGCTCTGGAATTTATCCTGGTTCCAGTATAAAACCTCAAGCCTGGAGATGACTTTTCCCCTGTAGCTTTATGACTGGCCTACAGCTGCCCCTTGCTCCTGATCCCTGGCACCCCGTGGCATCAGACTCCACAGGGATGTGCAGGGATGTGCAGACTCCATGGCTGCCCCTACTGACACTGAGATCCTGAGCTGTGGGGAGGCAAATGGAGTGTCCATGTATCCCACAGTGGAGC
This sequence comes from Ploceus nigricollis, assembly GCA_013399945.1. Taxonomy (NCBI): domain Eukaryota; kingdom Metazoa; phylum Chordata; class Aves; order Passeriformes; family Ploceidae; genus Ploceus; species Ploceus nigricollis. The sequence goes on along the minus strand of VXBC01001263.1, from coordinate 373,036 downwards.
TCTGCATCCCTCCCTGTGTGGCACAGCTCCTGCCTGGGCTGCAGGAGCCCATCACAACCTCCAGCACCTTGAAGCAAGGAACCCCACCTCAAGCTCTACCAAGAAAGCATCACACTGAAACAGTGGAATATCCACAGCATGTTCTCCCCTTCTGCCTCTTAGATGGCTCTTCCCTATGCTCAAGGGGGTTGTTTCTCATCCCCCACTACATCCCAGAGCCCACTGCCATGAGCTGGGAACCTGCAGCCTCAAGGCTGCTCATGGGCAGGCGACAGCCCCAGCAAAGGCCAGAGGAGGGTCGGCATCATCTTCACAGAGCTTCTGCAGAGGGGATTTTTCCCAGAAAAGCAGCAGGGGTGTGCCCTTCCCCATCTGACATCCCCAGCAAGCGGCTGTTGTGAAACACCCCATCTGTTTCAGCTTATCTGGAGGCAAATAAAGATCGGAGCGAGAAAATAAGACTCCAGTGTATATTTAGAAATGCTGGATTTGGTTAGCAGAGACCGAAGGCAGCGCAGGGCCTGGGATCGAGCAGCAATCGTTTATTCTGATGCCATTGCTTTGGTGTGAAGGAATCCATCCTCCCGGGGAAAGGCGAACGCATCCCAGCACAGGCCACCAACGGGATCCAAACCCAGCATCCCTCTCCCCGGCTGGGACCGGCTGCCACGTGGCCACAGAGCAGGGGCTGCAGTGGGGCTGCTCCTGCTGTGAGGCTGAGAACCCCTGTGTCCCATCAGCTTGTGCCTTCCCCTAGGAAAAGGTTTTGCTGCCTGGAAAAGGGACAGAGAGGGGTGGCTTTCTTCATCAGCTTCCCTGAATTCAACACTGACTGCTGGGACCATGGTGGGGAACTGGAGAGTTCTTGTCCTGTGTTGCAGCAAGTCTGGGTGTGTCCATCCACCTCTGGCTACAGACCTGAGCTGGGAAGCATCTGTCCCTCTGGAATCGTGGAAATCCCTAGGGCTTGCTGAAAAGGTGCAGGAGCAGCTGCAATCTGCTGCTGATCCCTGACATCCCACTTCTCTCCACGTCCAGTACAGGGTCTGCAGGCCCAGCAGAGTACTCCCAATGGCTGGGCATGACTCGGGGAAGAAGAGGTGGTGGTGTGGTGGCTTTTCTGGGAGTTCCATCAGTTCCCACCAGTCCCAGTGCCCTGGCCAAGGTGAACTGGTGTTTATCTTCCTGCTGCTCCAGTGGCTCTGGGCTGTCAGTTCCCTCAGGGAGGGCCACCACACGTGCTCAGTGAGGTGGTGGCACGGGGACATGTGGACGCTGCTGGCTGCTCTGAGCCTCCCATGTGGCACAAGGCTGTCCCACAGGCAGTTCTGTTTTGGGGTCGTAATGAGGTCAAATTGGGCACTTGCTGGGAGGTTTCTTTCTACACCCTGAACTAAACCAACTTGTAAAGGCAAAGCAGTCCTTAGCAATGCAAACCATGGCTGAGCAGAGCAGCTCAGAGCGTGCTGAAGTCAGCAAGCTCCCACCAGCCTGCCTGGGCAGAACCTGCCTCCCACCTCCTCCCAGCATCGCTCATCAAGAAAAAATGTCATAGACTGAACAGATTATAAAGTGTTGTCAAGGGAACGTGACAGTCACTGCAAGACGTACCCACAGGCACACGCACGGCTATGTACGGATTCCTGACTTCCTCCAAAATCCATGTGGGATTTCATGCAGGGCCTGAGGTCTCTTGATCCTCCAACTCAAGAGCCTTGTTTTGCCATCTGGGAGCTGATCCAATTCCCCCCTTTCCCATCTTTAATGCAAAACTGCTTCTGCCAGCCTCACAGCAATTCTTTGCTTTTTAGCACTGACATGGGGCTCAGTTAAACTTAAACAATCAGACTCTGAACACAAGAAATGTCTCATTAAAAAAGCCCACCAGCACTTCACGGAGCAATTATGCCAGTGCTGAGACCTTTACGATGCCTTTGTCAGCCTGAGCATGTGCCCCTGGTCCAGGCCTGGGGTCTTGGCTGCTCCCTCAATTCAAAAAGAAAATACCCAAAATCATGAGTAAAGGGCACAATTCCAAGTGGAAAGAGAAGAATGCAAGAGCTGAGACAGGAGAGGGGAAAAGAGAGCAGCACATCTCTTCTTCCACAGTATCTGAAATGAAACAGCTACTTTGGGCTTGGTTTTTTAATGTTATTAATGCATTGCAGCTGAAATCATCTGGAAACCAACAATGGCAACACCAAGCACTGTGGAAATAAAACTGCAAGCAGTTCTGGCCCTGAAATGCCCAGCTCTGCCCCAAGGTGGATAGCAGTGCTGCAGCTGGATCCCCTTCTGTGCCAGTGCCTCACTGGGATGCCAACAGGGGTAAAGAAGCTGCTGTTTGTTTCTGTGCTGGTTTTCCAGCTGTCCACCACATGCAGACCAGAGCTGAGCCAGACTTAGCTTCTCTGGGTCTCTGCAGGACCATGGTGGCACTTCTGCTGAGCAAACACAGGTGCCAGGACAGCATGGGACAGCCTGTAGGAGCAAGAAGGCATTTTGGTGCAAACTCTGCTCTCTTGCCACCCCTTTTCCTGGGGTGACCACCATCACTTCTCCAAGCTGGCTCTGAGACTTGGGCTGCTCTCACGGCTTGGGGGTAAGTCCTCTGGGTTGAGACTGTTCACACTCTCCTGATGCCCTCTGATACTCACTTCCATCTTTACAATGTGCCCAATATCTTGCCAGAGTGAATTTCAGAGCACTGGACAAGAGATGCCCAACTCTTCAGAGCAGGGAACAGGCCTGGCACCTAACTGCAGAGTCACCTGCTCAGGAAACAGGCTGCGCCTCATGCAGAGACTCTGCATTGAGTCCTGGCAAACAAAAAGAACTCCTATTCCCTCTCTTTTTTGCCCTTTACACTGAAAAAGTTTATGATTTACTGCTGCTTCATTCCTTTTACACTCCAGAAGGAGCATACCTGGAGGGAATTTTAGCTTTAGTACACCCCCAGGAATAATCACATCCTCCCACAGGCAGAAGGGAGGTTTGGTTTAATGTGTACTCACTCCAATGCCTACAAAAAGCTCAAGCCTTTGGGGCCCTGTGCAAACCCCACAGCACTGAGCCACGAGTGCACTGCTGCTGGAGCTTGGGGGGCTCAGTCCTGTCTCCACTCTCTGCCTTCCTCTGCTCCCAGCAGCGCTCCTCCGGGATGCTGCAGGCCTTTTACCTCCAGGAAAGCATCTCCCAGAAGTTAAGGAAGAGATGTAGAAGGGAGGGAATTCTGCCTGGGGCGTCTTTGCTCTCTGACAGCACAAGGGAGATGGTTTCAGATCCGATCTGCTCTCTTTACGTGCTCTCTTCTTCTCTTCTCCTCTTGGCTGCCAGCCTCTACTTCCCTGCTCAGCATGGACCAGAAATGACCTCCCACCCCAACACTCTCGGGGCCAGACCTTGATCTCTTCCCAGTGCACCACCTCTTCCTCCAAAGGGCACAGCTGCCTGCTGCTGGGAGCCTCCAGACCACAGCGGCTCAGCCTGTGCTGGGTGGGCTCTTCAGCAATAAATCTGCCATCACAGCTAATTAATTTAAGGCACAGCAAGTGAGACATGTGAGCCCTCAACCAGCTGGGGCCAGGCTGGAATCCTGGGATCTCCGTGTACAGCTAGTGCAAAACCAAAAGGAGAACTGAAGGCTGCTCACCCGCTTTGTTTCAGGCACCAGGTCATCCTTCATCCTCCGTTTGGTCCAATCCCTGGCCAGCTCGTCCTCTGCTATCTCCTGGAGGTGGAAGACGGCTACTTGGGCCGACGTCCGACGGATGCGGCCGCTCGGGGTCCTCTCAAAATCTTCTACGGGCCCAGGCTCCGGCTTCACCTCTGGCTCCTCCGGAGGCTGCGAGAGACACAGAGTCAGGGAGGGCATGACAAGAGAACAAGCGAGCTCTCCAGCTCCAGGATTTGGGCTGTGTGTTTCCAGACTTGCTTTGTGCCTCTGAACTGGAGCATGGGAGCAAGGGGAGCACCCGCCTCCCTCAGCCCAGCAGCAGCCACAGACTGTGTCCCTCCGTGCTCCCACGTGTATAAATGTCTCCAGTTATTAGATTTAGGGAGTGATTAGTGTCGGATGCACTGTCAGTAGGGATCAACAGAACAGAAAGGGATGCTCCCCAGGGATAGATCCTGCCACCCCAGCACTGGCAAGCAGCTGGCACTTGTAAGGGAGCGGCCTGAGGTCTGGATTTTTTTCCTGCACAGCATGGATGCAGGGTGGGCTGGAGCAAAGCCCTGTGGGCACTGGGGAAAGGGAATGCTGCTGACCACTCCCATAAACAGCATTTTTGGAGGGGTGGAGGAGGGTGTACCCTGTTCCCCACAACACTGCATGGTACAACACACATGCATGGTGATTTGAGGGAGAAAACAACACCGGCCCGACGTCTGCACCTGCCTTGCCCGGCCCGGCCCTGCCCGGCTCTGTCCTGCCCACGGGCTCTGCAGCTCTGCAGTCCCCCCCGGGGGGGGATGGCCCCGCTCCTCGGGCTGCGGAGTCGTCCGGGGGGCTCACCGAGGCCATGTGTTCTGACCGCACGTGATAGTCATGGCCAGCCTTGGATTTGTACTTCTTGCCACAGTGTGGGCAGCTGAACACGGGCTTGTCGGCCTCGGCAAGCTGCTTGCCACACCGCTTCTGGTGGTACTGGTAGCCCATCAGGCTGGAGAAGTTGGCCACGCAACCCTGTGGAGATGGGGAGAAGGGGAGGGTTAAGGAGGGCTGGGGTTTTGCATGGCCATGTTGAAAAGGTTGGGGTGCCGTTTCTCCAGGGAGGAACATTCCCAAGGAGCCCACTCTGAGGAGCAGCTCTGCCAACCCATCCTGTCCAAGTGTTGGGGAATTTGACAGTTCCCAAAGAGCCAGGCACAGGCACAACAGACAATGCCCTGGAGGGATGGGAGGAGCTGTCCCTGCCCAGGCACTCCCTGCCCCAACACACAGACAGAGCTCTCTGGACAGACACACAGCAGGCAGCGGGAGGGGAAGACACTGGGGAGGCGCTGCCTGCACGGAGAGCAAAGCACCCGCGGGACAAACCTCTGCCACACGCCTCCCTTACCTGTTCGTGACTTGTCTGCAACCCGCTCGGCTCTGGTTTTGGTGTGGTTTGGTTTGGTTTTATGCTGTGCCCAGGCCAGGCTGTGCTCCTTCCTGAGCTCAGGAGGCAGAACCTGCCCTCCAGCACTCCTCAGTCTGCCCTGTGCCCACCCTCCTGCAGGGCTGTCCTGTTGCTGGAGTGCACAGAGCCACTGGGACAGGGATTGGGATGGCTGAGCTAAGGTGGAAACGTTGAGCATATGCCAAGGGATGCCTGGAGAGTACCTGTCCACTTCTGCATGGGACTCACTCCTTCCACTTTTTCACAGAACGAGAAACAAGAATTGTTCTCGTACCTCATTGGGGCATTTCAGTTTTCCCATCTGCTTTAGCACTTTCCTCAGCCTTTCCCGCTCTTCCTGTTCACCAAGTCCAGCGGTTTCCACAGGAACAGGCTGGAAACAAGGAAGTAACAGAAGCGACAGAGTCAACCATTTACTCATGTCCTCTGTGCCAGGAGTGGATGGTAAAGCCCTGCCTTGCAGGGAGCTGCCCTGGGCTGGAGGGAACCTCTCATTAGGAGAGCTGGATCTCCCATTGCTTCATTAGTATGTGCTGGATCTGCTCATGCCTTTCTTGTGATTACACCCAAAGGGCCAGCTGAGAAACCCAGGAGCAGTTCCTGCACAGAGGATTCACCAGCAAGACTGAAGAGCAGGAGATTAAGGCACAGGTAAAAGACAAGTCACAACTGGTAAGCATGGGACACATAGAAATGTAGTTTTGCCTTGCTCTGGTATCTCAGAGATGTACAAAATTTATTCATGATAAACTTATTCATGATAAATTTTGTGGCTGCTTCTCCCATGCATGTTAGAGAGCTGAAGACCAGATTTTGAGATTCATGCAAGGCAGAACCCATCAGTCCCAGATTTGCAGGCACAATTTTGGAGGCAGAGCTTTGCCACTCAAAATCCACCTCACCATACTCACCAGATCTTCCCCATGTTGGGATCTGAAACCCTGTTTTATTTTTTCAGTCCTCTGCTCTACTTATCAGGATCAACATGAGCCTAACTCTCTACCTGAGGAGGAAATGCTTTCCTTGGCAGGAAGGGGGAAGGCCACCATCCAGGCTGAGCAGTGTGTGAAACTCTCCAAAGGTGGATCCCTCCTTTACAAAGATCATGGAGAGAGGACTTTTGATGGATGGCTTCCTCACCTGCATGGAGAAAGGAGGCACGAGACGAGCACAGCTCCCTTACCTTGCTGACGTGTTCAGCCATGGTGTGGTAATTCAGCCCAGCTTTGGACTTGAACTGCTTTTTGCAGTGCTGACACTTCAAGGCATCCTGCAGCTGAAGGAATTAAAGGCAAGTCACCAGACAGGCCACATCCTTCCAAGGGCTGCTGCTGCTGCTGCTGGTCAATAACCCCATGGGTGGCTGCTGCTGCAGCAGTACCCAGTGGTGGGACCCAGCAGGCAACACAGCACCCCTGTTTCCCATCCCAGGCCCTGCCTGCAGCTCAGAGCTTTCTCTCTGTTGTCCTGGATACCATTATCAAACCGACATGCCCCAGTTTTTGGAAAACATTCCATTTTGGATTTAGATTTAAAGCCTCACTGGCTGAAAACATCTGGATCTGGTGTCTTACTCTTCCTGTTAAAGGGTTAGAGAGAGAAGAAGCTTTGATCTACCAATGCCAGTGGACTGTGCTCTGCAGTCCTGTTAAGTAAGACAGATGCTGCTGTACAGTGCAATTTCTGGGTGCCTGGGCTGTGTGAAGTTAAGGACACAATCACAGGAGGATATTTTCTACCTCTCATTACCCTGCTGTTTGGCCCAACTCGGCCTCCTGAGTGTGTGGGGAGATGCATTAACTGCACACCCCGAGGTACAAGGGGCACTTGCACAGTGGGTGAACAGATCTTGACTTTTGCTGGGGCAAGGACCAGAATTTACTGACTCAGGAGGTTGATGCCCTGGGCACCAAGAGACAGAGTATCTTGACAGGGAGCCAGTGCCTGGCCAGCCATGGTCATTCCTGCTTCTCCTGCCAGATGATTGAAGGGAGAGTGGTGAAGGTGAAGCAAGACTGAACTAAAAGCTGGAGAGGCAATGAAGATGGATCTGCAAATCTCTCCTCATTATGGAACTGTGGGAAAATGAAGAATAGACTCACTGCAGTCAGTTGGGAGTGACTCATAGTACCTGCACTCCCATCAGTTAATCTTGTCCCAGACCCAAGCATTTCATCCTAACAAGGTGGATGCTAACAGCTCCTTCACTCATTAGATGCCACTAGCAGCTAACTTGGGATTTACTCCTCTGGTCAACACTTAAAAACATACCATGTCCACATTCCAAGAAGCCCTCCCACCTGGGACAGCAGGAGGATATAACTGCCCTTGCCTCCTTCAGGCCCAAGCATGTTGCAGCCCTCTCCATCCCTTATTTCCTTTCCAAAACCAAAGGAAACAAGTCACTAAGCAGACTGCTCAGTGCAGACTGCTCCTTTTTTTTATTAAGAGTTTTGGGAGCCTGCACATCCTTTTCCCATTGTCCAGCTAAGGAATATATCAGTCATTAAAAAGAGGGGCTGCCTCAACCCCAGGCTGGCTCTGATAGGGATCCCACGTGGCTGTAGCAGCAGGGTCTCACTAAGGTTGTGCCACAGGGTCATTTCAGAGATGGAATGCTGAGAGCTGGACCTCTGATCACACACCTGGAGCTTAGGGACTGTCTTGCCTGGGTTTCCATAAAGCATCGCAGCTCCCAGAGCAGCACAGCCAGCTTTGGCAAGGATTCTCCCTCTCAGGAAGTGTGACAGAACACCCACTCCAAGGGCTGGAGCCCGAAATCTTCAGCAGAATATAGGGCTGGCATATTTCCAGCAGGGAAGACACCACTGACTGCTTCAATAGAGCCCTGCTCAGCAGGTCATCTGGCTGTGCAGCCTGCACAGAGCCAGCCTGGCTTGGGAGATGCTCCAAAGTGGAGGAAATATGACCAGTGATGGCCAGGATCCCCACTCCACTGCGGCCCGGAGGATATCGGAGGCGGCAGGATTCTGCCCAGCGTTGCTGTAGGACGGGGTTTGGGAGGGAGCAGCCTCCCACTGCTGTATAAACAGCAAGGCAATGGCTGGGGAAGCATTTACAGCAAATGAATGTGGAATCAAAGCCCAGCCACATATTTTCAAAGCAGGAGGCATTGATCCCATGTTGGCTTTCTGTGGCGATGGCTCCGCCAGGTGACGGATGAAGATGTAATCCTGTGCTCTGATGGATGGTGGTGTGGCACAGAGACAATTTTTCACTGCACCATTACTGAACTCCTGCATCCTGACAGCCTGCCTGAGCACATCCAGGCTCAGAGGCTCCCTGAGACACGCTCTCATGCAAACAATTTATCTGGTCTGATACAAGGCACAGCACACAGTGATACTGCACAGCCAGGGCTCCAGAGGAGGCCAAATTAGAGACAACCCCAACAATCTCTCCAGCCTTAAAACTATTTGTTTAGCTACTAGAAATACCTGACTCTGTTGAGACACTGGGACAAGGGGCCCAGATCACAAAGGGACTCAGAACTGGTGAGATTTAGTGTCCAAATCCCTCTGGGTCAATGCAAGCCAGCCAGCAAGCTGAAGATGACCAACAAGTGTTCTATCAAACACAGTTGAGAAAGGTTTTAGGAGCACCACTGCACATTTATGAGAGGCACACATACACATCCACTCGCCCCCAAAATCCATGTGTTTGACTGAATAAAGCAAGGCCTTACTTTCTGGCAGACATCCATGTGTTTTTTGAGTCCCACAATAGTTTTCCTGGTTATAACACTGCAGGTTGGACAGGAAACTTCTCCTTTCTCACTGATCTCCCGCTGCCACTGGTCCTCGGGGTTTGCTGGTGAGGGAGAGAAGAGAGGTGTTACATCCAACCTGCCTCGGCTGCTTGATTTGATAAGTTGAAAAGCAGTGAAGTGGGAAAGTTCCTGATATTAAAAAAAGAGATACACTCTCCCCGGCAAAGCCAAAACTGGACATGAACCATGCAGCTCTCCCTGTCCCACTCTCCTGCAGCTGCCCAAGTAAACTGGGTCACTGGGTCAATTTTAAGTGGAGTTACCAGGCCGGGTGACCTGGGGAAAAACCCAGGTCTTTCCAACCACTCTGGTATCCTGCACACTGGGAGTTATAAAAAGATGATGATGCCCCCAGCTACCTGATCCTGCCCTGCTTGGAATAACTTCCCCCTGCCAAATGAAACAATTAGCGGGAGTGAAACAAAGGTGAGCGTCTCAGCTCCATCCGGACGTGTGCCTGGAAAGCTTCTCTGGCAATCCTCTTCCCGACAGACACGGAGGAAGCTGGGGGACTGCTGGCTTCCAGGCATCTGTTTATTTGAATGGCTGTGACTGGCCTTTAAAAAACCCAAAATAAGAGATATGTGGGGCCAAAAGCAGCTCCCAGGCCCAGAGTTCATGCCGTGTTCTCAGCAGAGCAGCGCTGGCCTTCCAGCAAGGGAAGCCCGGGCTGAATAAAATCCGCCAAGTCTGTTTATTTGGATGCTCTTCCACGGCTGTGAGATCAGAGAGTCGTTTATTTGAATTTGAAAGCAGTGCAAGGCACTGCAGCTGTGTTTATCTTGCACATCCTGCGTTCCTCCTGCTGTCAGAGCTCTCAGGGAAAGCAACCAACCTGTGCTGGGTGTAGGCTGCACTTCGAGGCTCAGGGAAGGCGTAATTATGCCCAGAGTTATGCACTGGTGTCATTCATGGGAATGGTGATAGAAAAATGCCATCATCACATGGGTCACATGCTGACTCACAGTGAAGCCAGGTGGAACTTGGCTCTCAACTCTCAGCACTTTCATCACATTGACCTGGCAGTGAACTGAAGGTAAGGTGCCCCTCAGGATGTCAGTTGTGGCGGCACCAACATTTTAGCAGCAGTGGCTGTTTCCACATCTGTGTTATATCTCAAAAGAGCAGGAGTTGTGTGCTCCTACCTCTGACTTTGTGCTGCTTCTCCTGACAAACCTGCCAGGAAACTCCCCTAGCAACAACCCACTGGGCCAAGAGGAGTATGGGGACCATGAGCTGCAGGTGAAGGTGGGGATGGAGGCATGAAGGTAGGGACCATTCCGGCTTGGGGTATTGCACAGAAAAGCAGCTACACTGCACACAGAGCTGCTGCCTGTGCTTTGCCCCCACCAGCCTCACCTGCTGGTGGATGCACAGACGTTTCCTTCTTCACACCAACTCCTGGAGGTTTCTTTTTCAGCTCCTCCATGTTGGCATTTCCCTCCAGCTTCTTGGCTCGATGAGCTTTTGCTTTGTCCTCTGCTTTGACAAGACCTGTAAAGATAGAGGATTTTTATTCACTACTTGCTTTAATGCCTTCAGAGCAACTCACATTTAACAGGTAAAAAATCTCTCCCTCTAAGCCAGGGACACTGAGCTGGCTGCATGTCTGCCAAGGCTGTACATGTAGGCTCAGGTCCATAATTATGACAAGCAATATTCTAACAGCTTGTGGTGTTTTACAAACAGCATCATTTTCCCCAACACAAGTTTATGAACTATGGAAACTCCATGGCAAAGTGAGGTAGGATGCCTCCAGCCAGGCAGACAGGCTGGGGAGAAGGGAATAGGGTGTTTTGCAAGAAACTGAAAGAGGGAATTGGACCAGCAAGTTCAGTGTGTAAAAGGGATGTTCCTGCTGACGTTCCTGCACTGGAAAGGCTGTTTAACTCCCCTGGATCCCCAAATCCATGTGCAGTTCAGCCCTGTGCCTGCGCTTCCACAGAAGATGCTGGAGGCAATGAGGTGACTATCAGGGTCAGATCCACATTCTCCTAAACCTGGGGGTTGTGACTCTTGCAAACCCAGGGTCTGAATGGAGACAGCACCCCATGACGTGCTGGGCACCCTCGTCTTTGGGCAGTGACTGCCACATGGAACTTGGGGAGCGTAGGCAAACACCTGCCCCATCTTCACCTTCCATCTGAGGCAGTGGGTCATGGGGACACCTTGTTCTCCAGGAAGCCACAGCAGACCATTCAGTCTCCAGCAGCGCCTCTGTGGGGAAGATAAGGGAAACAAGCCCAGACTTCCCAGGAGCCAGAGGAAAGGAAATCACAGAGACCACATCCAGCCTGCTCTTCAGTGTTCAATTCCTTCAAAGCCATTAGTGCCTCTCCTCCAAGTGCCTCATATTGGAAGGTGCTGCCTCCTGCAGTGCCTGGAAATCTGCTTCCTATTTCTCTGGCTGAACATATCTCCCAGTCAGCCTGAATCCAGTTGCTCTCATTCCAGGGATGCTCCAGGATTTCCCCCTCCTTCCCAGCCCATTTGGGTGTATTTATGGAGCATGACCAAAGTCCCACTTGCTCTTGCTTTGTCAGGCTGCAGCAGCCAATTCCTGGGCTTCCTCTCAGCAAACATCCCGGCAACATGTCTCCTCTCCCTTGGATTCATTCTCCTGAATGTGGGCGACCAGCCCTGGAGATGGAGTCTGAGGGATGGGTGCGTCACGAGCCTTTCTACGCAGCAGAGTTCCTTCCCGACGCCACCGGGAACGCTGCGACAGCCCAGCATGGTGGGATGCTGATGAGATGATGTTTCTCATATCTCGCTGGTGTCAGCAGCTCGTTACTCTTGTGTTACAGATGAACATACCCAGATCCTTTCCTCTCTTCCCTCATTTCCCAGCGAAAGGCTCCGGAACAGAGCAGACAGGGTTGTTATCAGTCCCAGCTCTGCTGCAGCTTTTCACTCCCTTTATGACTCTCTCATGGTAAAAGGTGCCAGCTTCTCCAGTGTGAGATCCTCAGGCTTTGTCTGGCTCCACCACAGGGAGGGATCTTGGGGAAGGGGCTTCCCTGCAATGCCCCAGGGAGAAGGTACAACCTACAGCTGGCCAGAGTTGTCCTGAATTACCTTTCAGTCCAAATGTCCCCGAGATGGATGGCTGCTCCCCCGTAAACTTCTTAGGAGTTTTCTGTTTCCTTCCTGACTCAAAAGAGAGAAACAGAGAGAGAGATTTGGTCAAATAACTGTACTGCCAGGGGGATTCATCAGTGCTGGGGCGTGGGATGGGCACACACTCCATGTTAGGAGTGGGTCAAAGGCTGTCAAATGAAGTACCCACCCACTAAACACCAACAGACTGCTGTTTCCCACTCCACAAAATCAGGATAAATCTGTTATTCAGGATTAATTCAATGAGTTAAAGTGGTGGCTCTATCTAGTGCAAAAGCTAAGCAGCTCCCACATGTGGCTGTGGTGGTTTGCTTTGGTGTTGCAAGCAGTGGAAACCGTGATGGGGAGAACCACTGCCCTACACCAGCTCAGCAGTGGCCATGAACAGAGATGCGTCACCCTGTCCCAATCCTTCAGAAAGATGGGTTTGCCAGAACCATCCTGATTTAACCTGACACACTCAGAGAGGACAGACAGGCTGACATGACAGCTTGCTGTGCTGCCAGGAATTCAACCCATTTCCAATCATATCATAGGATTGTTAAGGTTGGGAAGATCTCTAAGATCATTTAATCCAACCATCTTTCTAAAGGACCATCACAGAGGTCCTTTAGAAATATTTCCACCACAGCTACAATGGGGTTTTAACTCCCAGTGAAGCCTCAAGAAACTGGAGAGCAGGGCAAGTTATCAAGGTCTGGAAACAAGGCTTGGCTATCCTGGATTCAGAAACACTCGCAGCAGTGTTGGCTGCAGCAGATTCCCTTCCCATGGGACACCTTCTGAACCAGCGTAGCCCTGGGCTCTAATCTTACTGTGCTTCATCCTCTCGGGGTCTTCCTCCTGCAGCGAGGCCTGGCTGCCCCGCTGCTGCCCGACGTCCTTGCCACTGGAGGATTTGGCCGTGGGGGTGGCAGCTGTCATGGCCTCAGCCGCTGCAATCTGGAACTCCTTGCTCTCCCGGCTCTCCGCCAGGCACTCGCCATTCTCCGCGTGCTCCTGGGCCACGGCTTTTTCCGTCTTTGCCTGTTTGGGATGGATGGTGGGGCAAGCTGAACTCTCAGCAGGTCTAGGGCAAAGCACAGAGGGCTTGTTTAAAGAGGGCTTGTTAGACAAGTGTCCTGACACCTCTCCCCCCTCGCCAGCCCAGGTTGTAGGAATGGAGGCAGGCATGTTCCCCTTCTCCCAACCATCCCTGTGCCACTGCCATGCAGCCCAGCCACAGCCTGGTACCTTTTCTTTCCACTGCTCTTCCCAATGGCCTTGGGCACTTTGTTTTCTGCTTTGCTGGTTGGCACTGGCCGGTCCAAGTGATTCCAGAGCCGATGCTTTTCCAGCTGGGTTTTGGAGGTGAAGGCAGCTTCGCAGTATGAGCATGAGTATGTCAGCTTCTCTGAGATTGCACCCTGAGAGGAGCAGGGAGAGCCAGGTGAGCACAGATGTTAGATCACAAAAGAGAAACTTTTTCTAACACAGGCACGAACATAAATCATGTGTAATACCCTTCTGCCCTTCCAAATGGTTACACAAAGTCCATGATCCCCCTGGGCCAGACCTCACACTGAGCTGCAGAGATCTCAGTCCCTCTCACACACACCTCACAAACTGCTCCTGGCCCATCTCTGCCCTCCCCATTTCCTCATTTTAACCCCATGTTTTTCCTGGTGTTTAAGGCCTGAGAGCAGCTTTACCCTGCAGATGGTAATGCAAGAGCCAGCCACTGGAAAGGACAGACAGTTCTCCAGTCTCCTTACCCCTTGGCAGCGCTGATAGTGGTACTTCAAGCCATAAATGCTGGGGAACTCCAGCCAGCAGCCTGAATTGGGACATTTCACCCTAGAGTGGGCTTTGAATTCATCCTTCCACTGGTTCATCAGGGGGAGCTGGGAACAGGAGAAACAAGAGATAGCTGAGTGAAGAGCACCCTGTGCCTGGGTGTGTGCTGATGCATCCCAAGGGAGCTGGGAGGGCACATGGGACCTCTGATCATTCCTGTCCACCTCTTCCACCTTTCACCACCAGTCATGAAGTGGACCCCAGGGGTGTGTTTCAGTGTAGCAGTGCTCACTCCAGTGAGAGCTGCTGGGACAGACGCTGCAGGCTCCATAGGCTAATGATTCCTGCTGAGGCTTTACCTTGCCATGCTTCCCGGAGCACATGCACACTCCCTGCCAGGCTGGGGAATAAATCAGGCCTGAAGTCACCCGGCTGATTTAATCACCCCACATTTCATCTAGTCCATAAATCACCCCATGCCCCTGCTCTCATGACAAACTGCTCCATGTGTTGTCCATGCTACCAGGCAGGAATTAAACTGCACAACTCTACAGGGAATAAATCACCCCCTTGCCATTGCTGCTGGCTCATTAGCCAAGCCTGACATGGCTGTGACAGGATCCAGTCATCTGGACGTGGCCCTGTGAAAGCAAGGCTGGAAAGGGGTACAGTTCCTTAACCAGGGTTTTGGAAGATAATGGATGCCTGCATGTAGGGGTTGAGGGACCAAGATCTTGCTCAGCCCAAGACAAGGCTGCTCTGAAGATCAAACCATAGGGAAAGAAGGTTTAACAGTGGAATGGGGCTCGCTGGAGTGCACAGTGCAGGGCACATCAGACAGAGTGAAGCAGGGAGGGCTCAGGGACTGGAGTGTGTGGGGTCTTACAGGGATGTCTTTCAGCGCCTGGTTCTCAGCCTTGGGTCTCCCTTTCTTCCTGCCTTCGGTTTTGTCACTGGTTGCATTTCCTGCAAACAGACACAGCACACATCACCAGCCATGCTGGAGCAGCCTCTGTCCCCGTAATTCTGCTGCCCAGCCCCAGCTTCCTGCTGCCTGCCTTGTGCCCTCAGCTCAAGACTGGCCATCCTCTGTCCTAGAAAGGATGGAGATGCCCCTCTGGAAGGCAATGCCAGCTCCCCTGCAAATGAGGTGCTGATAAGACGTGACACAGGGAAAAATGGTCTCCTGGACACAGGCATGTTCATATTGCGGACAGCTGGAGTTCATTCCCTTTAGCAATAACTTATCCTCCTCTGTTTGCAATTATGGCTTTAATCCCCTCAAGGTAACAGTGGCATCTGGGAAACATTTAGGGCACACACATTTCCCCACAAAACCACTGATTTTGGAAGCCCCGTCTGAGCTACATCCCTGGGGTCCAACCCTCTCCTGCAGGGCAGGCACCCCTCGTCATCCAGAGCTGCCCCTACCAAGGTAAAGGCAGTGGAACCCTCTCTCATAGAGGGGATCTGCCCAGCATAAACAGACAGGAGGAAAAATCTCCTTGGGCCTGGAGATTCCTGGATAGAGAAATCAGCCATCCATCAGCGTGACAGCCCTTAGTGTGAGGGTCCCCTGAGGCTTGTACGCTAGCAAGCCTCCACCCCGGGGGCCGCGACACGGGAGGCAGCAGATGGCCTGAACTCATTTAAGCCTTTCCATCCTTTGATGTAACACTTAGCTACCAACACGATAAATGGGCAGCGAGACACCCATCTCGTTAAGCCAGACACACGCCTCTCCAAAGGGAGAGGCCATCTCCATCCCTCCCCTCCTGCTCCCAGCAACCAGCTCTCAGAGCTGGGGCTTTTTGGCCAGCACAGCCCTCACTGGTGAGTCAAAGTGAGGAGCAGAAACACATCGAGACCCAGGCCACTTGTTTTGGCAGCCAGCCCCCAACTCCTGCCTCTGTGCTCATCCTCTCCACCCTATCCACCTCCACTGAAAGGACAAATCAGCTCCTTACCCAGCTTGGGCAGCTCTGCCGGTGGGTTTATCCTCGTCTCTGTCCTGCTTTCTTTGCTGGCAGTAGGTTTGTTAGAGCCTGCAGTTTTCCTTCCACCTTTACAGGTATAGGAATCCGCCATCTCTGAAAGAAGCAGGGGAGGCGTTAAAATTCACTCCTCGGAGCTGGGAACAACACATGGTGGAAACAAGGAGAGCTGCTGGGGAGGGAGGGAAATGAGAAAACCATCACACAGCTTCAAGATTCCCACAAAGAGAAGAAACGGGACGTGCTTCCGAGTATTTGTTCTACAGTTGAGGAACGCCACAGACATGGCTGGAAAGCTGCTTTCATTACAGCCTGGCTTCCCCTTCACATACAATGGCAAAGACTTTATTAAAAATTATGGGCTGACTTTGCCCAGAGAAGTAGTGAATAAATGGCTTTTCCTCTTCGTTTATTTCTCCGCTTTCATTTAAGACACCAAAAGCAAAAAAAAAAAAAAAAAAAAAGAAAGAAAGGAGTTTTAANAAAGAAAGAAGTGAGTTTTAATGAACAGATGTAATGATAAATTTCCAATTTTCCTTATTAATGGGAAACTGTTATAAACTGAGAATTGTTAATGTTATCTGAATTTTCTGTATTAATAATTCAATTTGGCTTCTCTATAAATAATGAGTGTCAGGAATTATCGCACAAGGCCCACTCTCACTCCTGATGGAAGTGGGCAGTAGGACACCCCTCCATTCAGCAGTGCCAAGAGGAAGCCCACGGCATGACTGGCTCTGCCTCTGGCTTCAAGTTCCTTCTTCCCCTCCCAACAGCACAAGCAACGGCACATCTGAAGATGGGGGCTGCTCTGGGAGATGCCATATATGAATTTGGGGAAAAGAAGTCCTCCATGCCTCTACAATGAGAGCATCAGGCCCTTGGGAAGAGATTCCTTGGACCACCATGACCTTGAGACCTTGGCTGGGACGGGATGCTGATGTTCACCCATGCGTTTTTTAAAACACAGATTTGACTCATCACCTGCAACTCCTCCCACATGTTCAGCATCATTTAACTCGAAGGAGCTGATTCCCAAAGCATCCACACTCATCCTGTCTGTCCTCATGCCCAGAGGATGGAGGAGCATCTCCTGTGTGGCCAGATTGCCAGCCACGCCACCAACATGTGGGACACGAGGGTCCAGCAGTTCCTTCTGAGGTGTCCCCAGGGACTTTCCATGTAGGATCGGGGACTTTCCATGTGGGATGCAGCCCACATGCTCCAAAAACTGGCAAAAGCTTCCAGCATGTGCTCGGCTGGTGACACATATGTGGTTGTTTGCATGGGCACAAAGGTTAATCGGATCAAGTGAGAAATTCCAGCTTGGCAACTGGTTCTGTGGCATTTGGTGCTGAACATGGGGATCGCTGATTCAACTAATTTGGGCTCTTTTGGTAGGAGAGCTGGGTAGGAGTTTGTAGCCTGCCTAACAGCAGCTCGTTTCTAGAACAGGCACAGAGAGGGGGTCCTTGTGGTTCCTTCCCAAATCGCTGCTCCACCCCCACCAGTGTGGGCACTGCTACTGTCCCCAGTCCTCCAGGGACAAATGTGCCATTCCCCTTCCTTCCCATGCTGCCTGGCACCTCTGAGCAATCCTCACTCAAGCTGCTCAAAGGAAAAAGGGGGAAAAAAAGGTCCACAAAAAACCAGTGAAGTGAAAGCTGAAGACCAGATTTCTGTGCTCACAATGGGGTGAAAACTGAGGGGAAACCCACACAACTGACACCTCTATCCAGCCAGGGCTAGTGCCAAAACACAGTGGGGGATGGAGCACAGAACCTCCTTGCCTGCCTCGCTGGCCAGCTCGAGGTGACATGCAAAGAGTGACAGCCAGGACAGACCCTGTTGACATCTCTGGTGCTCACCTCCTGCACCTCATGACACTGCACACCACTGAGCATCCCTCCAACTCTCCCTTCCCAAAACATCCAAAGTGCCCAGCTCAGCCCTGCTCCAGCAGCTGGACACCTCTCATCCCCCTTAACACATCTGTCCCCTCAAAGGAATCCTCTCTGTCCAGCTTAAGAGGTTCTGAATCTTCTGTTTTTCCACACCAAATACTCCTTTGCATTTTCCCTATTATTTTTTAACCAAATGAAAAATAAAAATCTCATAAACCTGTCAGCAAGAGCCAAAATCTGCTCCCCGGCCACTGCAACAACCCCAGGGATCACAGAGGAATTGTCCCCGAAATACAGAGCAAAAATCAGCCCATTGTGGGGTTTTTTTGGTAACGTTCAAACTTCTCACTCATTTTTGAGTAACACACACTGAAAACAGGCAACAGCCTGTGCTCTTCCACACTTTCTTTCAGGTTTTGTTGAAAACTCTTTTGCAACTGGTAATGGGAAGAGAAGGCAGCCAGAGGTTCTGGCCATAAGCCAGGGGTGGGATGTGGTGTGGGAAGGCTGGGCCGAATAGCATCTCATGAGGTCTCCAGCTCTTTCTAGGTAACTTTTTAGAACTTTGTGGCAACATTTTTGAAACATCTCACTCCAGCTCCAGGGGAAAAAAGCTCCTGTGAACACAGGCACCAAAACGTGATGAGCGAAGGCCAAGCTGGCACTGCTGGGAGCAAGGGTAAGGAGGAAACCCATGGCTGTGTGAAGGGGGAAGCAACATTTGAGAACGAAAGGCTGTTCCCAAGCCACTGGCAGCCCTGTACAGCTGGAAATTGGGCGTAGAAAGGGAAAAAGGAAATAATTCCATGCAGAAATGCCTGTCCATTAATTTAGATCAGGTCGTAGCCAGGGATGGCTGCAACCCTCTCACAACGTCCTTACGGTTACCAGGGGAAAGTCACCTGCAGATCATGACGCCAAGTTCTCCTGCCAGGATTCCCACCCCAGTCCCATCCCTATGGATGGACTTTGCTGCTCACCTGTCATTCTGCTCTACTTATCATCAATAATTTACCAACAGCTCCAGAGGTACGGAATGTCAAAAGCCAAAGGAGCTGCCTGTCCCAGGACAAGCCGTGTGCCAGCAGAGCTGCAGTGAGACCAGCACAGATGATGGATGCCAAAGGGCACTGCCATCCCTGTCGCTGTCGGAGGAGCTGTGCTCCCTCCCATGAACTCCTGGCAGAACCAGAGATACTGGGAAAAAGTTGCAGGGAATAAAGACAAGGAAGTGGAGGGAGAGGCTTCCTCTCAAAGAATCACCCTCGCTGGAGGTTTCCCCAGGAGGGAAGCACGTGGTGGGTGAAGCCCTGCGAGCCGCTGCCTCCCTGGGCACGGCTGGCGGCCGGGCAGCTCTGGAGGGACACGGCGCATCCCGCCGCTATCACCCAAACCGAGTGACATCCATCGAGGCTCTCCAGGAGGGAGAACCTCACCCGAGGCACACACACACCGCTCCTGCCGCACATGGCTCTGACCAGGCGCAGACGAGGCTTTTGAGGGTGTAAAGTTTCTGTTCGAGGCGCGTTATCCCGTCCCTCCCCTCTCTGTCCCCAGGCACTGACATGAAGGGAAAAGCGCCCGCACATGCCTGGCAGACAATGAGTCCGCACCGAGCCGCGGGGACTGGGGTGCCCCCTGTCCCGGGGGTCAGTGGGTGCGGGGAGCTCTGCCCGGTGCCGCTGTCACCTCCTGGGCGCGAGGAGCTCTGCCCTGCCCGGTCCCGCTGTCATCTCCCGAGCAGGGGGACCTCTGTCCTGTCACCTCCCGGCCCG
>VXBC01001263.1:339240-353435 GCA_013399945.1 Ploceus nigricollis | reverse complement strand
GTTCCGGGACCGGCACCGGGATCGGCACCGGGAGGACGGGCGGGGGCGCCGCCCCGGGAGGGCGGGACGGGGCAGCGCCCCCCGGACCGGGCTGACCTGGGCAGGTGCGGCCGGACTCCGGTGCGGGCAGGGCTGCGCTGCGCTGCGCTGCGGGATGCGGGCAGGGTGCCGGGCTGCCCTCCGCACCTCCAGGGTGTTTGGCCTCCGTCACACCCTCCGGGGTGCTGGCGGCGTGTCCTGCCCGCCGTCCTGCCCTCCAGGGTGTGGGCGCTGAGTGTCCTACCTGTCATCTTCCCCTCCAGGGTGCCCTCCCCGTTGTCCTACCCTCCAGGCAGGACGCCTTTCTCCTTACTCTATTCTCCAAGATGCAGACAGGATGACCTGCTTGTCGTTCTGCCCTGCCCGTTATCCTTTCTTCCAGGGTGTCTTGCCCATCATCCCTACCTTCCAATGTGTTGGCAGTGTCCTGTATGTCACTGTTCTCTCCAGTTCATCATGCTGCCCGCAAAGGTGCAGGTGGGATGCCCTCCCCATCCATCAATACATCTAAACCCAGGGTGCTCCAGGTCCCTTTGTAAAGCCACCCCAACCCCTGGGAATGATGCTGGGTGCGAGCCTGTTGCAATGTCCACGGGGCACTTTCCCAGCTGCCAGGCTTGGGATGTCACCCCTGCAGCGCTGGTGGCACCTGGGGAGGGGCCGCAGGGCATAGCCAGCCATGGTTACCGGCTGCGGGAATGCATAGCCACACCAGGATCCAGCAGTAGCCCAGAAATCAAGGAAAATCACATTAATTTTGCCAGGTGAGCGCAGAACCCTGAGCAACCATTGCTGTCAGGGCCACCCTGCCTGCCGTTACCAGTGCGTGGCTCCTGCGGTGCTGCCGGGAACTGGGAGGCCCTGTGGCACAGTTGTGCAAAAAAAGCCCAACCCAAGCCGGGAGTTTCCCCGCGGTTTTCCCCTCTTTGTCTCCATTGCGGGAAAAGAGCTTAATTAACGTCTGCAGAGAGCAGGGAAAGCTCGGTGTAATTGCTAGGTATGATTATCGGTGGAGCGGAGGGTGCTCAGCAGGGTGGGAGGGACAGGCACAACCCACCTTCTTTGTATAAAATGAGGCATATCCGAGGCGGCCTCGCTTCCCAGGCAGCGAGCTGCCTCCCGGGAGAGCTCGGCTGCCTGGGGGTGGCTGCCGGGCAGCTCCACGTGCTCGCTGAGACCAGGCAGCGCCTTCAGCACCTTCGAGGTCCCCTCCTCGCTGTAAGCGGTGCCCATCGCTCATCCTGGCAGCTGTTCCACGTGTACAAAGTTGCCACCGTGTCCATTTTCTGCGTCCACAAAGAGCAGTTTTGCATCTCCAGGAAGGGGATGAGGGTGAGGGGAGATAGGGGAGCTTGGCTACGCTGGGTTAGACAGGGGCAGGGAGAGCAGGCAGCTACAGGCTGGGTGAGGAACAAACCCCTGAAGTTATGCAATATAAAGGCACCCACTCTTGTTATTTTCAGGCTCTACTGAACAGAAGGGGCCAAGAGATGGACTTGAAAAGAGCAGCAAATGTTAAGCAGATGCTGAGGAGTGCTTTGTTTCACAGGCAGAGCTGTGCTGGGAAAGGCAGGAGGAGGAGGAGGAAGAGCAACAGGGGCAGTGGTGCTGCCTTCCTCCATGTGCTCACAGGAAACCATCACATCTCCTCTTGCACCTCTTTGTTGCAGAGGTGGGCTGTGGATGAGAGCTCATCCTTGTAAACCAGCACGATGCTGTGAAGGGGGCCAGGTGGTGATTCCCCAGTGCCCTGGTCCCCTGGTCACTGTTCCCACTGTCCTCACCGTTCCCACCACTCGAGGCAGGAGGAGGTCAAGCCACACCCAGGCACACACTGCAACTGCAGATGCTGGAAAAGTTGCTTGGCAGCAGGGATGAAGCAGTCCAAGCCATTGAGCATGTAAATTAAATTGATACAGACCCCAGGAAGAGGTGATGAGGGAAAAAACAATTGCATAGCCTGTATCAGTGAGGTGCTGCCACCCTCCATGCAGTCCTGACATTGCTTCTCCAGCCTCTCGTGCTGGTGCTGAGCAGATCTCCCTGGAGCTGCCCTGTGCCTGCCAGGCTGCAGCCAACACAGTGACCTCCACCTCAACCCAGCAGCAATTTGGGTACCCCTGACAAGGGTCAATTCTGGCTTGTAAAGACACCTGGACAAGAGTTTAAAACTCCACAAATGTAAAAACCACCCTTTAAGGAAAAGCAGGAAATAATCTGGTTTTCTGGATGCAGATCCTCTTGGGATGCTGGGATCTGGAGGCTGGACAATGCCCCTTGCCCAGAATGGGCCTGGCTGATGGGGTATTTACACTTTAAAAAGTAACTTAAAAGCACATTTTAGAATCACAATTAGACACCTTCCACTACACCAGGCTGCTCCAAGCCCCGTCCAGCCTGGCCTTGAACACTTCCAGGAATGGGGCAGCCACAGCTTCTCTGGGTAACCTGTGCCAGTATCTGGTCCATGGGCTGCAGCAGCACCCTTCAGATCCTTAAGTCTGTTAAAATAAAATGTGGGCTGGGTCTGCAGAGCCTCTTCCACGTGTCGCTGCTCTGGAGACATCCCAAAAACTCCCACTGACTGCTGTGCACATGGGGCTGTGCAGGGCCAGCAGCTCCACTGATGGGAGGGTGAGATGCTTAATGCGTGGGACTGGGAGCACTGGGAGCCCAGACCAGCCCATGTCTGCTGAGCCTTGTGCACCAGGCACAGAGACAGGTGAGGGAAAGGGCATGACTGATGCCCAGATCCAGGATGGGAGACTCGGCATTCTCTGTCTCCCAAGGCTTTATCCTGGGATAAAGGATCACAGCTGGCTGCTGCATCCCCTTTATCCTTGGAGTGGCAGGGGGACAAAGCCCCTTGGAGCAGCCACATGCTCACACATCCACAGGACAGGCTGTGCAGAGGCTGGTCGGGCTGAAAGAGAGTGATTCCCGAACAAAGAGGGATTTGCAGCTGGTTTGTGCGGCAGCATCCGGGCCAGCCCCAGCCTCCTCCCGCATGCTGCTCCGCAGCCCGGGCCGCTGATTGGAAACCCGAGCCTGCCATCACTCCGACAGCCAGGAATTATGCTGATGGATTTTTTATTATTTTTCCCCCCTCCCTGTGCTTGAATGCACTCGGCAAATAAAAAAAAAAAAAAGGGAGAAAAAAAAAAAGAAGAGCGAGAGAAAATCCAAACAGATTCAATTTTAGATATGGCGACAAAGCAAAATGGTTGCAGTGCAAAGAGGGAAGGCTAAGGGGGGAAAAGCTCCTGCCTCAAGGAGGAGCTGGAGCTGTAAAGCTCCCAGCAGCCCTGAGGCTGCTGTTTATGGTTTACAGGGTTGTAGTGACACGGGGGACATGTCCCATGGGGACCCATCCCAAGCTGGGGACACCAACAACCCCATAGAGGGCAGTGGGAGCTGCGGGGATGCAGGACAGGACTGGTGATGAAGTTATGTGGCTTCATCAAATCCTTCCTAGTTTTAGAAAATGCCTGCTCTGATGGGAAGTGAAGAGGCTAATTTTCTGTGGGGGGTGTGAAGGATTTTCTGGGAGGCCCCAGTAACAGCCTATGCAAATGTGCTGCCTGGGAATGTTGTGCCAAAACCAAACCCCAAACTTGCCTTTCCAAAAAAGGCCCAAGTGAAATGCTGTGGATGTTCAACTTGGCTTTGCAGCAAGCCTATTGGGGCATCCAGGCTGGGGAACAGCTCTGGTCTCAACCCAAATGATACTTGTTTTGGATCAATTCTTTATCTCGGTCCTGTTGCCTTCCCTGGGCTGCCTGACTTCCACCACCTGCTGCCTTCCCTCTGGTGGCTTCCAGCCTGTGGATGCTGCCTCCCCCTTACTCCAGCCTTGCCAGGTGGTCCCATGTGCCACCAACCCTGCACCTGGCACTGCTGCAAACCTGGGACCACCCTGGTGGAAGCAGCAGCACTGTAGCTGCATCTGCACCCACCCCTCTCCATCCTTGTCCCAGTGAAAGCACCACAGCCAGACCCACACTGACTTCTCTCCATCTTTCCTGTCTCTGTGCCACGCCCACAGTCCCTGGGAGTGTTTCTGGCTCTGGGGAAGCAGAGCATTCAGAGGGCATCCAGCAGCTGAGAATGAGGACCAAAAATGAAGGAAGTAATATAGGGGAACAAAATGAAATGAAGCAATTATCCCTGCTCTGATACTTTCTAATTAAGGAAAGTGTCACCCTTATTAAGAGGCCATTAATTCATTGTCATAAGTCACCACCAGTGCAAGTACCAAAAACGTGCCTGGGCCACGGGGAGTGGAGCAGCTTCCCCTCCTCCTCGAGCCACAGCCTCCAGCCCCAGTGAGAGCTGTTGCTCGAGGCCACAGGGCTGCTCATGGATTCCTGCAGGAAATGCCCTGTGCCCACACCCTGGGCTGTGCTTTGATGTGCTCTGCCACGATGTTCAGCCTACCCCAAACAGGGCTGAGCCCATCCACCTCCACCTGCATCCCTGTGAGTGCACGCTCTGCCCTGTGGGCTCCAAATGGATTTGTGCAAAGCATGTGGTGAGTTCTCAGCAGAGACCAGCCCTTGGCTGCTCTGGGGAACCAAGCCAAAGAGCTGCCCAAATATCTCCAGCTCTGTGGTCAAGGCCAGCATTTCCTTCTGCATCACCTCTCCTTAACAGCCAGCTCTGTCTTGGCAGCCTCTCATTACGTATTCTGCATGGAGGGCCCCACATCAGCTTAATTAACAAGGTAAGAAAAACAGGACCTTTGAGGAAATCTTAATTATATTATCCATCTCACCCTGAGTGGCACCTGATCCATCCCAACACTGTTTTCAAGTTCATTAGCAATAAATCAAGATTGATTAGTCCTGGATGTGCAGCAAGAACATACTGGAGCAGAAGACTTCTGCTGCCATCTCTGTGAGACAGTGAGTATGTGTTCCCAAACCCTGTCTTGTCCTCCAGCACCAGGCAGTGGGATGGGGACCAGGGCTACAGGATGAGGCAGAGAGAGGTGTGCCAGAGCTGGGATGTGGCTGTCAGAGCATCCCAGGAGTGCCTGTTTCACTGTGCCCCTGCCACACGCTGGCACTTCACTCTTCCCTGGGATGCTCTGACTTGAGGCAGCACCCAGGCAGCCCTTCCAGGCTGCTGCACCCTTCCAGGGATGAGGCAGCCACAGCTACTCTGGGCAGCCTGTGCCAGTGCCTCACCACTCTCACAGGGAAGAATTTCTTCCTAATATCCAATCTAACCCAGCCTTCTGCTGGTTTAAAGCCATTCCTGTCATGTTCTTGTTCAAAGTCACTCAACTCCTTTAGGCACTGAAAGTGGCTCTAAGATCTCACCAGAACCCTCTCTTTTCCAGGTTTACCAACCCCAGATTTCTCAGCCTCTCTTCATTGCAGCGGCGCTCCAGCCCTTGGAGCACCTTGGGGTTCATACTCTGGACTCACTCCAGGAGCTCCACAACCTTCTGATGTTGGGATCCCCAGAACTCGAGGCAGCACTGCGTGTGGGGTCCCTCCTGAGCAGAGCAGGGGGGAACAAACCCCCTCCCTGCTGCCGTGGTGCTGGGGATGCAGCCCAGGACAGGGCTGGCTCTCTGGGCTGCCAGCACACGTTGCTCATGTCAAGCTTCCCCAATGGCTTGGGGTGGTTTGTAATCCTCCCTGTGCACCTGATGGGATGACAGGGTCCTAATTAGATGGAGCATGCAAACCACTGGGGACAGGCATTCCAATTTAAACCAGCTCCACCTCAGCAGAGCCAGTGGCAGGCACTGCCACCCCTGTGCCCAGCACACCGTGTCCTCCCACCCCACTCAGCCAGGGACAGCACAGGCTGTGAATTTCAGCACCCGCTGTGAATTTCAGGGTTGGAGGGATGAGGAGCATTCCCTGCATCAGAGCCACAATCAGCAGTGCTTCAGAGCTGGAGCTGTTTACATCATCAAGTTCAGTAATTACTCAGACAAATTTGCATGCATTTTCTATGGGCATCTCTGCTGGCTTTTTTATTTTCTGCTTGAAAACCTTGCTGGAATGTGCAAACTGCCTCTGCCACTGGGAAGGGATTGCTGGATTTTTCCTTTCTAAGAAGATGCTGAACATAACTACTGATGCCAGTGACACATTGGCCCTCTTATTCAAAAGATTTTCCACCAAATAAAATGGCAAAAAAATTCATCAGAGACAGGAGTTGTGTGGCCATTGCCTGCCCCTGTGCCCTGGTGCTGCTGCCTGTATCCTCCTGCCTGCTGCAGGAGACTGACTGATGCTTGCTGGTGTTTTCTGTTTACTTTAATTGTTGTCTGGTTTTAATATTGCATGAATTGATTCATCTGTGTTTCATTGTCGGCCCTGTTTGTTTTGGGGCAGTGCCTGGAATATCACTGGCAGATAAGTGCTGGACAAATAGAAGGTATTTTTCTTGCTCGGCAAAAGATGAGGAGTGACTAAGCTGTGCCTCAGTCCAAGAGGATCCTGAGCAGCATCTGCCTCCAGTTCCCAGGGTCCTGGTGCAATACTCACCACCCCAAATTCTCGCCCATGAGGAGGACTGTCCTTCCTTGGATCCACCATGCAGATGCATTTCGCTGTATGCCCAGAGCTACTGAAGTCAAAACCATGTCAGGGCTGTCCTGGGTGCATCCCTGCTGCCTTGGGCAGAGTCCTGGGTGCCCCTTGGACAAGCCATGGGCATTAGGTGGCACCAGACACTGCCAGAGCAGCAGTTCAGAGCCAGCCTGCAAAGATTCTCTGCTCTCACCATCATCATCCTCATCAGAACAAAGACACAGAGCAGGGGACTGGGGGCAGGACAGCATCCTCCTGCCAGCCCTGGGAACATTTTTTCACACTGCTCCTCCACTTCCTCCTGTGCTGGTAGGTCTTAGAAAGATACCTGAAAAGGGGCCATGGTTGGGGCTCTGGCTGAGTGCAGTTGGTATGGTTTCTGCTTTCTTCTGTGCCTCCTTTCTTCCATGCTGAGGAGCTGGCGAGAGCCAGAGCATCCTCAGGAGCACAGCAAGGGGCAGCCAGGCTTTGGGGCAGGATCTGGGGGAAACCCTGCCTTTTCCAGAGGGTCTGGGGCAGCCCCAGCACTGTTCTGTGCACACCAACTGCATTCCAAGCCAAATATCCACCAACTTACTGCATGAGCCCAGCTGGAGCCTGGAGAAGGCATTTCTCCCTGTGCAGCTCCAAGCTCTGGAGAGAAGCTCAGCGTCTCCCTCTAACGATGTGCAGACACCTGCAGCCGTGATCTGCTCTTTGGGCTTCTGGCCCCTCACCACCCCGCAGCTCCCCGTGCCTCCCCACTGCTCCCACTGCCCCAGCTCCCCACCAGGACAGAAACAAACCCCACTGTGGGCAAGATGGGCTTTGTCCTGGCTTCTTTTTCCTTTTCTTTAAACTTAATAAATTCTCCCAGCTCTGCTGCTCGTGAGTCTCCAGTGAGGTGAGAAGAGCAAATTTTGCTGCATATTTGAAAAGGTCAGGATGGAAACAGGAGGAAATTCTAATTCCTGTGTCCTGAGGTACCAGGGGCTACAGACAGCAAAGCCCTGGAGCTGCTTCCCTGCAGACAGCTGAGGGTCACAGACCCCTGACCCACAGGCAGAGAGGGAAGATGTTCAGTCTAGCATGGAGGGATTTAGGGCTGTAGACATCTCCTGAGCATCCCCAGGAAGGACTGGAGGGACAAAACTCACAGGGCAGGTTCAGGTGTGGGAAGAGTCAGAAGAGCAGTGAGTTAAAATAACAGTCTCTAATTTATTACCAGCAGAGAAGCAGGCAGGAGGATGCCTGGCCAGGGGGCACCGTGACCTGCCTCCACATCCAAATGCCCCAGGGGTTTTGGGGTGCTGTTGTTTTTGGACCCCCATGACCCACAGCCCTACCCTCATCACTTGAGGTGGAATGTGGGGCGGTGACAGCATCCACCCTGGCCAAAAATCCTGACTTACACATGGATTTTCCTTATCTGCCCACAAGGGCAGTCTGTAGCTCTGTATGGGAGAGTCTGGGAGATGGGGGCCTAACAGCAAACACTTTCACTGTAATGATGGTGAAGGTCATCAGGAAGGTGCCTGGCTTTGGTGGCACCATCGCCAGCTCTTGGGCAGGAGGTCAGGACAGGAACCTGCCAATGCCTGGATGAGCAGAGCTCTGCAGAGCTGGTGGGAGCATGGAGCAGAGCAGGACCTGGCACCCAGTGTTCCCCCAGCCCCACCCTGGGCAGCACCTCTGCCTGCTCCCCCCAGCCCCTGCACGGGCTCCCCTATCTGCCTGTGGATGAAGGATGAGCTCCTGGCACAGGTTCCTCCAGGCCGTGGCACCCTCCCAGTGCATCCAACCTGCTTTTACTTTCAGATTTTCCAGCTCTGATGACTCAGCTCCCTTTTTAACTCACCAAGTGGAGCTGGGTGCTGGGGTCTTGGCCCCGCTTTGAATTTTTAGGCTGGTTGTGTCATCTTATTTGCTACTGATAACGTCACCTCCCCGGACGCTGGAAGGCAGCCCAGTCCGATGAGGAAACCAAAGCTCCCCAAATAAGCTCCGAGGCATGGACACGAGTTGCTGGGTGCTGGGATGTTGCCCAAGTGCAAAATGCTTCAGTGTCCTGCACATGGCTCCGAGCTGTCCCTGGAATCACTGCGTTCCCTTTCTTCACAGTGCTGAGCCCTGCCTTTTGCCATCTCCTTTTTTCCATCTCTTTCCCTGTGAACTGTCAGGCTCAGGTGGATGAAAGTTCATCATCTGTCTCAGCAGCTGGTTTGCTGATTTTCCTCCAGCCAAGAGCCATGTCTGCTGGAGGAAACCTTCCATCCCTGCACAGGAATGTATTCCTTTAAAAGAAAGAGAAGGAAGAAGCAGGAGAGGAGCCCTGGAGTGTCTGGGAAGCTGTCTCTTCTTATTCCAAGCGTGTGGCTCAGGTCTCGTATCGGCGATGCGCAGCCCGTCCCAGCGGAGCTCGGTTCACAGTGTTGGTGCAATCTGCCAAACAGACGGATCAGCTAGGAGACATTTCCAAAAGAAGCTGGAACAAGGTGGGAGAGGAAGGAATAAACAGCCTGCAGGGTGGCGCGTCACAGCTCACCCACTACCAGCCCCAGAAAATCTCTTCCCTTCTGTGCAAAAGGCCACGGACAGATTTTGGGCTGTGTGTGGCAGCCTGGCCCTGTGCATCACAACTCACCCTGTGCTCCCTGAACGGCCCCACAACCCACCCCTGTGTGCCACAGCCCAACCCTGGGCTGCCCCTCGGCCCTACCTTGGCTGAGCAGCTGCAGGTTCCGGACCTCCTCGCGCACCTGGAGCTGCAGGACCTGCTGCAGGACCTCCTGGCGCTGCGTCTCCAGCGCGATCCCCATGCGCTGCAGCTTCTCCCCGTTCAGCCGCAACAGCGCCCGGCCTGCAAACACGGAATGGCTCGGTGCCCCACCAGCCCCAGGGAGTGGGGGGATGACTCCAGGAAAGGGCAACACAAAGGGGAACCCATCAGCATGGAGGAATGAGGAAGGAGCGCTCTCTCACTGCCTGGAGTAGTGTGTGGAGGAACAGGGTGAGCGGGAATGACTGGCAGAGGATAGGGTTAAACTGGATGTTGGGAAGAAATTCTTCCCTGTGAGGGTGGTGAGGCCCTGGCACAGGTTACCCAGAGAAGCTGTGGCTGCCCCACCCTGGATGTGTCCAAGACCAGGCTGGACAAGGCTTAGAGAAACCTGGTCTAGCAGAAGGTGTCCCTGCCCATGGCAAGGGGGTGGAATGAGATGAGCTTTCAGGTTCCTTCCTACCCAAACCATTCTGGTTCGTGGCCTTCTTTTCAGAGAGCGCCGGGTGGCAGCTCATGTCCCCAGCCTCTGCCAGGTATCAGCAGCACAATCCTGTAACCCATCCCCGCAGGCAGCAGCTTTCCATTCTCCGCTCCACCTCCCACGTGAGGAGATGTTTTCTGAGCACTGGGTCCCCACGCGGGCTGCTGGTCCCGGGGCAATGAATGGGGGTGCCCATCACAACACATTAGTGCTCTGGTCCCTGCCGAGCCACTTCCCTCCAGTCTGGGGCTGTTACAGGAGGGATTTTAAACCAGCTTTTGTCCTTGCTTCCCAGCGTACACTCACTAATGCTGCCTTTGTTGCCTGAGCAAGGGCTGGCTGAGCTTTTGCATTAGGATTTTGCGTCCCCCCCAGGCAGCTCCTGCCCTCACTTCCCTGCCACCGTCCCCTGGCCCTGGCAGAGCTCAGTCTGGCCTTGCACATATTGAAGTTGGACTGGAACGATGCTCTTACACAGAGGTCAAAGCCACTGTCCCCAGAGAGCAAAGGGGAGGGAGCAGATCCTAGAGGTGAGTTGGCTTGAAGGACTTGATTGGGAGTTGGATTTGGACCTGGACAAAGACCTTTGAAACTTGGACTCCAATTGGGCAGAGATTTTTCTCTTCTGCAAAAATTTTCAATATTTAAAAAACTTTGATAATACTATTATTATGTTAAGCTAGGTAATGAGAAGACTTTTCTCTGTCTTATAAACCAATTTAATCATTTTAAAGAACCTCCAGCCTGTCCCGGAGCTCACCCTGGTGGCAGATGCCTCTTGCCCAGCCTGAGTCAGTGTCACTGTGTCCCCTGCTCTCACCCTGGCTGCATCTCATGGGAAGAGGGCACAGAAATGGGGGTATGTCCATCTTCTGAACCATCAGTGTCCAAACAGCCTTTCCCAGGAGCTCGTGCTAATGGCAAATAGTCCAGAGGGCACTCTGTACCTGTGATGGCGTGGTGGGAGAATGCCTCAACATAGATGAGATAGTTGTGTGGGCAGTGCTTCTTCAGCCATTTGCACACATCCTGCTGGGTCCACAGCACCACTGGCTTGACCAGGCTGCCCAGTGTGGGGCTGGTGTGGTAGATGCCATAGTGGTCACAGCCACGGACCTGAGGGGAGTGGAAGGGGAGAGCATTAATGGGATTTAGCCCTGGGAGGAGGAAAACAGAAATCAATCCATGGGGATCGGGGAGGTGCTGGCTGGCTGCATAGGATTGTGGTGACACTGGCAGACTTTGGCTCCACACCCTCTGGAGTCTCTGGGCTCAGCCTGAAATCAGAGGAACCAGTAAGGGAGGCAGGGAGAGTGGAGATGGGAAGTCGAGTTGGCTGTCCTGCCATATATAGACCCAACACTTTAAACTTCCCAGCCCTCCTGCTGCAGACAAGAGACCCAGCTGCCCTCCCCTATGTATCTCCCAGACCAGCAGAGCATTGCACAGGCTCAGGAGATGTCCTGGGGGGTCCTCAGGGTCCCCACCTCACCAGGCAGAGACGGGCATTTGCTGGAAGCTCTCAGTGGGGATGAAGCCAGTGAGATCCTGGAGGAGAGTGGGAACTGGTGCAAAGCCATCTCCACCAGATGTTGGTACTGGTGCAAACTCATCCCCAGCAGCAGTCCCCA
Source organism: Ploceus nigricollis (assembly GCA_013399945.1). Lineage (NCBI taxonomy): Eukaryota > Metazoa > Chordata > Aves > Passeriformes > Ploceidae > Ploceus > Ploceus nigricollis. The sequence goes on along the minus strand of VXBC01001263.1, from coordinate 341,969 downwards.
GGAAAGCAGCCAGCAGCCAGCTGGTGCCCTGGAGCAGGAAGGACTCTCCCTTTCTCTCTCTCTCAACCCCCTCAACCCTGAGCTCACTGGTCACAACAAGGTCCTGCAGCTTTGCAGGTGTCGAAGGCCACCTCTGAATCCTACAGCTGTTCCTGGGGTGCTGCTATGCTCAGAGACACCCAGGATAAAGCAGGGTCACAGTCCTCAGCACCCCAGTGTGCCTTGGTCACCTCCACCACCTGCTGAGCTATGCCATGCACAGTACTGAGCTATGCCCACAGGGAGAGGGGACTTATCTGACAGCACCCCTCCACCCCACCTTCCCTCCCTCCAGCTGTCTGCTGCAGTGGCCAGTCTCACTCTGAGCCACCCAGTCTCACCCTGAGCTGCTTGGCAGCTCCATTTTCTCTCTCCCATCACAGCTACTCTGGCCTCGCAAGGTTGTTGCAACCTGGACTTATCTCATACAGAGCAAATCACACATCTTGAGCTGGGACTGCACAGGGAGCAAGCCTGCTTCTCCTAGGGAATCTTCCAGGTTGGCTGGGAAATGGGGCTGGAGGTTGCAGGAATCTCCCTTTCTCCGCTTTTAGCACCCAGGAGAGATTGGTGAGCTCTCCACTGCTGGTGATGCTGAGACTTCATCCTTGAGCAGCACCAGCAAACATCGCTGCTCCAAAGCATCCACTTGTGCCCGAGCTGCTGGGACTGTCCTGGGCTGGATCACAGCAAATTGGGGTGGAAAAGGCATCCCTGCTTCCCACAACAGAAGGGGGCTGGGCTGCCAGGGCTCACCGATGCCCAGGGGACAGCAGGGACAGAGCAGGAATAGCGGCTGATGGACGACACACCGGCACGGGAAAGGTCGGCAGCGTGTGGCCCGCGGTGTGCCAACATCGACCTCTGCGTGTGAACGCAGGCTAATTAAGCATGTCTAATAGAGGAGCAGGGATAATTAGTGTAAGAGGGACTCCAGACACCCCGCAGTCACTGAAACTAATGACACATTCCTGAGAGATGCTGCAGAGGAGGCAGTGGAGGGCAGCTGGGCTGGGATGTGCTCCGTGCCCCGCGCCAGGCATTGCCATGGAGCCTGGCCAGCCTGGTGGGGCTGCTGCCTGTGCCCAGGGGAGCGTCTGAGCTTGGAAAGGACCTGTTCCTCAAGCAGAGCTCGTTGGGAACATTCAAGCAGGAGGGAAGAAGGCGAAGTTGGGAGGCTGTACATAAATTAGCAAGGAGTCCGTCTCCAAAGCTGATGGAAAATTCAATAGACAATGCACAGGATGCAGTTTCCGAACGAAACCCTCACCTCTGGGAGAGACCCCGGCGCCACCAGACGCATCCCGGGAGTCGCCTGCCTGCGGGAGCAGCCCCAGCCCACGCCGGCTGCGCGGCTCCTTCACACTTGGCTGAGCGCGCCGGGGAGTGCGCCGTGGGGAGGAGGAGGAGGAGGAGGAGGCGGCGATTTGCTCTGGATTCACTAACGAGTGATGATGAGAAGCGGAGGGGCTGGGGGGAATAACAACCAGCTTCCCGGGAGCTTACCGCGTGCTTCCCACAGCTATTATCCAACTAACCCTCCGAGGCACGGGGGAAGAGGTGACAAACAACTGGCAATTTCCCTGGGCACGCACACGGCTGCACGCACATCACTCATCAGACACAGCCCTGCACCGGGGACCATCCCAGCATCCCTAAACCCTGCGCTGCCTGCTCGGCGTGCATTCCCTGCTCCCATGGAGGGTCCCCAAGTGAGCCCCTGCACTCCCCAGAGGGGCAGGGGAGGTGTAAGGGATCATGGGCTTGTTTTCCAGCCGGCTGAACCGCGCTGTCTCTCTGATAAACTCTCAGCCGTGAATATCGAGCGCCGGTGTGGAGGAGAGCAGGCAGGAAGGCTGGGAGGCTGCTCTGGCAGGAAGGCAGGAGGTGGCTGGGGGAATGGGGGGTGGGAGCCATCCCTGGACGCTGCAAGGAGCAACTTGCATCACCTCTCTTCGCTCTGGCATTTTTCTTTGCTTATGGCAAATTAAGAACCTTTCACTAAATCCTTCTGGACAGCACACAGAGGTGGAGGAGGGAGAAGCATGATAAGCCACAGCTGGCAGCTGGAGAGTGGCTGGAGTGTCCCCATGCAGGAGTCACCTGGAGGTGATGGGACAGTGCCACGAGCACGTGGGACATTGTCTCCTCTGGAGCTGCTGCTTCTGAGAGCATCACGACCATATCCATCCCTGTGGGGTCCCTGCTCCCTTCTGAAGCCAAACCAGACAGGAGGCCCTATGATACAAAAGCATCTCCATGCTGGCAGCTGGAAGCCAGGCAGTTGGATTTCCCCTGTTTTCTTTCCAGCATTCACTGTCTGGATGTGCCACTCTGAACCCAACTCCCAGGGTGTTAAGGAGGGGCTGGGAAGCACCAGGAGCCACNTATATATATATATATGTTATATATAACTAAACACCCAGCAATCATGAGGACTTTCAGCAAAACACGATCTGAAGGCCTGGTCCTGCAGGGAAGGAGGAGATGCTCCTGCGGGGGTCTGGCAGACACAAGGAGCTGTGTTCCCCTGGCACGCTGGGGCGGGGTGTGGGTACCTGCGAGCCCTCGGTGCCCGGCTGCCGCAGGAGTTTGACGGTGCGGCCGCCGTCGGGGCGCTGGCTGCGGCCGTCGTGCCAGGGGAGGCTGCTGCCCGGGGTGCGCTGCAGGCGGTAGCTGAGGGTTTCGGC
>VXBC01001263.1:297172-338158 GCA_013399945.1 Ploceus nigricollis | reverse complement strand
GGCAGGAAGGCAGGAGGTGGCTGGGGGAATGGGGGGTGGGAGCCATCCCTGGACGCTGCAAGGAGCAACTTGCATCACCTCTCTTCGCTCTGGCATTTTTCTTTGCTTATGGCAAATTAAGAACCTTTCACTAAATCCTTCTGGACAGCACACAGAGGTGGAGGAGGGAGAAGCATGATAAGCCACAGCTGGCAGCTGGAGAGTGGCTGGAGTGTCCCCATGCAGGAGTCACCTGGAGGTGATGGGACAGTGCCACGAGCACGTGGGACATTGTCTCCTCTGGAGCTGCTGCTTCTGAGAGCATCACGACCATATCCATCCCTGTGGGGTCCCTGCTCCCTTCTGAAGCCAAACCAGACAGGAGGCCCTATGATACAAAAGCATCTCCATGCTGGCAGCTGGAAGCCAGGCAGTTGGATTTCCCCTGTTTTCTTTCCAGCATTCACTGTCTGGATGTGCCACTCTGAACCCAACTCCCAGGGTGTTAAGGAGGGGCTGGGAAGCACCAGGAGCCACATGCAGCAATGATATTCCTTCCTGTGTCTGTGCAGCAGTGAATGGATGGAAACCTTTGGCTCACAGCCCCCACAGTACAATAAAGTGTCAAATTTTAGGAAGACAATGGTCTGAACCCGGCTAAGAGACACACACAAGCGCTCAGCGATTTTAAGGCATTATAAGGAATTTGATCCTGACATACTTAATGCAAAATGGTATTAAGTCCCAGCTGCAGGTGGGAGGGCAGGTGATGCACAGAGGGGAGGTGACACAGAGAGCTCACCCCAGTACAGCACGAGGCCTGATATAAACANCGTGTGCTCCAGGAGGCTGCGGCAGAAGCTGAAGTGAGCAGAGGCGGCAGCGGCGGCTGCAGAGGGAAGGGGGGTGAGAGACGGCCATGGTGCCCATCCACCCCATGCCAGGGCACCCAAAAGTGCCTTTTCTACCCCGTGGGACCTGCTGAACTCAGGCTGTGGGTCCCTCTCTCCAAAAACTCCCCGTTCCTGCCTTCCTTTCCCATCGCCAAGGAGAAAATCCACCAGCCCAGGAAGCGCCAGCTGGCGCTGGGATCCAGCAGGCACCCGACAAGATGTTTGCCCACACAAACCCCTCACGAGCGACGTTTGTTTTGACACCCGCCAGCCGAGCAGACGCGGGACCTGCAGCCGATCCCCGACACGTGGTGAGAACCTCCTGCTTGTCACTGCCACCCTGCTGGGACAGGAACTGGGAGGAGGCCCAGGGAAGCTGCTTCCCATGGTCCAGGCTGACAGCAAACAGCCACCACCAAGGGAAGGGGAGCAGAGAAACCCTCCCTGGGCAGCCTAGTGGAGAAGGGAATGCAGGCTGGTCCCCCAGCACAGACCATGGGTGCCTGGGGACAGCTACTGTGCACTCCAGTGATGGCCAAACACACACCAGCCCTTCACTAATGACCACAAAGAGACATTTACCCACAACGAGTGCTTTTTGTCCCTTATTCATAGAATCATAGGATATCCTGAATTGGAAGGGACCCATAAAGGTCATTAAAGTCCAATTCCTTGCGTTTTAACAAGCTGGGGATGTTGAGGTTGCAACGAGGTTGCAAAGCTTTCCTTTGAGGGGGGCAGAAGGGACCCAGCTGCCACAGGAGGAGTGTGAGTGGGTATTAGGGGCTCACGCTCTGTCTGCTCTGGATAAAAGCCAGACAGCTTGACATAAGCAGCTCTGATCCACGGAAGCAAAGACTGGAGCATCCCCCAGCTCACCTGCTCCCACCATGGGGAGCCAGGCAAGTCATGAACCATGTCCAAGGGCAGAGCAGCACCCAAAGGAGACCCACTTCCAGGACAAGCCACCCCGAGAGAGCAGGAGGGCTGGACAAATCCTGATGCAGCTCATTTTCCTAATTAGCAGGTTTTAAGAGGGAAGAGGTTTCCAAAAGACCACTCAAGTACACCTTTATGCAATAGGAGAACAACTGGCCAAAAAAAGTCAAAATAGAGCAAAAAAGGGTTGTCCCACTATACCCAGACCACATCACACAGTGTTGTTTCTTAAGCACACCCAGCAGGAAGCATTACCATGGGGAAACTGAGGCAGGGAACCTGTCTGATGGCTGGGGAAGTGATTTTAGAGAAAACAAGGTGGAGGGAGATCCATGGAGAGGCTCAGTGGGGAGCAGAGGACTGGTAGGGGTGGTCTCTGCACCTGTCCCAGGAGATGGGGATACCTCTGATGACTTCCAGCAGTCTCAGACACCCTGAGCCTGTCAGGTGAGGACCAGAGCAGGCTGAGGATGTCTGAGATGCCACTGTCCTGTCCCTGGCACCCTGAGCACTGTAGCTGTGCTGGGATATCTCCGAGCTGGAGCTTGCCCATCCCACTGGGTGCTGCAGGAGATGTGAACCTGGCAGGTCTGGAGGGGCTGCTGCCAGAGTTGTGTCCTTCAGCTGTGCCAGGCCTTCCCCAGGACTTGCTACAGGGAGTAGAGGGAAGGGGGCTCTGGCCATCAGCAGGACCCACATCCATAGGGAGCTATGGAGCATGTGCCTCCAGCAGCAGGACATGGGCATCTCTGCTCCTGCAGCAAACTCTGCTGGAGGCAACACCAGGAGTGGGAGCAGATGGGAAAGAGGGGTGAAAGTCGAAAGGAAAAACGAGCCGGGAAGAAAGGCAGCTCCGGGAGCTCTGGGGGCATGGCTCTCCGTTGGAGCAGGCAGCCCAGAGGCTCTAGCAGCTCCTCCACAGTCCCAGTTTCCCCAGCCCAGCCCTTACGTCCCAACTTTCCAATCACCTGGCAGCACTCGACATGGGACAGCAGGGACGGTGAGCAGGGCATGTGGGAGCGTTTTGGAGCAAGGAAAGGATGGGGACAGAGGAGCCCCGTGTCAGGACAGCCCTGAGCTGGCTCCACGCAGGGACATGGGGGTGACATCTAACACGGGCTCTCCTCTCCTTTCCGTGCCCTGCACGGGGGGTAGCCACAGCATCCCCAGGAGCAACCAGCCGCCCTCCATCCCCTCCGCCCCTCTCCGGTGAGCCGGAGGCTGTGCCCTCCGGCCAGGAACGCACACGCAGCATCTCCCCCCAGGCCCGCCGGCCCTACAGCCCCCCGGCCATGCCCTGAAGACCCCTCACCTGGCTCGGATGGTCCCTGCGAGCTGCGGATGGTGGAGACGCAGCAGAGGGATGGCCGGCCCTGCTGCATCTCGGCGGGAGGAGGGATGCGCGTGAGCGCTCGGCACCGCTGTCACGAGTGCGGCTCCATCCCTGCCTCCCCTCATACCTCGTCCACACCTGACTGATTCCCCCGAGCGCCTCCCTCCCACTGCCTCTGAGCACCGGCTGCACGCTCACCCAGCTCCGGGCGGCCCCGAGCCGGTCTCACATGGACAGGGGGGTGAATTTCACCCCCTCCCCGCTGCCCCGTGGGCGTTTGATCCGGAGAGATGCCGGCGCTTTCCTCTCGTGCTCCCGCCTAACCCCGCGGCGGGGCCAGCTGGCACTGGGACGGACAGGAAGCCTGGGGGGCTGCTGCAGGGGACACCCGACCCACCGGGCACCAAAGGGCCCGAGCGGAGCCATGGCACGAGTGCGGCAGCACCGGGGTCACAGGTGGCTTAGGGCACTCGGGTGCAGGAGGAAAAGCGAAGAAGGAGCGTGGTGATGAACAGCCTTAGCAGGAAGGGGCCGCAGGGCTCGGTGTGGGCTGCACCTGCTCCCGCCAGAGCTTCATGGCTGTGGTCGTGTTGGGGTCCCGGCAGAAGTGGGGTTCCCCCAGAGCAGAGGCTGTGCTGGATCCTGAAACGGGAATGGGAATGCAGGAACCTCCAGGCTGGCTGAGCCCGAGCTGGAGTGGGGAGGGGAGAGCTCAGCTCGGGTCCCCAAACAGCCATTGTGACCCCACTACTCCAAGTCCCTGCCAGCTGGTCTAGGGTCCCTGTGCCCCATCTGCCTGTCCCCGTGAGTGACACCCCACTGCCTGCTTGCCGCCGGGGAATCGCTGCCGGCTTGTTTCCATGGCTCTTTGATCCATTTTGGGCATCTCTCCAGCCACGCAGGAGAGGGAGGCCAGGTCCGTGTCACCGCAGGGACACCAGCAGCGGTGGGACAGGGACAGTCACCGCTCCTTCCCCTCACCAGGCACAGCGCTGCTCCCGCTCCCATTCCCTCTCCAGACACTTTTATGGCTGGTGAAACGTAAGCGCTGGAGAGGCTCAGAGCAGCAGCAGCTGCTGGTGGGGAGAGGAACGGGAAACCTCCCGGGGCTGGGCACCTCGGGGCAGGATGTGGCAGCATTCCCCGGCAAAAGCATTTCCATGTGGGTGCCGAGTTGCCCCCGGCTGATCACTGCCAGCAAACCGGCTGCCAGGGGACTTTCCGCGGATGCTTCCTGCTCGCAGGTGACCAGGACCTGCCCAGGGGACACGGTGGCAGACAGCCAAGCTGCAAGAGGAGCAGGCAGGGGCACAGGGGAGCCAAATGTCTGGACAGGCAAAGACTGCCTGACTCCTGCTCTGTCCTCTGCCACCACTTCTCATCATGGCCTCAGGAACGTCCCTGTGTCTTTGATGCCATCGTGCGTGTGGCTGTCCCACAGACCCGCCCTCTAGATGGGGCCATGTCCGCAGGCAGCTGCAGTGGGGGCAGCCAGGCTTCCCGGGATTAATGGGAGAAGCTTGAAACAAGCTTCATAAGGAATGAAATCACTTTGTTGTCTTGCCTGGCTGCTCATGTGTAACGACCCTTAAAGGTGGGTGATCACACCGCATTTGGGAGGGAAAGAGACATTTAGCACCAAATACAACGAGGGATTTGCTTATAATTGGAGGTGGATTTGGGGAGCTGGTCATCTCTCTTGTGTTCCTGCAGGCAGGTGAAAGGTGGATGGGAGCAGAGGTCTCTGAGGACTCCTAGGACTCTCTCAGGATCTAGGGAATTTGCTTAATTCAGGGAGCAGCTTTCTGAAGAACTCATCCTGCTTTTAGTGGCATCTGCATGAGCCATGAGCTCAGCTAGCATTGCCATTGCCCTGGTCCCCTCTGTCCCTTCCACGTGGCTTCACCCTGGTGCAGGGCAGATCTGTTGCTTGAGCTGGTGGAGCCTCCAGGGATGATCATTCCAGTGATGCTCTCTGGGATCCCCCAACACATCCCATCTTTGAAGCTGTGCCTATAGGATGGACCAGGTGCTGCTCTGAGCTATTCCCTAACATCTGAGGAATATGAAACCAGTCTCAAAGAGGACTGAGACCCCCTCCAGCCTCTCCAGATTCCCCTGGAGTGTACTTGGCTCAGGCCCTGGGTGTGGTGAGTGTCACCCCAGTGCTTCCCTCTGAATTCTCCACTTGCAGAGATGAGGTGGGAGCCCTGGCCCGAGCTCAGGCTGGTGGCTGCCCGCTGCTGGTGCCTCCCGAGGACGGAGGAGGAAGGGAACAAAAGGCAGATGTCCTTTCTGTCCTCCCTGGGCAGCACGATGGGTGCCCTGGGCACATGCTGAGGGAGTGGGCACAGTGTTTGGGGGGAACATGCATGCCTTTGGGATATCTGTGCTCCTGAGACTCCCATGGGTACTGCCAGGAGGTGCCTGAGCACCCCTTGACAAAGGACGTCTGTAGGGATGGACAGTGTGACAGTATGGGGTGAGGGCAGTGGGCAGGACTCCAGGTGGCTCTGGGCAGGTTCTCCTGGCAGGAGGCAGGTGAGGGAGCCCAGAGGCATGGACAGCCCTGCCTGCAGTGAGCCCCCTTCCACCCTGACATGCTCTTCCCAGGGGTCCTGCCCTGCTCCAGCACTCCCAGGCCTGCCTGCCCTGTCTTCACACCTGCATCCCTTTGCTCTAGCCAAATTTTCCAGCCCATTTCATTGGTACATCACAATTCCAAGGGTAGGACACGGGGACAGACTCTCCCCAGAATGGGGGAGTAAAGGGCAATGTGGAGGGACTGACTCCCAGGATGCAGAAGACAGCACTGGGGATCGAGGGCAGACAGACCCCCGGCATGGAGAGGCAGCGCCGGGGGATGGAGGACGGACAGACCCCCAGGATGGAGGGGACAGCATCGAGGAGAGATGGAGGGCAGCCCCTGGGATGGAGTGGATCCCCAGGTCCGTGCCCGCCGCGTTCGCGGCTGAGGAAAGCGCGTCCCGCCGCGCACCTGAGTCCCCCCGCCCGCGCCCGGTACCTTCCATGTCCTTGGGCCGGCCGCAGCTCATCCTCNCGATTCCTGCCGGGGCTGCGGGCATCACCCCCCGGTCCCTGCCCGGGGCATCATCCCCGCTGTCTCTCTCCAGCTGGGGGAACAGGTTCTTGGGGACGCCAGGGCACAGTGGGCACCATGGACAGGTTTTTGGTCATGTTTGCAGTGGGCACAGAGCGGAAAACACCTGGTTGTTCCCTCCACCCCAAATGTCTCTGGTGTCCCCGACCTCCAGCTCCCTGGCTGGGAGAGGCAGAGGAGGGTGCTCACCCCCGTGGGTGCTTCATGAGCTCTGGTGGGTGGTCTCAACATGAATGGGTACCTACCAAACCTCACTGGTGTTCGGCACACCAGCATGGAGCTAAACGGTGTCACCAGCACCCTCACTACCCCAGGTGACAATCCCACAGGTATTTTTTTAGGTGCCCACATTCAGCTGTCACAGCTGACCCAGACAGGGACTGTCACTGCCAGCCCCTGCAGCCACCAAGGGAGCGGGGTCTGGCACCTTGTGTTCATCCTGTCCCGGGCTGGGAGAGGGCTGGGGGCACCTCTGGCTGCCCAGGACAAGGACAAGCAGATGCCTGTGCTGTGATACTCCACCTTTGCAAGGGTTCCCTGTCACAGACCCACCGCAGCACAGAGCAGCATCCTCACCCCTGTTTTAAGAGGAAGAACACTCAGCTTAAGCACATTGTGTGATGATCACTGCCCTGTGGGCTGGGAAGGTGCAGCAGGTGGCAGTGACCTTGCACAGCCTCGGGCAGGGTTTGTGTGCCTGTTCATCAGCCTTGCCTAGCTACAGCATAAAACCCCCTTGGATCTGGGCTGTGCAGCTGTGCGTGTAAGAATGAAGCACTTGCCAAAACTAAATTCAGCTCCCCAAATCAATAGGAGCGTTCCAAAATTTTGGATGCTCAATCAGGAGCTGCTCTGGATGAGGCTCAAGCCCCTGACAAGGCTGGATGCTGGCTCAGCTCTGTGCTGGGAGCTGGCCAGGGCTGACACATTCAGCGAGCCAACCATGCTGCCAGGCAGGGAGCAGGGACATCGAGTCACAAACCATGCGTGTAGTGGGGACATCAGGCCCCAGACCCTGTCTGTAGCCTGCAAAGATCCTTTGAGAATTCCTGGGGGGAGTTGGCATTCCTCCTCTGGCTTCAAGAGAGCGGGCAGGGCAATGCTGCTTGTTGCAGGCAGATAAAGAGAGAACGTGTTCTCCATCCCTTTGAATTCCCCATTTCTCCCTCAGCCTTTGTCTGCACACAGAGCTTTTGAGCCATGGCAGAAATTTTCTAAGAGAAATATGGTTAAAGAGGGGCCTTGGCAGGAAAAGGCTGATGTTGTTGAGAAATGTGTGCAGATTACACCAAGCTGTTATTAAAAATAAGTGCTGTGCTCTTTCCAGCCTTTGCTTTCCGTGATTTTTCTGGTAGCAATTGCATTTCTCCACTGAAGGGTTCACGTGTCCAGGGGATGGAATTTGTTTCTTCCTCATCTGCAAATGAGCCTGGTGCCAGCACAGCATCCCAATGGCCTGGGGATACTGTGGTGGGGTTTGGGTGCCTGAGGAAGTTCAGACTGCTCATCCATCTGAAATTCCAAAGGATTTTCAGAAAAGCCTTGAGCCTGGGGCTGCATGGGGAGGACTGGGGAGGTGGTGTGGCCCCCACACCTGCTCCATGCTCCAGCCATCTTTGGTTTTACAGCATCCAGCTTCACTCTTGGGCTGATGCTCAATCCCCTCCATGGTGGAGCATCTTTTGAACAGCCCCAGCAACACTGTCTTGGGATTTGGTCTGAGTTTGGGTCTTTCAATGTCTGGTTGAGGACTTTCCACAGTTAAACAGGAGTTAAACAGCAGGAGGTAAACTGTTTTTTAGGGAAAACCCTAAACCAAGCCACAGCTTGGGACACTCAAAGCACGAGCCAGGGCTGCTTTTCCCAAGGCAGTGATGGTGTGGGAAGGGGACAAGCTGGGGACAGTGGCTCCACTGAGCTCTAGACCAACAGGCTTCCTCTCCACGTGCACATGGATTTGGGTAGGGAGAGCACCAGTGTTCCCGTGGGTCCCACCCCTCCCCAGCACCCGGCTCGGGAGAGGGTGTGAGGCTGGGATGATTCAGCACGTTCGTTTTTCAGAGAATAAAGGAAGTAATTAAACATCAGCTTTCCTCCCGCCGCGCCCGCGAGGATGAGAGGGAGGAGATGAAAAGCCTTCAGACGGAAGTTATTTGTCCAAGGAGAAAAGTGGCTAATTTCTCTGGTGCTTTGCTTGTCTGCTTGTTAATGAAAACCGCTCATCAGCAGGAAAAGGGAGCACCCAGCAAGGGGGAGGAACCAGAATCACACATCCATCAGTGGCTGGGCACGTGGTCTTGGTGGCCTTGGGACATCCTGCCCTGTCGGGATGCCACCTCCGCAAAGGCCCCCACGGCACCCAACCACTGGCCTGGGGGCTGTGCATGCAGCTGGGTATTGGGGACCCCTCCTCACTGCAGCCCCATGGGTTGGGAACAGGCACTGCCAAGCTAAACACCATGGAAGGGTTTTCCCAAACCCCAACACCCCTCCCCTACCCACACCCCCCCTCCCAATTTTTTTATGCAAAGACTTCAAAATGAATTTGTTGAGGCACTTGCAGGGAGATAGAATCGAAAACAGCTTCGTGCTGAAGCCTCCTGCCTGGTGTGGGCTGATGGATGGTGCTTATCTCAACCAGGCATGGAAATATTTAGTGTTATGAAAATCTCTCCCTGAAAAGAATTTATTTTCATGCTGATAATAAAAGAACCAAAGCTCAGTGCTGAAGGGTGGGGGTGCTGCAGGTCATATTGGAGCTCTGGCTTAAGGAGCCCAGAGGTACCTGTGCTGTCCTGTGGCCCCTGGCTGGGCAGGTGACCCTCTTGTCACTCACAGTGTGACATCTGCACCTTCCCAAGGTTCATGATTTACTGGCAGAGGACGTCCAAGGCATTGCTCCCTCTTTGCTGCTCTCTGGCACACAGAGAGGGGTTGAAACAACGGAAGCTCTTCCATTTGGAGGTTTATATAGATATATTTCTAATTGGATTTTGGCACGTCACGGTTATTTTCAAGGCAGTCTGTAATTATTTGAGAGCCTGATCATCTCCTTTCCCTCAGAACAGAGGACTGATTTTTTCTTTTTAATATTGTTTCCCCAAGTGAAATTGTGAATTTGCAACTTAATCCAATCAGAAGACACACATGATGTAACTCTGCAAGGACATGGCAGGACTGCAGGATCCACCTCTGCCAGGTTCTCAATCAATGCCCAGCAAGGGCAAAACACATAAGAATAGTATTTTAATTCTTTTTTGTATTAAAAAAAAGAAAATATTTTAAGAAGATCACGGGTACTTGATGGGGTGGGGAGGTTTTGCTGGTCCTGCAGTAGCTCAGCCCACCCTGTGCTGAGACTGCTTCATGTCCAGCTGCAACTCTGCAGCAGCTGAACGCTGCTCTCTGGCTTTTTCTGTCCCAGCTGAAACCTGATGAAATTCCCACTAATTATATGGTTTTGTTTTTACATGTGTTGTAATTTTTTGGGGCCAAAACAATTTCATCCAGCTCCATCTGCTCTCCATAAGGGAACTGAAGCTTGAGCAGGACGGATCCTCCCATCCTTACCAGGCTCTCCCCAGGCTGGGCATTGCCACCATCCCAGCACTGCATTTGTTATTCCAGTGCCCAGAATGAGCACAAATGAAAACCATTATCCAAGCAGAGTTTTCCAGCATCTCACAGCTAATGACCATACACCACCCTGCTGCATCTTAACAGCCTCAAGTTCTTATTTTCTTCAAGCCCGATTTCAGGGCTCTGGGCTTCATTCAGTTGCTGCTGAATCCGATTTATTATTTACATTGCAAGGTACAGCCTGACATGAATTGATTTGCCGTGCTCTGATTGCCACTGCACGCTGCTCTGGGATCTGAGAGCTGGTTGCTCACACAGCCAGGCTGCAAAGTCAGAAGTTAGGGAATGCCAGAGTTCAAACTGCTCAGACATTCCAGTGCTCTGTGTTCTGCTCTCACCTTTGGTTGCATCTCTCAGGATGCAGGGAGTGCTGGTCCCAGTGATGGATTAACTGGTGTCCCCCAAGGGCTGTCACCCCAGTGCTGCAGAGATCAGATGGTTTTAATGTCACCTCTTACTGAAGAAGAGAGCTTTGGGGAAGTGGAGAGGGCAAGGCGCACTGGTTTTTAAGGAAGGAGCCATGGATGGGAGTGCAGAACAGATGAAGAGAGTAGAAAGGATAGGGAATAACAGAATTGGGAAGCAAATGGGAGACCTGGTGTTTTGGGGGATTTAGCAGACCTTTATCTTCATCACCACTTCAACTTTACTTTCATCACCATCTTCACTTTCAGCTTCACCTTTGCCTTTGTCTTCACCTTCACCATCATCTTCAGCTTCATTTTTGCTTTCACCTTCACCTTCACTCCTTACCCTGCCCATGGTCAGAGCTTGCACTACCTTGGGTGGCAGGAACGAGTGAAAATCCCCCAAACCCAAGCCTGTTACTCCGGGCCAATGATGACCAGAGGCAGCAGCTTTGCTGTGGCTCAGCTGTGGGAGATGAACCTGGAACAGTGGAGGGCAGGACCATGGACATGCTGCCCTTGGCACAGGGACTCTCCTCCCCAGCTCATCCAGCAGCCCAAATCACCAGGCACCTTGGGAAACATTGGCCCATCTGCCAGAGCTCTTGACTTTGGACATTCCCAGATGAAAAGACAATTTTAAGGAATCCCATTTGGGCAGCATCATTAACATTCTGCTGGCAAGACACTGTGCCCTTGAGCTCTCTCCTACGTGGGGATTCTTCCCAGCAAACCTGCGGCTGATGCCAGCTCCGCTCTCTGGATTGCTGAGAGTGTGAGCCTTGTGTTGAAGACCCTTTAGGAATCTCTGCTAATTGTCACTGAGACGTCCAATACTTGGAGGTGACACTCAAAGGCACCTCGCTCCCTCCCAGCTGCTGTGGGATCTTGGCACCTGCTGCTGCTGGCTCTGGCAAAATTCCCACCGCACACCAGAGCTCGGCCTGGGGTGCAGAGGGGGGCAGATGCTGCAGATGAATCCTCAGGGTGCCTCTGTATCGTAGCATGGGACTAATTAAAACTTCAGAATGTATATTTACCTAATACGGAGTTGATTTGTTAAGTAGGACATCCTGTCTTCAGAGGAATTCACGGCATCGGGTGATAATCAAGTGAGAACAGGCTCCAAAAGTGTTAATTTAGGAACTGAGACAACAGGGATTAAAAGTAAGCCCTGTTTTGTTCTTCTCCTGCACTTCCACATCTGAAATCCAAGTAATCATCCCATTTGGGAGTGCAAAGCAATGGCACCACCACCCAGCAAGCACCACACTGGCTGAGGGGGCAAATGTGGGGCTTCAGTGGCTGAATCTGGGCTCTTTGCCCTCTCAGGGCTCAGCTGAGGAGCTCACACTGCTCCAGGTATTCCTGGCACCTCTGGGATGTCCTGTCCCTGTGCCTGCCACTGGCACACAGGAAGGGGCTGGATTTCTGCTCAGGACTTGCAGGCAGGTGTTTTGCAACAGGGATTTTCATAGAATCATGGAACAATTTGGGTTGGAATGAACCTTTAAAGTCCATCTCATCTCATTCCAACCTTCTGGCTTTTGCAGGGGCACCTTCCCCTAGACCAGGTTGATCCAAACCCTGTCCAGCCTAACCTTGAAGACTTGCAGGGATGGGGCATCCACAGCTTCCTGAACCACTGTTTTACCACCCCTGCTGTAATAAAGTTTTCCTTATATTTAACCTAAATCTCCTCTCTTTTAGTTTAAAGCCATTTCCCCATCTCTTATTGCCAGAGGCAGGCAGCAGGAAACAGAGCTTGGGAAGAGTCCCAGCGCTGATCCTGCCCCGCGGATGCATTCTTGCAGTGCTATGTGATATTTAAAAACACGAATTCCCAGCCTCGGGAGAGCCCCGGGGTTTGTTTTCCCGTTGTCCCGGGAGAAGCTGCTGCTGCCTCTGCTCTCCCCGGGGACACAGAGGCGGCTTTGTGTGACCCAGGGGCCGCCGTGCCCCGGCCGTGGGCTGGGCTGCTCCTTGCTGGGCTTTGGGCCGGACCCCGATCCCAGTCCCTGGCAGGATCTGCCTTGGTGAGCTCGTCCTTGTGTTCATCCAAGTGATTTTTTTTCACTTTCAAGCTCTGTGAGCGATTCTGAACATTGATGTGCCCAGCATCCCCTCCCACCTCGCTTTCCTCAGCCACACACACAGAAACTGAGCTTGGGAAGTCCCTGAGCAGAAGTGGGATGACTCTGTGCGCCCAGGAGAGAGGAGTGACCTGCTGTGGGTGGTCTCATCCCTCTGGGGTTTTATTCCCTCCCCAGAACGCCGCCGAGGGTGGTGAGAAGCACTCTGCCAACATTCAGACCTGACAGCAGCTCCTACAGGTTAAAGTGCAGCATATTTGCAACTTTAACTGGGGCTGTTGCCTCTTCACCCCTTCAGATTTTGTTGCACCAAGGAGAGAACATCTTTTCTTCCTGCTTCACACCCTGCTTAAGGTGTTTTGGGAGGACGGAGCAATGCACAGTGCAGATGCCCCACTCCTTCCCACCATGGGGATGGGCCACCTCCTGATGCTGATGATCCCAGGAGCAGCTCAGGGATTTCTCCCCACCTCACTTCCCACCCCACCACCCCCAAGTTGCATTAATCAGAATAATTGCTGATTCATTACCCCGTTGGGCTTTTGGCCACGTTCCTGCAGCAGCCCAGTGCCAGGCTTGGGTAGCAAAATGAAACCCAAGGAGTGCCCAAAAAGTAGAGCTGGGCTGGAGAGGATGTCCGAGGGCTGGATCCTGACCAGCTCATCCCTGCGGTGCTCCAGCACTGTGGGAAGATCAGCCCAGAGCTGCCAGTGCCTCTGCTGCCCAGGCTGGGTGGGACACACAGCCAGTGCCTTCCCTTGCACCCACCAGGACATACCAACCACCCCCAGAGACAATTAAAACTCATTTATGGTTGATTTTACTTAACCTATAAATTATTCTGAGCTTTCTTGTTGTGTAAGAGTTGCTGTGTAAAGAGAGAAGATTTAGAGCCCTAACACCAGCCCCATTCTGGGGTCACCCTGCTGCCGTCATCCCTCACCTCAGCTCAGTTTTTCAGGAGATCCTCCCAAAAGTGAAATTCCTGCAGCTTTCAGGGCCTCAGCAGAGATTGGGCACTTCTCTGCTGTCCCCATCCATCCGTGGGTCAGGGAGGCTCCTGATGGGCTCCCCTTAGTCCTTCAACCTCTGGCAGGATGGGGGAACCCAATTTACCTCCAAAACCCCCCAAATTTACCACACCCAGCCCACAGGGAAGACCCACTGGTGCTCCATGACGTTGGATGTGCTAGAACATGGGTGAAGCTCTGGGTGTTTAGAGGGGTCCGGGCTCACTGGGACAGGCTGGGGGGTCAGGGGGTCCCACACCCCTCCTGGTGCTGGGGATGCTCCCATGGGCTCTGCCCTCACCCCAGGCTAGACAGGAGAGCTGGGACACTGCAGCCTCCCTCCCTCTCTGCCACCCCAACTGTTTGGCAAAAGGGATTTTATTTTTTAATTTTTTTTTTTCTCCAGCGAAAACCAAAAATAGATTGATGGGAAGCGGCTGGGGGTTGGGATGCCATTAGCATGCAAAATGGGGCTATTTATCTTCCCGCAGCTGGCTTCTGCTCCCAGACCTGGCAGGGACCGGCAGCGGCAGGCGGGGCTGGTGCTGGGAGGGGGCTGCGGGACAGGGACAGTCCCCAGGACAGCCCCATCCCCTCCTCACCCCTGTGGCTGCCCTTGTCCTTGTGTGCTGTGACCCTGAGCCTCTCCCGAGGGACGAGCACCTGTCAGTTCTCTGGTACCGCGGGACACGGTGGCAGGGTCACCCGGGGACTTCACAGGTGGCAGCTGATTAATCCTGAGCCAGGGTGTGCCCAGGGCTCCGGCTGGGGAAACTGAGGCAGGAGCTCCTGGGACACCCTCGGGAAGGAGGGATGAGCAAAGGGGATCTCTCCATGCATTAAGGAATGGTCTGCCCGGGGAGGTGGTGGAGTCACCATCCCTGGATGTGTTTAAAAACAGACTGGACGTGGCACTGGGTGCCGTGGTTTAGTTGAGGTGTCAGGGAGCGGGTTGGACTCGATGATCTTGAAGGTCTCTTCCAACCTTGTGATTCTGAGGGGCTGCACCTGTACCCCTCACCCCTGGGGTCCCTTGGCATGGCCATCCCTGCTGTCACCCCACAGCAGAGCTGGAAGTGAGAGACCCCTCAGAAGGAATGAGCAGAAAACCAGCTTCTGCTCCCAGGGATAATTTGTGTTGGAAATTTTTCGCAGGAGGGAAGGGGGGAAGCAAGGCTCACACCTGCAGCCCTCGCAGGGGGGAAACAAGGGTGAGCAGCACGGGGGCTTTGTCCAGCTCCAGGCCCTCCTGGGATGATCCCGGCCCTTTTTCCCCTTTTCTGCCCCATTCTGCCCGGGGGCTGTTAAACGCAGCGTGTCAGCTCTGCTCCCTGCAGGGCCGCTCGCTGCCTGGGATGTTCCTTAGCGGTTCCTCGTTTCCTAATAACAGTAAAAATAACAAATTGCTATAAATGACAATGACATCCATGACAGCACAGCGCAACATCCCCATCCCCATGACCTTCATCCCCACCATCCTCATCCCCACTTTCCCCATACTCCTCACCACGCCTCAGGACCTCCGCCTCGCCAGGGGGCACGCTGTCCCCCGGCGGGAGCGGAAGTGCCGCTCTGCCCTCGCGGGAAGCCCCGCCTGCTCCCACGGCCGCTTCCGCCGCCGCCGCCGCCGCCGCTTTCCCGGCCGCCTCTCCCGGCTCTGCTCCGGTCCCGCTTCGGTCTCGCCTCGGTGTCGCTTCGCCGCCACCGCCATCATGAACAAGAAGAAGAAGCCGTTCCTGGGCATGCCCGCGCCCCTGGGCTACGTGCCGGGGCTGGGCCGCGGGTGAGACGCCGCCAGGCCTGGCCTGGCCCCCCCACCCCGGTCCCTTCACAGCCCGGTCGCTCCGCCAGGCCCCGGGGCTCTCCCGAGCCCTTTCGCTGCCCGGCTGGGTCACACCTCCCTGCGCGACTCATCCCCGTCCCCTCGGGGTGGCCCCGCGCGGCTTTTCAATGTTGTCCCTTCCTAATGGTTCGGTTCGCTCTCTGGCTGGGCGGGTTTGTGTTAAAAAGCGAGCCTGGCTCCGGGGATGAGTTCCCGGGTGCTTCAGACCGGCAAAGGATTGTGTCCCTTCTGATCCTGTGACTGTGTGTGGGTGGGACCGTCTGAGAAATGATCATACTTGGGGGCTTTTATTGAGGGAACAGTGAGGCGGTTTGGTGGCGGCTGAGACCATTTTTAGGATGTCCTTTGCTGGGTGTGAATTGTGTTCATCCCCCACTGATTTGCTATTGCTTTCCCTGGGGAGATCCTGCTGGCTGTGCCCCTCGAGGTACTGCCAGATGAGTGTGGGGGTTCAGAAGAGCTCCAGCTGCCCCATCCCTTTGCCCAGATCCCCAGCCCGTGGTGCCCCACAGCCTGCAGGGCCAGCTGAGAGACCCAGAGACAGAGTTCAGAAAGGAGGCCATGCACGGGATGGGTGGCAGTGCCATGAGCTGGGTGGTTGCAGTGGATGTGTGGGGGAAGTTCTCCCTATAAAAGGGTGCCCAGAGAAGCTGTGGCTGCCCCATCCCTGGAAGTGTCTGAGGCCAGGCTGGACGAGGCTTGGAGGAATCTGGGATAGTGGAAGGTGTCCTTGGCCATGGCAGGAGGCTGGAATGGGCTGAGCTCAGAAGTCCCTTCCAACCCAAACCACTCCATGATTCTAAGGCCGTTTTCCCCTCTGGCTTTACGAAAGCTGGTCATGGGGAGTGCCTGATGCCGTTCTCCCAAAAGAATGATATTTTCCCTGCGTGTCCTGAGCAGTGACTGTGACAGGCTGGGGTTGCAGTGAGCTGAGCAGCCCCTGGTTTATCCCTGCAGAGCCACGGGCTTCACCACGCGCTCGGACATCGGCCCTGCCCGCGATGCCAACGACCCCGTGGACGACCGGCACGCCCCGCCGGGCAAGAGAACTGTGTGGGACCAGATGAAGAAGAACCAGACAGCAGATGATGATGATGAGGATTTGAATGACACCAACTACGATGAGGTGAGGAGGTTTTCATCATCCTGCAGATGTTTTTCCCCAGGTGGAACAAGTGTCCCTGAGCTCCCTGCTCTTGCTATGAGCCCTGCTCTTAGTTGAGGCTTCAAACCCAGAGTTCCCTGTAGTTTGCAGGCAGCATTTCCTTTTTTATTTGTTGATTGAGACCTCAGTATGCACAATGGCATGGTGCTACAGATTTTTGTTGTGGCCTTGCTCCATGGATTGTGGTTTAATTACTGATACAGAGCCCTGAGAGTCTTGGGAAAATATCTATAAATATCTATATCTATAAATAAGAATTATATCTATATAAGAATAAGAATTATTATAAGAATTATTTAAATCTATAAATAAGAATTAGTTTAAGTATTTCAGGGGTTGTATTTTTTTATTCTTCACAAATGAAAGCTTGTGTGCTTTGACAAGATTGGACTTGATGATCTTGGAGGTCTTTTCCAACCTAAATGACTCTGTGATTCTGTGCCATATATTGTCCTTAAGTGGCCTGTGGAGTCTCTTAAGTCCCACTTTGGTTGGTTGAATGTTGTGATATTCTTTCTGCTTGCTTTCACTGGTGTAAAAAGTGATTAATGGAAGAGAATGGCTCTTCTATCCTGGGATCTCATTTATTGCTGAATAGAAGTGGTTTAGAGAGAGAAGCAATTTTGAAAGAAGCAATTTTGTAGCAGTTTTGCTTCAAATGGTGTGGGAGAATAAACACCACCATGGGGTGGTAGAAGGAGGATGCTTTTATTTAGGGATGTGTTAGTCTGATGCAATGTTGTCAGAAGCAGCCTGTGAATGCATTTTCAGGTGATTGTTGGCTGTTGCAGGAACATAACAGGAACTTTAACAAAACTGCCTTTTTTTCCTTTTTTTTTTCTCTCTCTCTCCAATTTCCCAGTTCAATGGCTATGCTGGGAGCCTATTCTCAAGTGGCCCCTATGAAAAAGATGATGAAGAAGCAGATGCTATTTATGCAGCTTTGGACAAGAGGATGGATGAACGCAGGAAAGAAAGGAGGTAGGATAAGCTACAGCACTGGCAGGGGGTGTGTTCTGGTTAATTGAGGATGACAGGTATTTTGCACCACTTGCTTTGATAGTGGATGTAGTTAAGTTACTTCACTGTAGTTAATTAAGAGTCACTGTAGTTCATTAAAATGGTGTGGGGAGATGCTGAGCGACTGATATTGATGCATCACAGACTGCACAGGAGTCTGGAAATTGTTAGAGAAGTCACCTCATGCTTGTAAACAGTATGTGTTACTTGTTAAATTCCCTTCTCATTAAGAGGAGGTCAGAGACTGAAGTTCACTTGGAGATGTCTGTTTTTACACTCTAATACTGTCTTATTTGATAAAGGATCTCTTGTTATAATGTTGATAATCTAAGCTTGGAAAAAATGCCCTTTTTTATGCCCTAACTCTTATCAAACACATTTTTCTGTTATGTCAACACTTAGACTTGCCAAGTGCTACTTTGAGCATAACCTCAGTATTCCTTTTCCTAAGGGAACAACGAGAAAAAGAGGAAATAGAAAAGTACCATATGGAACGACCCAAAATTCAACAGCAGTTCTCAGACTTGAAAGTAAGGAAAAAAATGTCTGAAATGTGACTTTTTATGAGGTACAAGAGGTGGCTGTGTGTTCTTTTGTGTGTGTTTGTTTCTTTGCTCAGATTTTGTGCATTGGCGAATGAGTACTTTGATATTCTCCAGATTAGAATTACTTTCTGTTGGAAGAATAAACACTGGTCATGTGGATACACAAGGCAGTGAAATTTCTGCAAATTTTGGTATTGGTCATTTTTGTTTTATACTTTGTGGAAGGTGCTACAGTTCTGTCTTTGAGGGAAACTGATAGCTTGTTGGCATTGCAGGAGTAGCTGAGCAGAATCTTCTGACTCTAAATCTTCTTTTAAGTAAAATGTATTTTTTAAGCTGTTATCTAATGATTAGTAGTAAACCACTCAATGCTCCAGGCACTAGGATTAATCTGAATGTTTGTAGCACTGAATCTAATAACAAAATTGATTTGGAATCTCAGTCTGGACTAAAACCAAATTCCAATTAAATGCATCTAATTCTTTTGTACATTGGATTAGGAAAATAGTCGGACCCTTAAGTGTTTAATTGATCTTTATTTCAAGAAAATAAACCTGTTAAGGAGTTAGAGCACTTCAAAAGCCATTTCTGCAGCAAATACTGATGACAACTCCTGTCTGAACAGCGGAAATTAGCGGAGGTTACTGAGGAGGAGTGGCTGAGTATTCCTGAGGTTGGGGATGCCAGGAACAAGCGGCAGAGGAATCCTCGGTATGAGAAGCTGACTCCTGTCCCCGACAGCTTCTTTGCAAAGCATTTGCAGTCAGGGGAGAATCACACTTCAGTGGATCCACGCCAGACAGTGAGTACACAGCAAACCTGGGCAAGCTGTGGCCAGACTGGGTTTGAGATGTGTTAAACTGGGGTTTGGGGAAAAGATACTTGACAAAAAAACTTGGTGTGGTTTGTGAGTCTACCAAAGGAATTCTGGGTGTTAAACTTGTGTGCTTGCTGGAGACTTTCAGTGCACAGCCATTACCAGAGAAAACATGGGGACAAGCAGAGAAAACCTGGCTCTTGTTTTAAAGATGGAAGAAACTGTTTCTTTTCCTATTTGCTGAATGCAGGGTGGTGATAGTTTTGGTGAGCATAACCATTTCTGTTACAATAACATCTTCCAAAGAGGGAACAGAAAATAAAGTTTTCTTTCACCTAATGATTTGCCTAGTTCTGGGGCAATTGTGTTAAAAATGGTTTGCCTTTCAGTCAACTAAAAATGAAATAATTTAGCTTGTTGCTCTGTGGCCAGAGTCTACTGGTGGTCATAGAATTATAGGAGCAGCTGACTGGCCCTAGACTGGCTCCAGGTGTCCATGGGACTTCTTTGCAGATATTCTTATTTAAAGGTGCCAAGTTCAGATGCCTGTGCTTGAATTTCTCACTTTCTCGTTGCTTATTTCACTGACTTGACTAAACTTTAGTAATTACCTATAGATTTGCAAATCCTATATGAGATATGTTTTGGGATCCAGGGAAGCCATATCAGAAGTACTTGTGGGGGTTGGGCATCCTTGTCCTGCAGCTTCTGGGGAAGTGCAAATCAGCCAATAGTCTGAATTATTTTTGAAATCTCAGAAGAGGTTTTAGGAATGACTTTCTCACTTTTTCTTTTCTTTTTTTTTTTTTTAATAGCAATTTGGTGGACTGAATACTCCATATCCAGGGGGTTTGAATACTCCATACCCAGGAGGAATGACACCAGGCTTGATGACACCCGGGACAGGTGAATTGGATATGAGGAAGATTGGCCAAGCCAGGAATACCTTGATGGATATGAGGCTAAGCCAGGTAAGGATGTGGGAAGGCAGGATCTGTCACTGGTTTTAGAAAAGTGTTGAATTCTCTTGGGTTTTAGAAGATCCAAGAACAGCTGAGCTGTGAAATAATTTTATAGTCTCTCTCCCCAAATATCATGCCCTCAAAATGAATAGAATTTCCTGAGAAATAGTGGTTTGTCCCTGGAATTGTGGTCATTATGGGAGAACAGACTGCCTGGGTTATAGCAGAGGTGCCCTTGAGGCAAACAGCACGGGTGGTGCTACCAATGGAAGCATCTCTTCTGTCCTATGTAGGGATGCAGGATAAACTGCTGAAAAATACTGATTTTTGCCTTCTTTATCATTGATTTTCTCATCTAAATCTGGTTATTCTAAAAAGAATGCCTTTAGCTGGCAGGGCTGCAAGACCTTTGGGTGACTGCTTATCACCAAGCTGCTTCTTATCTGGATTTTAATGTTAAAATTGTGTATTTTAGAAATAGAGAAAAGCTAATAAGCAAGGCTTTGTGTTTTCCTTCTTTCTTGCTTTTGGGAACAGGTGAATATTTAGGATTTTTGTAGAGCCACAGTGTCTTTTTAGGCGTTCAGGGGCTGTGAGTGGTCATTTCAGTAGCTCTGACTTGACTTTCCCAGGTGTCGGACTCTGTGAGTGGCCAGACTGTAGTGGACCCAAAAGGATATTTGACAGACTTGAATTCCATGATTCCCACACACGGAGGAGATATCAAGTAAGTTTAAGAAGGATTAACAGATTTATCCTCTTAGCAGTGGCACTGATCCTACATGTAAATGGAAATCTGTCTGAGTGGGTGCTTTCAGCTGGCATTTAGTTTATAAGAAATATCAGGTGAGTTTTTGAGGATGAATTCTTTTAACATGAGATCTGGTCTAGTCTTTCAGCTGAGGTATTAGCATCTGACCTGGATGCATCAATTGTGGAGATTGTTTCCATTCCATCCTTATTTCCATGCCAGAGTGATGGCAGTGTGTGACTGCCTGCCAGCCAGGAAATAACCTGGTGAATTGTACCTGTGTGCTGCTAATTTAGGCTTGATTGACGACCTCTGAGAACCTCTTTAGCTTGGAGCTTGACATGTGTTTCATAAAGACTTGCTCTTTAAGTCAGAGCAATATGTGCAAATATTGATGCTAGTCCTTGACTTACATCATTGCTTGGGCTTATCAGCTTCTGGCTGCAAGTGCCCAGCTGTAATTCCCAAAAATCTTGCTTAAATACTTAACTGATTTTCACTGTGATCTGGCTGTGTTGGTGTGTTTTTGTAAGCTTGTTTTGGTAGAACGTAATTTGTGTCTCCAATATGGAAAAATTTGAGGTCACAGTTACTTGTGCATCTGAGCACATCCTGGTTCAGGAGAATTGTTTCCCAATGTGCTTGAAAGTTTTCCTTCCTGTTTTTTCCTCCTCCTTTAGTGATATCAAAAAAGCCCGTTTGCTCCTGAAATCCGTCCGAGAGACCAATCCTCATCATCCACCAGCCTGGATAGCATCAGCCCGACTGGAGGAGGTCACTGGCAAGCTCCAAGTGGCTCGAAACCTCATCATGAAAGGAACAGAGATGTGCCCTAAGGTCAGAATTGCTTGCTTCCCTGCTGATCCTTGAGGGATAGTAGGAAAAAGTTGTGGTTCATGAGCAGCAGAATCTCTGTTAACATTGATTGAGGCTCTGCCTGATACAGCTTCACTGTCTACTGTATTACAAAACACCTGCTTAGCCAGAAGCTGTGACTTTATTGTTCTGATGTAAAGGAAGATGGGTTGTTTTTCCTGACAGAGTGAAGATGTTTGGTTGGAAGCTGCTCGGCTTCAGCCTGGAGATACAGCCAAGGCTGTTGTGGCCCAGGCTGTGCGGCACCTGCCACAGTCTGTGCGGATCTATATCAGAGCAGCAGAGCTGGAGACAGACATCCGTGCCAAGAAACGTGTCCTTAGGAAAGGTGAGAGCTCCTGTGGGCTCAGGGAATGAAGGCATTGCACTCTTTGTATTGTGTTGTAAGTGGTTCACGATGTGGCCATAAGTTCAGGTGCTTTTTTTGCTTCCTTGTTGAAATTACAGTTGACAGTTTGTGTACTAATGGTGGAACTTGCTGCTGTTGAGTCGAAGAACAAAGGTGTTGAAGTGTTTGTAAAACATCCTTCAGCAGAAAGCTGCTGGTACTGAACAATTCCAAAATGGTATTTCACTTACCTAAGCCTGTTCCAGCTTGATCACAATTAGATAAGTAGATGAAAGCAATTAAAAAATGATATTCTAAGGATAAAAAGATGCTCTAGATGTCACCTTGTGATACTTTTTGGAATATATACCTGAATTGATTGTTCCTACTTGCTTGTAGCCTGTCAGATGCCACCGTGGCTGCTGCTGGAGGAGCTTTAGAGGTCTTTGGGTTCTCATATCATTGAACCTGTTGAGCTGCAGGATTTGCTTTAGTGTAGCAAGTTTTGTCCTTGACAAACAGCCTTTTTCTGTGGTGCTTACCTGAAACCTTACATTTCCTTGGATTCCATTGCATGTGGAGGTTTTCCTCTTTCATGGAATTACTGTCTTTTCCAAACAATGATCTCTTTAACAGCAGTTTGTTGTGTTGTCCTGAGCCCAGGTCTTCCTCTGAAGTTCAAAATATAAATTGTTTGATTACTTTAAGTAGCTGGGCCTGTATCAGTAGAGATTAGTTCCTTCATGACTACTGAATTGTATTAGTTACGTCTCCTGCCTTTAATCTAGACAGGGAAAAGGGTCTGGATTTAATACATTTACTGAATCATTGTGAAGCAGTCTGCAGTATTTGAGTGGTTTAGGTTCAAAGGAATCAGTTGCCTCCCACTTCTTACCTCTTGCATGTAAAATTGCAGATCTCTAGTGAAATGACCTCTTACTACATCTTGATGAAAGGCATCTCAAACTTGCTGGATTTGAAGTTCTAAAGAGTTCAGATATTAACTATTCATGAGCTTTTTTAATTTCCATTGGCTCTGCAGTGCAACATGGTGTGAAGTGCTGCTCCTGTGACACTGCGTGTCCTTCTCAGGAACAGTCACAGATGTTGAACAGAAAAACACTTTTAAAGGAGCAGAAATAGATCTGTGAGCCCAGCTCAGGTAGGGGAGGGTCTTGTGTGAGAGCAGTGACTTACCCACTAAGTACTGAGCTTTGCTTCAGACACTGTGTTTATGAAGAGAAAAACATTCAGTTTTTGGAACCACCTACCTAATCTCTTGATACAAAGCTGTTAGTGGGATGGAACTGGATTTATCATTCTCTTCCCAGTTTCTGCCTGTTAACAGCTTCACAGTGCTCCTCTGCTGCCTAGGGAGCATCAGTAATATGGAGCTTAGAGCCTTAAGTGCAGCATAACCCATTATTTCTCCCAAAATAAAAAAGCCTGAGTGCCAGGTAATGTCACTGAAGTGTGACTTTTCATAATGCATTTCTCCTCTCTGTTTGCTGAGTGCATTCCTACCATCCAGCAGAACCTCTGGAGTTTTTAAAGCCTCAGTCTGACTGGAGACCCAGCAAGCTGAATGGCTGAAATACAGCTTGAGGTCTCAAAATCAAATTCTGTATTTATGAAGACATGTTCTGTCCTGCAGAGTGATGCTTTCAGCTCTTGGAGGCTGACATTACTCACTTAAATTCTTCGGGAAAATCTGCAGCTGCAGACTTGGAGACAAATGGTTAATGCTTTGTAAATCTTTGTGTGTGTTGGGGTGGGATGTGCTCTGAGTTGAGGCTCAGCACTGTGCCTCTGCCTCTGCAGCAATGCCTCAAAGAACAGCCTTGCCTAGAAGCCCAGCTAGTTCCAAAGTGGTTTTAGATGCCTTTTTCCACTCATTTTTGTGTCCCTGTGATTGTGCTTGCTTTATTGAAGAGGGATGTACTGTCCTCTGTAACTATAGCACATTTGTGTACAGTCACCATGGAAGCAGTGGAAGTAATGCTGCAATGCAGCTGATTTCAGCAGTCTGGGGTGCAAATTGGAGTGACAAAAGACTAAAAAACCCCTTTGGTTTCTCAATCTCTCTTAATGAGATGGGCTGAGGAAAGTTGTTGTTTAGTATTTAGTGTTTCAGACAGCACATGTAGGACAGGCTGCAGAGAATGCAGTTCTACCAGCAGCAGCTAACTCTTGGACAAGATTAAGGAAGCCTTGAAGAATCCTAATTAGATGGAGTCCATATTGGATTGCTGGAAGCACTCTTGATGCTCACGGCTTAGTGTCAGCGAGACCTTTAAGTTTTTCTGCATTCCTGTTTTATATTTGTATGGCAGGACAACAGCTTTTTGCCAAGTTAAGCTGGGGTCCATTGAGCTGTCAGGAGAGGCTTTCAGGAAAATTGCATTGTTAAAGGGCAGTTTCAACATGCAAGGAACAAGGCTGTATTATTAGTTAGTGTTGAAGATGCTCCTTTTCTATAAAGGCAGACCCGGCGTGATTTAAGCTGCCCAATTTTGAAGATCCTCATCTGCTCATTTGCTGAGACTGGAGACTTTGTTCAGCCAGGTGTTTTACTGAGGAGGATGCAATTACAGCATGTACAACAAAAAAGCCCTTGGCTCTCCAAAACCTGTTTCCAATTAAAATGATTAAGTGTTTTATTTTCTGATTTTAAATTCTCATTGTTGAAGCAAGAGCCCAAGTAAGTAAATTCCCTCCTTTCCCTCTTTCAGGACATTTCCTTGTAATAGCACAAATCCTTTATTATAGCATGTTTAGAAAATGCAGATCTCATTGGTAAACTATTTTATCATTATTGACATAATTGTTTTGCCTCTCTAGCCCTTGAGCATGTTCCAAACTCGGTGCGTTTGTGGAAAGCAGCCGTGGAGCTGGAGGAGCCTGAGGATGCCAGGATCATGCTGAGCCGGGCTGTGGAGTGCTGTCCAACCAGTGTTGAAGTGAGTTTAAAAAAAGTGAAATAAAAAAACCCCTACACCCCACTTCAGGCTGGCAGTAGAGCTTTGCAGGCAAAAGGCAGGGTGAGCAGTGTTTCTCCACATGAGGTTTTCTCCCATGTGCTTCATGCCACAGTGGGAAGGATATGATGAGCAGTGGAATGTGTTTTTTTTTCTTTGGAGTTAATTGTCTGGTGGTCATTACATGCCTCATTTTGGTGTGTAATTGTTAGGTTAGTCATGGCAGTGCACAGCTGTGCCTGCTGTAAGCACTGAGCCATGTTTGTGTCCATGTGTGGTGCCTTGACGGTTGGGAAAACAAGTGAACATTTAACCTGGTGAATCTAAAAGTTACTAATTTCTGAAACAGCAAACTAGAGTGTTCAATTCAGCTGTTTGAGAGGTGATGTGAACAGAAAATAGGAGTATAACAGCCCAGCAGATGGGGATGATATCCAGAGATGATCAGGACTGAGCTTCAAGGGCAGTAGCAGCCTGTTTCTCCTCTCCTCCATTGGTATTCCACAGCCTCCTTGCAGTGCTTGAGGACTGTTGCCAACCAGTAGCAAGCAGCGTGAAGCTGCTTATCTCTGTGGGCTGACACTGCTGTACAGCAGCCTTGTCATCTCCTTGTTCTCATCTCAAATCCATCTTTTGTTGCTCTGCAGCTGTGGCTGGCGCTGGCAAGGCTGGAGACATATGAGAACGCTCGTAAAGTCCTTAACAAAGCCCGGGAGAATATCCCGACGGATCGTCACATCTGGATCACTGCTGCCAAACTGGAGGAAGCCAATGGAAACACCCAGATGGTGGAGAAAATCATTGACAGAGCCATCACATCTCTTAGGGCTAACGGTGTGGAAATCAACAGGGAGCAGTGGATACAGGTATGTGCTCGGTCTTGAAGGCTCAGGGGGACTCGTCAGGGTCTGTTCTGAAGGCTGCTGATAGTTATAGGACAGAGTCATTTTGCACCTGGCTTATCAGTGGAGGTCCCTGTGAAGAGACAAGAGATGAGACTAAAAAGCTCAGTAGGGTCAAGGCCATAAGTCATACCCTGGGGTAACAGCACATGTGTTTTGCTGAGGAATGTCTGTTTTGCTTCTGTCATGGAAGATAAGTAGTTTCAATTTGAAGCAGCTGCTGCCTTAAGTAGGATGGAGGCTTAAAGCCTTCAGTGAAGGATTTACGTATTTTTTTTGCATATGTCTCTTTTGGCTTGACAGGTATTTGTTTGCCCCACAAGTCTTTGTCAAATGGCATTATGAGAAATCAATACAAATGCTGCATTTGCAGCATGTAGGAAATATTCTGTTAGTCCTGTACTGAAGCTCTTTCCTCCTGGGTGTGTTCTGTGCTTTGTTTGATCGTAAGTCTTTAAAGCAGTTTCCTACTAAAATAATTTACAGTGGGTCAAGGCAGCAAAATCTTATACTGCTTAAGAGCACTGATAATGAATGAAGTATTTAATATTAAATGGATATCCTTCTTAACATCTAAAAGAATTCTGACTTTCTTTACAGCAGTAAAACAATTAAAGGTTAATTTCAACTTCTCTTTAAAAAAATCCACGAGCACAGCCTCTGCATCATTGTGTTCTCGAGTTCCTTCTCAGTACTAGAACTGCTCCATTTCTGTTATCTGATCAGAGGGCTTTTCAACAAGTTTAAGCAAGACATGCTTGGCTTTCTGAAAGCTTTGGGTGTCAGGAAACTCCATTTTTCCATACATAGTCTGGTGAGAGAGTCTTTGCACCTTTGACTTTGCACTGCTTGATGGGATATACTCCTAAATTTAGTTATTGCTAAGCCCTTATTGAGACTTAATCATCTCAAAGCTGAAAGAAGGTCAGTAGTTTTGATGTTACAGTTCTTCCTTGTGAAATTTTTGCTTTTTTTATTGGCCAGGTCCCTGCTTGGGTCAGCCCAGGGTTGTGGAGCTGTAGGAAAAGACTTCTGGGTCTGGAAAGATCACACATTATCACCTTTTCAGTGGATGGAATTGATGTGATCTGTTTATTAACCAGCTTGTGAATGATTCTGTGTACAGCTGCAGCACCTTCCTCGTGGGTGCGGGCTCCTGCTCAGTGTCAGGGTGTGTTTGAGCAATGGGATGTTTATGCCGTGGCAGTGACCACAATGTCTCTGTTTGTGCCTGAGGAGCTGCCATTGCAGACTTTAACCTCTTGTGCTGAGCTCTCAAAATGAGCAGGGCTTTCCTGTTGTTTCTAGGATGCCGAGGAATGTGATAAAGCTGGAAGTGTGGCCACATGCCAGGCAATCATGAGAGCTGTGATTGGGATTGGGATCGAGGAAGAAGATCGGAAACACACCTGGATGGAAGATGCAGACAGTGTATGTCCAGCTGTGATGCTGCTTTTTGTTGGTTTTGTTTTATTGTGGGTTTGTGTTTTTTCATTAGAGGAAATTGAACTGATGCCTGGGAAATGGCTTTGTCAGTGAAAGTGGATGTGATTCCCATACCACCTGCCTCCCTTTGGCCAGTCTCTGCCTCAGGAGGTTATTATAGAGCTTTATTCAGATTTGAGTTTCTACTAAGCAAAAAGTTGGTATTGGTATAGCTTGTCTGCTAACTTGGTGTGGATTTTTTTTTTTGTGAGTGTGAGACGTCAACAGAGATTGAGTTATGAGTAAAGGAGCTGGGAGTTGAGTTTCAAGGCATAACCATTGTAGCTCAGGAGTTAATGTTAGACTGGACAAGGGAGTGGGTAAAAGTTTTACCAGGCTTTTTTTGCTTTAGGGGAATAGTTTGAACATGTGCTAAGAACTAAATCATATTTCAGCATGAGAAATGTCCAACTTCGCTGGCCTTAAATTGGGCTCGTAGCAGTGGGGGGCACATGCTGTGGTGCTTAGGGTTTTGCCTGTGAAATAACAAAATGAAGTGCTAACATGAGATCCTTTCCAATGCCTTGCTGATGTTTCAAGCTGGCCTGTGAGTGTCAGTCCCATTGAAAGGCCAGGGATTCTTGTGCTCTGTAGAGGGATACTTGGAAATTCCTTCCCTGCTTCCTTTTAAAAAGCTGATTGTAAGTGTTCTGTTCTCTATTAATGCCTCAATTCATGGATTACACCGAGTTACTGAGTTCTGGGTTGAATTGTGCATGTGTAATTCCTGCTTGCTCTCGATTCCAGTGCTCCCTTAAGCTGACTTAGTCCTGATCTGTTTTCCCTCAGTGTGTTGCTCATAATGCCCTGGAGTGTGCCCGAGCCATTTATGCCTATGCCTTGCAAGTCTTCCCGAGCAAGAAGAGTGTGTGGCTGCGAGCAGCCTACTTTGAAAAGAACCATGGAACCAGGTACGTGTGCTGCACAGCCCCTGTGTGGAGGGCTTCATCCCTGTGACAGGGGGACAGGCTGGGGATGAAGGAAAACTACAGCCTGGTCCCTGGGGTGTGGTGCAAGTGCAGAGTTAGTGCAGCTGGATGAAACTCACTGGTGTTTTTTGCAGGTCTGACCTTCTTTGTTATTGTTGTGCTCAGAACATCTTTAAGTTTTATGAAGTCATAAAATGGTTTTTGGCAGTAGGGGTTACGTGGTAAAAATAGCTGTGAAGAGACAAGGTAGGAACAATTGTCTTTGAGAAGGCATCTCTGGAAAAATATAGGGATACAAATCACCTAAAATGTGTTTTATTTAGTTTTCATAGATAAACTACTTCATAGCTGAATGTGTCCAAGCGTCTCTGGTATTTTCTGATTAAACACTGTGAATGTGTATCACATTCTGAATTAAGATTGGTGTTATACTGTTACAGCTCAGGCTCTTTTTACAGTTTATTCACAAAGCTTTATATGTCAGAAACTTTCTGCCCACAGCTTAGACTAAAGCAAACAATCTCTGCAGTAGGCCACTTATACACGTGGAATCATCCTTATTAAAGCCAACAAGGCTATGTTGTGAAAGTGACTGCAGATGCTGAGTTCTTCCTCATTCAAGCCTTTTTTTTTTTTGTTGGGAACAAATATACCTTCTCTTTTGATGTTGTTTTCCCATGTTTCCCAGTGGTGGCTGGCTTTTAAGCCCCATGTTCTACCTGAAAAGTGTATTTGCCAGAGGAGAAAAAAATAAATTGCATAAGATCAAGCCAACCTCATGTAATAATTCTGAAAACCTTCCTATCTCAGCTTCTAGTAAGGTTTGTTAAGCAGAATGACTCTTTCCAAGAGGAAGGAGCTGTTTGTGTGAGGGCTCTTTCCACAGAGGCTATCAAAGGTGTCTGAACAATGAGCCGTTTGTGGAATGCTGATTTCAGAACCCTGGTGAAAAAAGACCCCACCCTTTCCTTGTTATGAAACAACTTATCAAGGTTTACAACATTGGACTTTGCAACAATATTTATAACACTGAGTGATAGTGGAAATGGTGTGAGAGAGCTCGCCTTTGGCAGTACCTGAGGGATTGTAACTTGCTGTTTCTTGTCTTCAGAGAATCCTTGGAAGCTCTTTTGCAGAGAGCTGTTGCTCACTGTCCCAAAGCAGAGGTGCTGTGGCTCATGGGAGCCAAATCCAAGTGGCTGGCGGGAGATGTGCCAGCAGCCAGAAGCATCTTGGCCCTGGCTTTCCAGGTGGGTCTGTTACACTTGTCAGAGGGTGTTAAATGTGACAGGTAAAGAATACAAAGCAGGCTTTTTCTGTCAACACCTGATTCCTGCTGCCTTTCAGAGTGATGGAGACTTCCGCTGTTCTTTGATTGCTTTGTGTGGCAAAATGTTCTCCTGTAAAATAGCAGCAAGCTGGAAGCAGGGCTGTGGTACTGCTCTTTTAGTAGTTCTACACCAGGTTCTGAGCTGGAACAAGTTGTCCAGAGAGGTTGTGGCTGCCCCATCCCCGGAGGTGTTGAAAGCCAGGTTGGATGGGGCTCTGAGCAACCTGGTCTGGTGCATGGCATCCCTACCCATGGGGCTGGGATGAGATGATCTCTGATGTCCCTTCCAACCCAAACCAGCCTGTGATTCTGTGAGTTTGCAAACCATCAGTTTTACTAGCATGACTCCCACCAACCCCAGTCATGGATCAAACTCCTGTTGTCTTGGGTCACCTCAAGGGAAGGACTGTGGTCTGCCCTAATGAGGTCACTGCATTACTTAGACTTGGATCAAACCCACTAATGAAGGGAATTGCCTGCTGGATGCTGTAGCAAAGACAGGCAGAGTGTTTCTAACACTGGGAATTAGGCTTAAAAGCTAAGTGAGAAAAAAAAAAAAGACAGATCTTGAAATGGAAGGTAAAAGATACTTCCTTAATCTGTTCTCGGTGCTCCTTGTTACTAGGCTGAAAAGTTCTTGACTGAAATGACTTTTATTGGAAGAGTTTTCACAGACCTCAGTGGGGAATTAAAGCTGCAGCTTTTTTGCTTGAGGGTAATAAAATGAGGGTCTCATTGTGGCAGACCCTGTGATGTTTTCAGTATTTAAACTGGAAGTTCAGAAGATCAAGCATTACAAGCTTTTCAACAATTGAGAAGCATCCAACTTCTAAGCTGGCATATATCTTTGTGTTGCCCATCTGTTTTGGAGGATTTCTATAAACTTCAAAGGTCAAAGAAGACTGGGAGGAGCTTACACTGAAAAAAATCCTACTGTGGATTGACAAAGCTCTGATTTCAATTTTAATCTGGATCAAACAGAGGATTAAATCTGCTGTTGATTCACTGTGTGCATTTGTCTGTCACTTTGTGTTCTTGCAGGCCAACCCCAACAGCGAGGAGATCTGGCTGGCTGCCGTGAAGCTCGAGTCGGAGAACAATGAGTATGAAAGAGCGAGGAGGCTGCTGGCAAAGGCTCGCAGCAGTGCCCCCACTGCAAGGGTAAGGACGTGTGGAGGCTGGAGAGGCTCAGGCCTCTTGGCCACGGGGGATTTGGGACGGAAGGAGGAGTTCCTTCAGTTCTGTGGCCGTAGGGATTGACCCTATGGCTCCCTGCCATTGCCTTCCGGGGCATGTGGCCGCTTTGCCGAGCGCTTCGAATTGCGACACAAAGTCGTGGCATGATGGGAAAAAAAGGCTAGGATCAAGTGAAGGGTTTCAATTGGTTTTTTACACAAATGGCAAAAGTCAGGAAATTCCCAGTTTACAGCTGTTTGTGTAATATTTGTTTTGCATAAAAGCACATCTTGGAAAAAAGAGAAAATGCTTTCACAGGAGACTCACTTATGCTTCTACTGAAGACAGCTCTGGGGTGGTTTGGTACTTAAAGTTACACTCCTGTGTTTATCTCCAGTTACCGCTGGTATGATAAACTGTCCATTTTCAGCTCTTCATACAAAAGCATTTTAACTTGTCCAAGTAAATGAAAAGTTAGTTTGATCTCTGTCCTCTGTTCCTCCCCCTCAGTTGTTGTTACATCCTACATCTTTTTAACTGTCCTCTTCCTCCCTGAGTCAGGGAGCTTCTGCAGCTGGGGCTGAAGCTCTGCTCTCAGACTTGATGCCTCTCTTGTGAGGTCACAGTGGGGGAGTTTGGGAATGGGGAGGATGGGAATCAAAGAGCAGTGAGAGAGCCTTTGGTTTGTAATATATTTGTCATAGCTGTGACTTCGCTGCATAGCCAGAAGGAAGGATTTGGGGGACAGAAAAGTACATGTACCAGTTTGTAATGAGCAGGACAACAGAGCCTGAAGCCATAAGTAAGAAAAGGTTGTCTTGGTAACTTGGATCTGAGGAGATCAGATTGTGCTGGTGAAGGAGGCTCAGGTTTGTTAATTGGTTGTACTGTTAAAGCTGTGCTCTTTATGCAAATACTACTTTTCCAATGCAAGCCATTCTATGATTCTGTGATAATGCAAATGCCAGATCTATGTTAATAATTATGTAAATAGGTGAGATACAGGTGGACCACACTGTTCTAACTCCTTTAGTATTTGCATTTACCTTTCTTATTGTTACTTGTTCCCGCTATTATTTAACACTGGTATTTTAATTTTTATTTTACTTCAAACTGTAGCTAATCAATAACATTTTAATGGATGCATGAAAGTGAGAACCTGCTGCTTTGGCAGATTCATGGTTTTCAAATGGCTGCTGGTGGTAAACAGCTCTGCTTTGTCCCCAGGTCTTCATGAAGTCTGTGAAGTTGGAATGGGTGCTTGGGAACATTGCTGCAGCCCAGGAGTTCTGTGAGGAAGCCTTGAAGCACTATGAGGACTTCCCCAAACTGTGGATTATGAAAGGACAAATTGAGGAACAAAAAGAGCTGGTAGAGAAAGCACGGGAGGCTTATAATCAAGGGGTAAGATGGATGTTACTGCAGGTTTGCTTTGTGCTGCTGGCATGGAGAGATGTCTGTCTTTGAATCAAAATGGAGAGCTAAAGACATGATTCCTGTCATTGGTTAAAACAGTAAAAGAAAAAAAAATTAAATAAGCAACAATTTCTCGTACCCATTACCCATATGCAAGATTGACTTTCTTGCTTCAGAGAGTTCTCTTTATGCCTGACTCCTCACAGGCAGGAGGAAGGCTTTGCACAGTAATTCTCTAAGACCTGTAAAGACTAAAACCAGAACTCTTAAAAGAAAATCTTTCTCAGCAGCTCTTAGATACACACTGTGAAAGGAGGTGGCCTACAGAGCACTACTCTCTCTTTTAAATGGTAATTGGTGTCCTTGGGTATGAAAGCTCAAAGTCGACAGCCATCAAAGTCATTTGGACACAGGTTTCTGCCAGGGTCCATATCCTAATGACTCCCTGCACACTCTGCTGTGGTTTGGGGATGTATGAGAGCCTTCCATCTGCAGAAGGAGCACAAATTGTAGCTGTGTTAAGGGAGGTGTGTTCCTTCTCTTACTGCTGGGATAGCTCAGTCATACCTGATGTACCTGACTATTTTGGGTACAGGAAAAACTTCTCTTCTGTGCTGTAAGACTAACTGGAGAAATTTGAGAGACATAATCAACTCAGTCTCTCTTCTGCTAAACTCTCCAGGAGGATATAGGGAGGGAAGTTCTTTTCTATAGGAATTACAATATTTTTTTTTCAAATTTACCTATGAGCATACTTTTTTTTTTAAAAAACAGTTGAAGAAGTGCCCCCATTCCATACCCCTGTGGCTTTTGCTGTCCAGGCTGGAGGAGAAAGTTGGGCAGCTGACTAGAGCAAGAGCCATCTTGGAAAAGTCTCGCCTGAAGAATCCAAAGAATCCAGATCTCTGGTGAGTTGTGTGGAGTTGAACTGAATTTGGGCTGCAAATTCAATCTGTTTGTCAGGACAGCTATTTCACATCATCTCAGCCATTTGAGCCTGGGACTTAAGACCATGCCCATCCTGGAGTTTCTTCTGGACTAATAACTTCCCTGAATAGCAGAAGTGCTTTGGTGGTCCTTGGCTAGCTACTGTAAGGATCTGGGAAGTAGTTACTTCTTTAGTGATAGTTGTAGTGCACAGAGCATGCAGCATGCACAGGGCTCTTTCCTCACTGTTACAGTCCCAGTTTCAGATTGTTTTTTATCTGGGCCATTATGGAATGAAAGTCGCATTTATTTTTAGATGGAGAGGAATGGGAAGATGTCAGTCACCTACACATATTCAGAATATGGGCAGATGTTTGCAGTTTCCAGTGACCCTCATCAGTGTTTGTTTCAGCCTAGTGAGTGTTGTCATAAATATCAGCAGAGTCTCTTCCCTACCAGGTTGGAGTCTGTGCGCTTGGAGTACCGAGCTGGGCTGAAGAACATTGCAAACACACTGATGGCCAAGGCACTGCAAGAGTGCCCCAATTCAGGTGAGCTGGATCTCAGTTCTACTTTAAACACAGTTGTTTTGCCCAGTTGATAGAAGCACATTTTTTCCCAAGATGTCCTTTCTGGCCAGGTCTCAGAATATGGTGTTTTGAAGAGGTGACAGTCATCCTTCTGCAAAGGAAATGTTGAGGGTCTTCGAGAACAATCCAAATTACTTTGTGCTCTCTCACACCTGAGGAGTCATGGGTTGGTGTTGTTCCATTTTTCTGCAGTACCCAGTATATTATTGGATCCATGGTCCACAGTTTGTCAAGAGGCTTCCTGCAAAAACATCTTGGATATGGGTGGGCTTTTCTCGGAAGCTGGTAGAAGTCTGCCAAGGTTTATAAATGAACGAAATACACTTCAGGGTTTGTAGTTAGGAAGTTCAGTGGAAAAAGAATGGTGCTTTCCCTGTCCCTCTAGAGTACAGCTGGCCTTAGGAGATTCCCAGTTGCTGGTTTGCCTGCACTGGTTGCACCACTGTGAGTTTGCTAACTTGTGCTGGCAGTGAATTTCCACCACAGTCATGATTAGAGGATCATGAACCATAAATGTTCAGTCCTGGTTTTTGATTATTTTAGCTCATGTAAGAAAAGGCTAAGAGGTCATGTGATGTGAGTCAGTTAGTTCTAACCAGCAGTGGAAACATTTGCCTCTTGGGATGGGAGGATAAAGTGCCTATCACATCCCTATTTTGGGGCAGAATTGAACGAAGACTTAATTATTTAAACATGTTGACATCTTTGGGGAGAAGATGTCACATAACTGCAAATTGTAGTAACTTACTTCAGGGCAAGGCTTGGCTTGTCTTCAGGCTAGGTTTTGAAGGGTGTTTAATTGGTGGCTGCTTAAGTCTCAGTAAAATAATTGGGAATTAAGTGACTTTTATGACACGACAAACTCATTGCAAGGTACTCTCCATGCGAGTGGTCACCAAAGCAGCACCACCCAAAATCCTGCTTTGTTTTTGTGAATGACCTAATGAGTGTTTGTCATCACAGGCTGTTTTACAGATCTGCCTGTTGCTATGGAAATGGGCAGCAGGATCTCAGTTTTTGTTTAAACAATTGCTTCCAACTTTATCTTAGACCTCAACAAACCATAATCAAAGCCCGCAGGACTTGGCTGGTTGGCCACCTGCAGTCATGTAAACCGGA
Organism: Ploceus nigricollis; assembly: GCA_013399945.1. NCBI lineage: Eukaryota > Metazoa > Chordata > Aves > Passeriformes > Ploceidae > Ploceus > Ploceus nigricollis. The sequence goes on along the minus strand of VXBC01001263.1, from coordinate 303,585 downwards.
GGTTTGGGTCCATCGATTGCTGAATTGATTCCTGATGGGTGGCAGGCTGCACAAAGAATAAAATAGAAATATTATGGTGTTTGTGATCCTGTATGTAAAGAGCAAGAAGAAGAGAGTGTCTCTCCTGTCCCATCACTGCAGTTATCAAAGCTCGTGTGTGTTCCCGTGGTGCTGTTTATGGGAAGCGAGAGTTCTTTGATGGAGTCCTGGCAGACACCAGCTCTCAGGCTTTGCTTTGAAGTGATCAGGTGTGCCTGGCTGACATGAGAAACTGCAGATTTCATGCTCCCCTGAGCATATTTCCTTCCTTGCTTTTGGCAGTGAGAGGAGCTAGGGATTAAACCCAGCTTTCCTGGATCTACTCTGTCCTTCATCAGTGTGTGTGGAGCCAGCATCAGTAAGACTGTGTTGCTCTCCAGCACCCTTGAAACTGCTCCCAGACTGTACTTTGCACTTTTTGAGACTTCTGCCACTGCAGTTGCCTGTTCAAACAGACAGATACCTTTCCCTTTGGAAATGCTGATTTGCCCTCTCTGTCCCAGAGTTTGCAGTGTCTCATCTGAAAAGCCTGAGCTCTGCGTTAGGCAGTGCTGGAGCTGCAGGAATTGTGGTACAGAAACCCCCAGAGCTGAAGCTCTGGTGTGGTGCACACAGTAGCTAAAAATTCAGAGTACTGAATGAAGTATCTATGTGGAAAGAGTGGTCTGGCATAAGGTTGGGGGTGAATAACTGCTTGGGGGGGGTCTGTACTGCTGCTTGTGTTGCACAGCACTAGCCTGATGCCAGGGTGGGGAGGGTTAACCTCAGAATAACACTAAACAATCTTCCTACTTGATTCGATTAAGGAATCCTGTGGTCAGAAGCAATTTTCCTTGAAGCGCGACCGCAACGAAAGACCAAGAGTGTGGATGCTCTCAAGAAGTGTGAACATGACCCACATGTCCTGCTGGCTGTGGCCAAGTGAGTTTCTGTGCTTGATGCAGTAAAAATATCCATGTCTGTGTGTAGCTGCTTCCAGGATGGACCACTGCACTCCAGCACAGCCATGTGATTCTGGCTGCAGCAGCTCTAATAAGTCCCAAAGCAAGGAACAGCTCTCCAGCTGTCTCCTAGTAACTGTGCAAATCTCTCCCTTGATTCCAAGTGAGGAATGTCAGCCTGCCCTCGAGCTGTTCTGGTGGGTCTGGGACTGGCACAGGCAGCAATACACTCACACAAAGCCAGTGCTGGGTATTGGCACCCTGCAAGCTGCTTTCTTTCTGTCTCTTGAAGAGGATTTCACTGTGCTGTCAGGTGAATTAGGCTTTATTAAGTGGTTCAGGATATGTTTTAAGTATCTGTGAACATAGGGACTTTTTTTTTTTGTTATTTTTGAAGTTTTATGTGTCTGACTGTGTAGTTTTCATCTTTTCTCTCTATCCTAGCTTCTGTCAGGTGTCTTTAAATTCTGAGCTAGATATTCTGTTCCTGAATGTCCCCTATGGCAGTGTTCTTCAGCTGTGCCCTTTCCCGGAATGCAAACCACCATCCATTCTGTAGTTTGCTTCTCTGAAATGGGAAGATAATCTGCTAGGAATTGTTTTCTTGTCCAGGTTGAGTTGCAAGAATTCCAGTGATTAAAACTCACTGTTAGAATTGATGTGTGCCACATCCTGCTGTGATGTGTGAACAGCCTTACAGCAGCTGTGATGGAAACAAACTTACTTTTCTCCCTTTGTGAATAGCAGAAGAGGTTAATACAGGAGACATTTTGCTCGAAGTTGCCCAATTCTTTCACAACTCTACTTTATAAGCCAAAGAAAACTGTAGGATACACTCCAGTGACTGCAACACTGGGTTCTGCCAGATCCTGACAGCTGACTTGTTCAGCTTTAGCAGCAAGTGAGAAAAATGTTAACTTCTGCTTTATGGCAACTGCTCCCAGGCTCCTTCTGGTGCAACCTCAGGCTGTTTAACAGCTAATCCCAACATAAACAGCTTCCACCACCCATCAGGACTTGCCTCTGTAGGTACAGAGTGTCACACATCTGTGACAAACTTTTGTTAAATATGTTCCTGAAAATGGTCACTACTTGCAGGTGTTAAACCTCTGCTATCATTGTTCGAGCTCTTGTAAATCACAGTTTATTTAACGCAGAACAATCAAGAGTATTATAGGGCTTAAAAACAATCACATAAGCTGTATAATTTTATGACAGGCTAAGCTCTTTATGAGTGGTGGCTGATTTGATAAAGACCTTATAGCTCAAATGAGCTCTTTAATGCAAAGGAGTGAAACCAAGAGACTCTTGACTCAGCTGGTTCATTACTGGGGAGAAATTTCAGCAATGGCCAGTGCCTGCATGAAATGGCAGCAGTGGGGCTGTGTCAGGCTGGGGTCTGAGTGCAGAAGCTTCCATACTTGTTTTTTCATGGGAAATGGGGCTGACAAGGCAGGTCTGCTCCACTCCACTCCACTCCAGCAGGCTGTGTAGGTGTGAGCATGTGACTATACAGCAGTCACTTACCAGCTTTTAGAAGTTATTTAATTGTTAGATGCTAAAATTGACTTGAAATGTAAAGAAATTGAAGGAGTGGGAATAGATGTGGGCATGTCTTCGACACCAGATCTAGAACAGCAAAATTAAAGCAATTGAGGCAGCAAAGGTTGAGCTCAGTAATGCTTCCCCTGTCAGCAGAGTCTGTCTGTGCCTGGGGCTGAGTTATCCTCTAAGTTATCCTGCCTCACTGTGGGGCAGTGAATAGGAAGTGCTGGATGTTCTTTTCAGTCCTCTCACTCCCTTCCCTTCCCAGGGGCAGGATGATCTGCAAGTTACCTAAAAATCTGCTGTTTACTTCCTGGGAGAGCAGAGAGCTGGAACACCTGCAGAGCCTTTAAGTTAGAGCTCTTGTGATTGCCATCTTCCTCTAAAGTGAGGCTGTTTGTCAACTCTCCCCTGCTTTTCCCACCAGGCTGTTCTGGAGCGAGCGGAAAATAACCAAGGCCAGAGAGTGGTTCCACCGCACAGTGAAGATAGACTCTGACCTGGGGGATGCCTGGGCCTTCTTTTACAAATTTGAGCTCCAGCATGGCACAGAGGTGAGTGTGTGCCTGGGAACAGGGAAGGCAGCAGCAATCCCTGACTGGCAGGAATTGCCCAGTCCTGGGATTGCTGCAGTGCTGGGCTGAGCACGCTGCCACTGCTCCTGCCTGTGTGGTCACAGGGGAGGCTGGGTGTCACGCCTGGTCATGAATGAGCATGAACAGGCCTGCGTGGTGGCTTTTCAAAGGTGCTGTCATTAGCTGAGCTGTGTTTCAGGCTGCTTTGCTGTCCACAGTCCTGCTGGTTCATGCAAAAATCTCTGAAATAAATCTTCCTCTTGTAAAACTCAAGCTTGCCCAGGGGGGATTGTGCTGGAGTTGTGGTGCTGGGTTTGTGTAACTGGGGCTGTTTCTTCCCAAGTGTGGAGTACAGGTTGCACGTGAACACAGCCAGAGGAGCAGCCAACTCTAATCTCTTTCAGCAGTTTTTACTGCTGATACTGCTGAAATGATGGGGGTGCTTATCTTCTGACTTCAGAGAGACCTTTCACTTGACACAGCTCCTGCAGGTGGTGATGCACAGGAAGTTTCTGCTGCAGTTTCTCTGCAATAGCCAAAACTTGCTTAGCTGCAGCTCAGCCAGTTTGTTCAGCCAGGCAGGAGACTTGCTGCTTCTGAATTTTGTCTTGGACTTCCTTTGAAAATAACAGACCCCAAACCCCACCATAATCTTTGGAAGCGTGTTTGAATCAGGGAGGGTTCAATTTTTGGCTGTGTTCTGGAACAAACCAGGACAAACTGTCATTTCTCTTCCCTGTAGGAGCAACAAGAAGAGGTGAGGAAGCGCTGTGAGAATGCCGAACCTCGCCACGGAGAGCTCTGGTGTGACGTCTCCAAGGACATAGAGAATTGGCAGAAAAAGATTGGAGAGATCCTTGTGCTTGTGGCAGCCAAGCTGAAAAACACCTTCTAGAGTGTGCTGGCCTCAGCTGCCTCAGAGGTCCCTGTAGGACTTAACCTGCTCGTGGTGCCCTTTCAGTGGCACAGATTTCAAAGGACAGGACATGGATGATGATAGGAAGGAGCTTTCTCCCAAAAGGAAAAGCTGCTTCCTTCTTTCCCCAGCATGGCCATCAGCTTCTGCAGCACATGGGAACATTGTAGCTGGTGTCACATAGGAGACAGGAGCAGTCTTGTGAGGCTCTGTTGGCATTTCCATGTTGGTTCCTGATTCCCCCTGCAAACACTAGCTTTAATTAGCGCTTGTATGGATTCTGACATGTGGCAGTCCCCCTGTTCTCAGCCCTGGCATGTGTTCCCTGTCCCTCTTAGTGTTTGGCCCATCTGATGTTGGTTCCTTGTCAGCAGATACGGGTTGTTGCTGTTGGAATACACTGAGTGTCCTTGAAGGAGATGGGTGGAGTTTTGGGAGCAGCCCAGCAGCACAGGGAAAGGTCTGGGCTGGCTCCTCTTCTTTAGGTGCTTTAGTTTGGTCTCTGCTAACAAGCTGCTGCACAGCTTGGAGGTGTTCCTCCAACCTGAGCAGCTGGAGCATTTTGTCGAATTCAAAAGCATATTTTTAGAGAACTTTTCCTCAATTTTTAAATGTATATAGTAAAACTTATTCTTTTAGGTATCTGAGTTCATTAAGCACAGTGGTGGTTTGAAGTAACAAGGCAAAACTCAGCAATCCCTGAAAGGCCTTTTGAAAGAAGAACATCTATTTAGAGTTGTTGGGAGACTGTGCTTTTACACAGCTGTGACTGCCTGTGGCTGGGAGGTTTGGGGTGGCTCCCTCCAAGTGCAGATAGAAAAAAGCAAACTCAAGAGAGGGAAAGCTTTGTGTTTGGGACGCTTTGTACACTCTCTTCAATTTTCTACTCTTGTGATGTGTACTATTTTTACCCCAACCTCCTGACTTTCTTGTGATCATAGAATGAGAAGCTGTACTGTCTTACACCTGAGGCTATAGCAGCTGTATCCAGGTCTGTGGATGTGCATTATCCCATCTATTTAGTTGGAGGAGAAACTCCCTTATTGCTTGTTGGAGAATGTGTATAAAATACAGCTTCTTTTTTTTTGTTTCCTTCTGTTGTCTTCGAGTGTGATTCTGACTGGGAAGAGTGGGTCTGATAGCAGAAACCTTTGGACTTATCAGGCTCCCACCACTCTGGGAAGGTGCCTGCCAGTGGTGGCTGCACCAAGCTGGGCTACAGCCTCTTGCCAAAACAGATGAGAAGGCAAAAACGGATTTTCTAACGCTGGAGCAGAAAGGCTTTTGCTTCCAGGTTGGTCTGGAAGCAAAAGCCTTTGTTTCTTTGGGTTCATAATGGAAACTCCTGTGCACTCTCTGGAATAGCTGATGAAAGGGTGTAGATCACGGATGTCCCGTGGGATTGATGTCCCGTGGAATTGTAGTTTCCCAAAGGTGAGTGAGAGGCACTGGGAGTTGAGAGGCTCTTGCTTAGGGGTTTTGTGCCATTGCTAGAAGAGAGTGGAAGAGTTTGGGAAGGAGAATGGAGATGATGTTCAAAGGAGAGGGTAGACATGGCAAGGGAACCTGGCTGGACAAGGATTCAAGGCTGAGGCAGAAACTGCAGGATAAAAACAACTTTAAAAGTAGTTTTCAATGTGTGCTGTCCTTCAGCCTCTTGTGCTCCCATGGGAGCTATATCCTGCTTTTTTGGGCAAGGAATGTGGCATTCTGATTCCTAGTGTAGTCATGTGCTGGGGAAAGCTGTGTGCTTGTGGTGCATAAATCCCTCTGCCCAGTGGTGCTGTGATGTTGGTGGCTGCAGAATTGGGATGGGAAAGGGAAGTGGGAATTGCAGTGGTGTGGCTTTTCCTGCTGGAGAGATTCCTGACTTGCATTGGGAACATTTCCCTTGAGCCAGGTAACACAGGTGCAACCCACTGATGGGATCCTCATGCTACCCCTGCCCCTTGCTTAGGTGGCACCACCACATCTTGCAAGGAATTTTTGGGATGTGGAAGCCCCAAGGAAGGGGGTCTGTGCTGGACACTGTGCCACCTTGTCACAACATCAGGCTCCTTTGGCCACGTGCTCCTGGTACCTGCAGCTTCCCTTTCCTTTGGGCTACATTCCTTAGCTTGGAGATTATTTTTTCTTACTTAAAAGGGACCATCAGTCTTAGAGCCTTTTAATGTTTGTAGATGTCTTGGTGGTTTTTAAATGGATTATGGCACCCATGAATTTTAGCTATATATAGAGCTCAATAAAGAAGTTATATGGGTCCTGTCCCAGTGGAATGCTGCAGTCTGCTGTGGGTCCCACTTCCTGGGGAGGGATGTTCTCACCAAGCTGAGCAGAGCTGGATTATTCACCATTTGTTCTATTTCTTACTCAATCACCCACATTCAGCTCCTCAGC
>VXBC01001263.1:258301-269368 GCA_013399945.1 Ploceus nigricollis | reverse complement strand
TTTTTTCAAGGGCTTTGCCGTAAATCAGCCCAAGCTCCCTAGAGAGCATCGTCTCTGTATTGCAGTGGGAGCCCCTGCTTCAGCTGGGCATGAGGACAGGAATGAAGCCGGGTGGAGCACAGCCCTGGGCGGGGGGACCCTGCCCTCTATGGGGCAATGAATGGCCCCCCCGAAAATCGCATTTTAGGGTCCCTCCAGTCAAACCCCTCACCACAACCCTCTCCTCCCCAGCCACAGCATGGGAGAGCAGCATCCCCACGGGACTGCCACCTCCCAGGAGCTGTGTCACGGGGCAGGAGGTTAGAATGTTGCTACGCCATCCCAAACTGCAGCTTTGAGACAAGAGAGATCCATTTCAGAGCTCTGCTCACTCGGAGCTCAGCAACCTCCTGCCACAGGTAGGACCAGCCAGTGGGCAGCCCTGTGTCCCCCTGTTTTTGGGGCTCCTGGGCTGAGTGTGAGTGTTTACTCGGTGCCTTTCTCACCGCTCACAGCGTGGCAGGAGTTATTCAAAGGCGGGCGGAAGCGAGCGCAGCAACTGAAACAACAATGAAAAGGAAACAGAGCTCAAAAAATTCTCCGTTCATAAATCAACTGAACTGCAGGTGATCCCTGGGCAGGAGTGAGCTGAGGAAGAGACACGGCTCGGCTCGGCATGGCCAGCAGCCAGGCAGGCTCCGGCCCCCCAGGCAGGGATGGGGGAGGCCGGGATTTCCCAGGGTGGTCCTGAGTGATGCTGGGGTCGGTGTCCGTGTCCCCGGGGCTGCACATCAGGGACTTTGAGGCAGGTGAGGTGCAAGCATTTCTGTATTTATTTTTATTACAAATTTTTATTATACATCTGGGTGAGAAAGGTGAAGCTGTGCTGGGTGGAGTGGGTTTGTGGGGTCAGCATTGCACGCACACGCACAGGCACACGCCTCCTTTCCAGGCCAGAGGAATGCAAAAAGCCCAGGGATGTGATGGAGTGCAGGGACTGTGCCACAGCCCCTGGTGACCAGCAGAGTGGGGAGATATGGTAATTTTGGTGCTTGAGGGGTTGCAGAACAGCCCCATGCTCTTTATTCATCTCCACACCTGACTTTTTGGGAAATTCATTGCTTTGGAAGCGGAGAAGCCAAATGGTGTGGGTAAGCATGGCTCCAGTCTGTGGCTGTGCCATGGGAGATGTTGGGGTTAACGGGACATGATCCAGGGCTCTCGGCAGCATCAGGCCATGGCTCCTTGCTGGGATCTCATAAAGGCTTTTTCCTCCTTAGGAAATAGAGTTGCTGGATTGGGACGAGCTCCTCAGTGTTGGCAGCATCTCTGCACGGGCAGGGGATGGGCATGGTTGGAAAAAATCTCCCCCTCCTGCCTCCAGTTGTGTCCTGCAGCATCTTGCTGCAGGCAGGATAGGGACCAGTTTGGACAAAGCTAGCTGTCCCCTCCTAGCTGTCCCCTCTGCCAGCTCCTGTAAGCTGAGACCCAGTCCTGGGGACACCAAAAGGAACTTGTGCTTTTGGGACCAGTGGATGGCCCCAAGGACCAGGCTGGTGGCAGTGGGCTGACCTTACAGCAGAGGAAATGACCCAGTCGTGTTCCCCGCAGTGGGAAAGCCAGGAGAGATTGCATGTCCCCCTCTGCTGCTATCTGTCCTCCCTCCTGTGAATTCACTGTCATCTTGTCTTTTGGCAGAGCTGGAAAACTGGGAGACCACCGTAAATAAATCCTGTGTCTTTAAGCCATTTTGTACAGTACAAGAAAATGCACTCGTTGAATTACAGCTTTTTAATCAAATACATGTAACCATGTCACTTAAAGTGCTCGCGAAAAGCAAGGAAAAAAAAACCCCAACACAATTGGAAGAGCACGATATTAAAACCAGCTGCCTGCTTACCCCCACCACAGTTAATAGTTTTTGAATGTTCTGAATGAGAGAGAAACCAGAGCCAAGCTCCACTTTCATGTCCATCTTTCTGATCAAGCCCTGCCAGACGGGGGGAGCCGGGCAGCCTGGCACAGAGGCGCGGGATGCGGGAGAGCTGCACTCCCTTGTCCTGCTGCTTTGCCCATCCCTTCAGGCTTTCTCACTGTGGGGATGTGGGAGCCCGTGGTCTTCCTGCAGGCAAAGCAGCTCTGCCTGGCTGGGACCCAGCCTGGAGATGGGAGCACAGGTTGCCCAAGCCATGCAGAGGTGAGGGATGCTGCTCTGGGACATCTCCACCATGTTGTGTGTCCCCTCCTGACCAAATTTAACCCAATTCTACCTCTTGATGCTTCTTCCTGCAAGTCGGCATCACCGCTTGTCCCCTTGAGGCACTGCTCTACCCACAGCATCCCTTCCTCCGAGCATGCCAGTGCAGTCCGTGGTGTCACATCCCCGTGCCCCATTCCCTTGGGACACACATGCCAGGACCTCCTCAACGCCTGCCTCCGGCCTCGCTGGCCACCGACCCCCCGCCCGGCACAGCCTGCCAACCACCCGAGCTGTGCAGTTCCCCCGCAATGTGGACCAATGCTCATTAAGCATGAGGCAGAGACCACCAAATATGTCAAAACACACTTAAAATTTATTGTTTCATACCATACGTTTGAGTCTCTTGAACGCCGGCCAGTGTTTCTCCCTCTCCGCGATGGGGCCTATCTGCTGTCACCGATGCTTTGCGTATATGTATAGCCCGCTTGCTTGCTGGCTTTTCTTTCCCTCCCCCTTCTTTCTTTAAATGCAAAATACAAACAATTGATGGAAAATGTACATTTGTTCCATATGGGATGGTCGGAGTGTGGAGAGGAGCCAGCAGAGGCATTTTTAGGCAGACTCCTCTCTCCAGCGGATGGCTGGATGGCTTCCCAGAACGGCCCCGCGCGGCCTGGCCTGACTCTTCTGACGAGCTTCAGACGCTCTGTGACGCTCCCACGATGGTGGGGGGGACGTGATTCAGTTCCCTGAAGGGATCAACCCCCCTGGGCTGCTGAGCACAGGAGGAGGGAGATGCTCCCACCAAAACCGCTGCAACATCCCGGAAGGGTTGAGCTCAGCTGCGTGGGAGGCGATGGGGAGACTTGCTTTAGAATTTGTGTAGGAAGTTGAGTTAGGCTGGTTGGGTTGTGTTGGGTTAGGTAGGCTCAGTTGGGTTGGTTGGGTTGTGTTGGGTTATGTTGGGATAGGTTGATTGGGTCCTTGGGATAGGTTACATTGGATTGAGATTGCATAGAACGGGTTAGTTTGGTTGAGTTGTTTTGGGTTGAGTTGTCTTGGCTTCTTTGGGGTTGGATTGGCTTGGCTGGGTTATGTTGGGTTGTGCTGGCCTGGGTTGGGTTTGGCTGTATTGCATTAGGTGGATTGGGTGGGTTGGGTTAGGTCGTGCTGTGTGGCTCGTGCTGTGTTGTGTTGGATTGGATTAGACTAGCTGACCTCTGGAGAACACTCCCAACCTTTCCATGACCCTTTGGCCTCCCAGAACCTCACAGCATTGCTGAATCACCTCAGAAGAGAAGCACAAAGTGGTTCTGACAGATGTTGTGGGGCTCAGTCAGCTCAGAGTCAGTGAAGAGAAGAAGCTCCCAAAGTCCCTCATGGTTCACACAATGAGGTCCAAACCTACCTCCTTCACAGGGACCTGTCCTCCTCACGGCACCCCCAGCACGGTGCTGGGTGAGCAGATGTTGGTGTGGGGCTGGGGACTGAGGGTCCAGGAGCTTGTGGTGGCCCTAAGGCAGGGGAAGGAATGTGAGGGCTGGTGGGGGCAACGCTGGGAGCTGGGGGAGGACAACCAAAGCTCCACGAGGGATGTAGAGGCTGAATTCACAGCAATCAAACTGCTGAAGCATTGCAGGCTGCACAGATTTCCCGGGGCACATTAAGGACTCCTTGCTGGCTTCTTTTATTTTTTTTTGCAAAACCTGTAATATTTATGACACCCCAACTCCTGTTCCCTGCAGGCAGCTGCCCTCCCCTGCCTGCAGAGAATTCCTGCTGCCAGGAGCAGAGCTGGGGCGGGCACCCAGCCTCACCAGAGTGTTCCTGCTGCCCCGCAGCTCTGGGCATGGCGCAGAGGAAACGGGGCCTTTCCTGTCTGCAAGGAGCACTGAGATTTCCAAACATTTCCTTTCCCAAACTGAGCTGCAAAGAAGAAAGTTGGGGAAGGCTTGGGAACTTTGCTTCTGCTTGACCAGGAAAGGCTGTTCTGGGAACATTTGAAACCTTTCTTTGCATTTCAACCTTTTCCCTTTGGTTAACCTCCCACCACAGAATGCTGTTACCTCTCCAAAGGTTTTGCCTCCTGTCTAAAAAATCTGGAAACTTTTTTTTTCCAATGGACTTTTTCTCGAATCAGGAAATGTTTTGGAGCTGTTTCCCACAAACAGGTTTCGTTTTGATAAATCTTTTTTTTTTTTTTTTTCCTGGAAGAGGGGGAAAAATATAAATCCCACCACTTGGTCTAAAGCAGCTGCCTGGTGCCACAGTGAGGAACCAGCACTGGCAGCATGTTCCTTTTCCCAGAGATGCCCCCACGCTGAACACCCAAAATACAGGGATCAGCGGCTCCAATTCCCTGTTCATCCCAGCCAGGATGACTTCATCAAGGCTGTTGTGTCAGTGTTCCCACCCTGACAGGTGAGCTCTGGGCTGGTATGCCTGGGGCTGCCCTGGAGCTGCCACTTGCCACTCTGGGCATCTTATTTGCCCTTGGCTGTGCCACAGCATCAGCCTTGGGAACAGCGAGCCCGGAGCTGAACGCTGCCGGGCTGGGCTGGCTGGCACATGAGGTTTTAATATTTGGGTGGGTGATGTCATCGAGCGCTCCGTAACGCTGTAAAAAATCCAGAACGTCTATAAAGCTGATCCATGAACCTCCAGCAGAACACACACACACACACACGGGTGTGTGCACATGGACATGCACATGGACACATGGACATGGACACATGGACATGGACAAACACACAGGCACATGGAGGGATGCATACATGGAGATGCACACACACACATGGATGCACCTATGTGTATGCACAGACGTATCCACGGAGAGATGCACACATGGATACACATGGAGGAACATGTGGATGCATGTGCAGGCTCAGACACACAAAGGGACAACAAAAAAGATGCACAAAAAGGAGCAGCACGCATGTGCAGAGGTGCACACACGTGCACACACACAACCCACCCAGATGCAGGCTCATGGATACCCAGGCACACACAAATGCCTGCACACGTGGATAATGCACACAGGGATGGATGTGAGCATGGATGCATGCAGTGGTGCAGGTATGGGTGCTTGCATTCACACTGATGCACACCAATGCTTGCACACGTGCAGGTTTGCACATGGATGTGTTGGGATGCACACACAGTTGCACACGGGTAGAATCCACTTCCCCACACCCCCAGGGGACACAGAGCAGATGCCACCTGCCCATAAAGCCCAGGCAGGACCTGGCATCGCCTCCCCCTCTCCCTGCATCCTGGGAAAGCCGGCAGGATGGGCTGTCAGGTTTTCCATTTACCTGTCAAGTACCTTCTCCATATTTCTGCTGTAACGACCTGCTAAAAGCCCCTCACTCCTCCTCCCCAGCCCAAAACCATCCGGCCTTGAGCTTTGGAGAGATTAAGTCATAAAAATCGGAAGGGGCTGTGCAGTAACAGCCCCAGCCTGAGCCATAACGGCAGTGAAATCATCCTCAAACTATGTCAGCTCCAGCCATTTCCAGTCCCACGTCACACCTGAGCCATTGGCATGCAGTGAAAGAAAACACTGGGGGATGGTTTCCGGGCCCCAGAGCAGCTGTATGGGGACAGGGGCAGGGGAAAGATAAAAATAATATATATATGTTAAAAATATATAAAAGTAACATATACAAAATACTGAATAAATATTAAATATACAAAAATATATAATAAATTCCAGTGTATAAAAATAATACAGATAAACATAGAACTAATATATAAGATATGAAACAAGACATAAAATTATAAAAATAATATGTAAAATAAGTGTTGTGGTTAAAGCCCATCGAGGAGCCCACATCCTTCCCAAGGACCCAGCAGCTCTCCCAAGTTCAGCTGAGCCCTTTGCCCTCCTGATGGAGCTGGATCAACCCCTGTGCCACCAGTCTCACCAAATCCTGGATTTGGAGAGGGACAAATCCTGTCCTGGCCATGGCTAAACCATGAGGCTGCAGCAGTGACTGTGGAGAGGTGGAGGGTTTTTTTTCCTCTCTCCTTTCCCTTCTCTTTTGTTTCCCTGTGACCTGGGGTAGGGCTGGCCAGCAAGGTGGGGCTTTCACAGTGGCTGTGGCCTCAACATGGTGTATCCTTGGTGCAGTTATGGACGGGAATGACCACCCATTGCAGCTTTCAGTATCTGCTGTAGCCCCACAGCAGCATCCTGGGGCATGAATTACAGCATGGTTTGGGTTGGAAAGATCTGTAAGGGTCATCAAGTTCCAACCCTCTGCCATGGGCAGGGACACCTTCCACTAGACCAAGTTGCTCCAAGCCCAATCCAGCCTGGCCTTGGACACTTCCAGGAATGGGGCATCCGCAGCTTCTCCAGGAACCTGTGCCAGTGCATCACCACCCTTATTCTAATGACTTCTCATATCCAATCTAAATTGACCTTCCTTCAATTGAAAAATCATGGTGAGCTGGCACAGCCTGAACCATGGGGAAAGAAGGGAATTTCTTCTGCAGAAAAGTGACTTCACATTTGCTCCACGATGTGATGGACAGCGGCTCTCCCCGGCACGGCGGGGCAGCTGGGTGAGGACCGGCCTGCTCACTACTGCTTTGAACCGCAGGAAGTGACCACATCCATGCCTGGAAGGTACCTGGAAGCTGGGGGCTGGAAAATAACTCAAGGCTTTCTTCTTCTCCCCCCTCCCTCATCTCCTTCCTCCCAGGCTGCTTCGGGGAGCAGAGCGGGATGGAGCCCATAGCCGGCTGCTTCCTTTCATAGTCATCGGCGGCAGCACAGGATGCTTCTCATTTGGTGTTGTGTTTGTTTGCTGCAGCGCGGGTTCTGGCACCCGCCGGGCGCCCGCCAGCCCTCCCGTGTAGGTAGTGAGGTCATTTTTCCATGTATTCCCCCTTTTTACATACTGTATATGGAAAGACAATGAAGCGCCTTTGTGGCGTTCCATGGGAACGCGTCGCCAGCCCCCGGAGTGGTCCCGTTTATTAGCGCTTCACATTCAACAACAACAAAAAAAAGTGAGTCAGGATTGAGTCCTGTTAACACTAATGTGAATTTAATTTAGGAGAAGCTTGAAAATTAATGTCATTTGTTAAATATCCATTTCCCCTAAAAGGCAATTCTTTGCCAACAACAACAACAAAAAACCTCTTCTTCTATTCAATTTTTAAAATTTTTTTTTAAAACAGCCTTTTTTGGCGATATCAGCCTGGTTTAAATCACTCGGCGCTCAAGGAACGGATGCCACCGGGTTTTAAGCAACAGATTGTTGTTCCTCCTTTTCAAATTGAACAAAAAAGCTCCCTGTAAATCATACAGTGATTCACAGGAGGGGGATGAAGCTCCAGCAAAGCACCAGCAGCTCCGAGCAGGATCTGGCTGGGCATGGTGATGGCTCGGCAAGATCCGCCGCTGCTGGAGCCGGGAAGCAGCCAATGAAGGCCAGGAGGAGGAAAGGCTCCGGTACATGGAGTTTTCTTCCAGCTCCGAGGATTGGAGAGAAAGCATTGGAGCAGCCTGGCTCTATTTTTGGGGGGTTTAATGGGAAAACAGGGTGAGCCATGGGGACCACGCATCGGTGCGCTGCCAGCCTGCCAAAACAATGACCACACAAAAACTCGTTTCGGAGGAGGATATCACATGTTTTATTATATTTTAATCTGAGAACAGCTGCTTTTCCTGCTGGGAGCATCTCTGGGTGGCACAGCGCAGTGCTATGGGGCTGCTGCCAGAATCCCATCCCATCCCATCCCATCCCATCCCATCCCATCCCATCCCATCCCAAGCCACCGTCCCGTGCCGAGCTGAGCAGAGCCGTGCTCGCGGAGCCCAAGGCGGCTGACGGGGCGGGCGGGCGGCAGCTTGGAAATTAATACATTTGCCAGGTTGTCAAAACATTAATCAACGGATACAAAAATCTGGAAATGGTTGGGACAACATGTATTTGCGGAAAATATGTGTTCACACAACAAGCACACAAGATGGGAACAATTATATGAAGATGTTTTAATAATTAACCAGAATAAAACAGTTTGCTCTCCATACAGTTCTAGACAATAAAAGTGTTTGCAGTCATATTTTTCTTTTGTACAAAATTCCAGTCAGTTGTTCCTCAATATTTACATTAGCATTCCCTTTTCACAAAATATCTCCTTTTCTCCCCCCTTCCTTTTTTTTTTTTTTTAAATCCAGCTTTGCTACATAAATGCTTTAGATCTCATGGATATCCCTTGATTTCTTTTTAAAAAGTCTAATAAAAAACCCCAAAAGACATTAAATACCATTTTATATATAAAAATGCTTAGTAAAAATATAGTTTTGTTGCCCAATTAAAATATATTGCTGAGAATACAGTAAAAACTGTCCTAAAGCCCACCCCTAACGGGCACCGACTCTTCAACAGCCCCGGCAAAGTCTTTCTAAAAGCTTTTTCCCCCTAAAAGTTCACCTGTCCTTGGGTTAAATACTGGGGACAGGTCACACTTTGGCTCATCCCGGTGTGATTGTTTCAGGCAGGATTTACTGGAATTGGCTTGAAAATGCCCCTTGAAGCTGGCGGGAGCTGGAGATGTGCCCTGCCGAGGGCTGGAGCGGGGAGCACGGCGGGGAAAGGCGTCTATCTGTGTTATATAGTTATACGGTATATCAGTGAGTTCAGCATGGTCTGTCTCTAAAAAAATTTAAAAAAAATCAAAATAAAAAAGAACAAACAAGAAAGCGATGCATTTAATGAGATACTCTAAATATGATGGAGCTCGTGGTTAAAGGAGGATGGCTTTTTGTTTTTAGAGGAGAGTCGGGGCTCTCCTGGAGCACGCATTGGATGGTGGGGTCAACCTAACCGGTGATGCAGGGGCTATAGTAAACAGCACTGCTGGCATCAGACAGGGCGGATATCAAACTGCTCTCCTCGCAGGAGATGCTTCTAGGAGTCACTTTGGACAGGGAGACATGGTAAGGGAGGCCCGAGGCTTCGGGACGAGTCCTGCTCATGTTCAAATACTGGTCAAACTCATTGCGGTCAACGTCTGTCCAGAGCTCGGTTTGGTTCAAGTGATCCACGCTCTCCATGTGGTGGGCTTCAGGCGGGGGAGACAGCTGGCCCAGGTGGGCGGAAAGCCCGTTCTGAGTTCCTGAGCACATCTGGTTGTAGTAAAGGCTGGAGGGATGGGGAGTCCTCATGGCGTCGGCCAAGTGTGAGGGGGTCTGCGTGTAGGGCACGGCCACGTCCCGCCCCATGCACTTCTCCTGGGGAAACTCCATCTGGTGATGGTGGTGGTAGCCGCGAAAGGGCATCATGTTGCAGTCATCCTGCATGTGCGGAGGGAAAAACGCCGGCTCGGTCTGTTCCAAGACATCCAAGGGAGACATCTCAGGAGTTGGCAAGCCATAGTTTTCAATATCCGACCCCATGGAGTGGAGTTCTCTGAAGTGGTTAAGTGGAGGAGGCTGGGGGTGGCCCGGCTGGCTGCCGCCATGGTGACTCATGCTGAAGTTGTCACTGCAAGGCTGGGAAAGGTTATGCAGGAGGATATTGGGTTCCATCCTCTTGATTTTCTTGGCTTGCTTCTTTCTCCTTGGGCGGTATTTGTAGTTGGGGTGATCCTGGAGATGCTGGATGCGCAGTCGCTCTGCCTCTTCCACGAAGGGACGCTTGTCGCTGGCGCTCAGCGCTTTCCACGATTGGCCTGGAAGAGGAAAGAGAAGCTCTGTGAGAGTGGCTCAGCCACCTGGCACTGGCCAAGGCACAGGGGCACCCAGGGAGAGGCAGCCCAGGGGTGAAGGGCTCCTGCTTGGCACCTGAGCGAGGTCTCACTGCTGGCAGCAGGAAGGGCTGGGGAATGGGTTCCCAAGCCAGGCTATTCCCTTGTCCCAGAAGAAGGCTCCGGCAGTGCCCAGCACTTCAGTGCTGTGGGAGAATGGGGCTACATGGAATGGGAACCCCTCTGCCAGGGCTGGGGATTCTGCCTCCCACTGCCCCTTGGTACAGACCACAGTCCCTGCTTCCCTGCATCTCGCATCCATAGCCTGCACCTCTGCAGACCAAATCACCCTTCCCAAAAACTCACAGCACCATATCCTGAATCCCACATCCCCACACCCCGCAGCCCCGTGTCTCTGCATCCTGCTGCTCGTCTGGCCATATCCTGCTTCCCGTAGTCCCGCATCCTGCAGCTCCATTTACCCATATCCTGCTTCCCGTGTTCCCACATCCCGCATCCTATAGTCGTGCATCCCGCATCCTGCAGCCTGTATTCCCATATCCTGCATCCCTGCAGCTGTGTACCCCTCAGCCCTGTATCTCTGCATCCCACAGCCCTGTTTCCCTGCATCTTGTGTACATGCAGCTCTGTATCTTCACATCCTCACATCCCACAGCCCCATATTCCCACATCCTGTAACACCACATCCCACAGCCCTTGATCCAAGAGTCCTGCATCCTTACAGTTCGCATCCCTGCAGCCCTGCATCCTTGCAACCTGCAACTGGTAGCCCTTCATCCCACATCCCTAAAGCTTGTGTCCCGCAGCTCTACAACCTTGCAGCCCATAGCCCTGCATCCCCCAGCTCTGTATCCCACAGCACCCCATCCTTGTACCCCAGCTCCTGCACCCCCATATTCTTGCAGTCTGCATCCTGCAATCCTGTACCCTTGGAGCCTGGCTTGCAGAGCCCCATATCCTTGCATCCTACAGCCCTCTGCCTTGTATCTGTGCAGTCTGCATCCCACAGCCCTGGACTCTCAGCACACATCCCAAATCCCTGTACTGCTTCATCCCACACTCCCAGCCCTGCATCCCTGTAGCTCAGCAGTTTGCATCTCCAGCTCTGTAGCCCTGCATCCCACTGCCTCGGACTATCAGAACCAAATCCACCTACCCCAACA
>VXBC01001263.1:241895-255344 GCA_013399945.1 Ploceus nigricollis | reverse complement strand
ATCAGCCAGGTGATGGTGGCTAAATGCAGCCTGCAGGGCTGCTGGGGCTGGCACGGCTGTGCCATCGCTGCATGCCTCGGGCATGGCTGGGTACCCACAGCACGCTGCCATCGGCAGCCACAGCAAAGCAGCATGTCCCCTGCCACCAGGTCACTGCTCCGCTGGCCTGGCTGCCATCCAGCAGGGATTTGCAGTGCCAAGGGTCAGGCTAGGTGGTCTGAAGGTCCTTCCTGCCCTTAGCACTGGGAGTTATGAGTTCCGCGGGACCCATTTGCAATCCAGGATATTGGCTGGCACACTGTGCCTGCTCCCTGAAATCCCCGGGGCGATCGGGCTGACTTGCAAGAGATGTCCCAGCTCCGGGGAGCTGCCCCCAGGCCCTCTCTGGCTGTGGACATGCCCTAGACCCAGCCTGAAATGTGAACCTCAGCTTAGGAAGACTTGGGGCACTGGGTTGCGCAAGAGCCCACCTCCAGCCTCTCACAGCCGTGGGGTATTGCATGCCATGGTTTCTGTGTGTCTGGAAGTGATTTGGACAAGCCGATCTGCTGTTAACCCTAAACAAAACAAAGGCCTTTAAAAAAAAAGAATTAAAAAAAAAATCGTGTCTCACTTATTCTTCAATCATCAACCAGGAGCGACAGAGGTTTCGGGCGAGATTTCCTTCACGTTTCTGGAGCTTCTTATTAAAATTTTGAAAGTGCAAATCAGCACCAGTCCACAGGAGAGCCCACACAGCTGCAAGGAGTTTCCTCTCCTCTCTCCCCCATCCAGAGGGAGCTGGAGCACTGCTTTGGTGGAGAAGCAGTCCCTGCTGCCAGAGCAGAGCAGAGCCCCTGGAGGCTTTGGCTCTTTGTCCCTGCTCTGGGAGAAGCAAGGTGGGTGCTGGGGGATCTGGGGACTCTCAAGCTGGGACCTGTGGCTGCCTGTGGAGTGAAGTGAGCAGCCTTTGAGGCAGTCAGTCTGGGCAGCTGGTGGGGACATCCCCCTCCTTCCAGGCTTCAGCCAAGCATGAGGTGCTTTCCCTGATCACATCCTCTCTGTGGCCTCCTCCATGGCCCTGGCAGAATCTTTGGCCTCCAGGTGTGCTCAGAGCTGCCCTGGAGCCAGGGTTGGAGCTGATGGCACCAGGTGGCATTTGGGATGTGGTGGGGATGAGCTGCAGCAGGGTGGGAGTGGGGCTCTGATTTTCTTAGCCCTGGAATGATGTTAAGAGCTGGGGCAAACCCTCCCCAGGGGAGGTAGAGCCTCATGTCCTGCACACTTGCTCTGTGCAGCCACTCCAGGCCTGGGCTTCTTCCACATGGGATGGCCAGGGGCTCAGGATGCTCTCCCTGTTGCAGGGGGCAGAGATCAGGGTGGTGCTGCTGTCCTTGCTACAATGGGATCGTTTGAGAACTCCTGACCATGGAGCAAAGCCGGGCACTTCGACCCTCAAGCTCACATGAAACCCAGCCTCACACTGGGCCTGCAAACCTGGTCTTACAGTGCATTTGCTGTTGGTTCTGCATCATTAGGAAATCATTTAAAAATTAAAAAAAAAAAGGAAAAAATTGCAAAAAAAGAAACAAATAGAGAGGAAAAAAGGAATGGAGTGAAGAGCCATGGAGTGTGGAATGGTTTTGGAGGAGGCAAAGCACAGAGGGGAAGGAGAGCTGCAAGGGGGATGGAGCAGTATACAAAGCACACAAAAATGCCTGGATGCAGAAATGCCTGGGTGCAAAGCACCCAAAATATCCCCAGGCCAGCCTGGGAGGAGCCTGCCTTCAAGGACAATGCCATGCCGTTTTGCTCTTCTCCCTGTCCCCACAGCCAGCACCACAGAGCTTCACTCCAGGGAGTGAAAGCCCCCTCAGCCAGGTGTGGGGTGAAGTTGCAGGGTCTGTGCCCGGCTCAGCTTTCCTGGGAAGGTGATAAAGCCCTCCTTTTGCCCTGCTGCCCACAGGGCTGGAACGTGGGATGCTGGTGGCCCACTGGCTCCCCAGCAGCCACACCTGCAGCCGCACGCAGGGAGGAAGCTCTGGGCATCCCCGGGCGGAGCCAGGACCGGTGCGTGCCAGCCGAGTGACCTCTCCCCACGCTCTCCTCGCTGGCCTTAGATTTAGGCAAGCTGGACCCCAGTTCAGCATGGAGCCTCTGGAGTTGTGTATTTTTTTTTTTTTCATTCCCTCCCCAGTTTTATTGAGCTGGCAGCTGGCTGACCCCACCCCGGCCCCTGGCTTCCCTTCCGAGCATCCCGCGCAGCCCAGCACCACACCTAGCAGAGGAAGCGTGGCGGGACGGCCGCCTCTGCTGCCCAGCACAAAGGCATTTTCCCTCCCCGCCCCCAGCCCGCCCGCTCCCGATTATTTCTCCCAGCCAGGTCCAATGCTGAGCTCCCACCCGGCTAAAAATAGATGTGGCACCACCTGGATCATCCCAAGTGTCAGGGATTTGAGGGCTCAAAGAGGGGCTGGTGGGGATGGCAAGAAGGGAAGAGCCTGTTGCCAACTGAGCCTGATGGTTATTTCTGCTGCTGCTGCCTGTGGGTTGGTGTAGGACCCCCAGGCTGAGGCTGTGCAACCAAATCCAAGAGACTTGTCCCCAAAATTTGCATCCAGGTAACAGAGGTGGCAGGTGGATGCTGGCAGGATCCTGTGGCACAGCAGTAGCCAGGCTCCAAGCCGTGGTGGGAAAATTGCTTTTTATCCTCATTTTGCAGAGGGCGCAGGGCAGGGGCAGGATGGGTCCTTGGGCCTGGGTGCAAGTGCTGCACCCTCCTCTGGCGCCCAGCACTGCCTTCCCTTGCTCACACAGACCAGCCTTGCCCCTAGACGTGTTCACACCACTAACTGATTAATCACCATGCAATTACCAGCAGTGTGTGGCCGGTGCCATTGTGTGTCCAATTGGATGAACGAGATATTTCACAGGAAGAGATTTGTTACTAATTATAGTGAATAATTATCATTAGGCCACTAGAAGCAGTGCAGCCAGGTGGGATGGATGTGACACCTGCCAAAGGGGATGGGGATCCTCGGGGTGGCCACGGGCTGTTCCTCACACAGTTTGGGGGAACCTGTGCAGCATGGCCCAGGCTGGCAGCTCCCCCAGTGCCCTGAGAGGTGCCCCCTGCTGCAGGTCCTGTGGGCTCCCCTGGGGCTGGGGCTGCTCCAGCCTGGCTGGAACAAAGGCTTCCCAAAGAAAGGAGCTTCCTGGAGAGCAAAGGACTCAGGGCTGGGGCTGTCTGTGAGCCCTGCTGGGAGGCTGAAGTCATCCGCTGGGAAATGCTGTGTTCACCGGAGCCTCCCTTGCTCCAGGGCCCAGCTCAGCGCCCGGTTTCCTCGGGCACAAATAGTTCAGTGGGTCAGGTGGAGCTGGAAAGTGCCGAGCGAGGCAGCTGGGGTTCAGCATCCGTGTCAGGAGCATCCTGGCTGCAGCCATGTGCCTGTACAAGGGTGACAAATCCCCCGTGTCCCCAGCCAGGGATCAAACTCCCACCCAAGTCGGGGAAAGTGGGTGGTTGTGCCACTCCCAGTCCAGGGAATGCCCAGCTCAGCTATTTTCTGCTCATGTGTTCTTTTTTTTTGGCTGCCAGCTCCCTCTGACAAGTGAAAGGCATCAGGGACAGTGGGAAGGTGTCCTGGGCCACAGTGGCTCTCTGCCTGGGTGCTCACTGCCACTCTGCCCTGCCACCAACCGCGCCGCAGGTCCCCAGCAGCTGCAGGGGCTGAGCTGGGAGCACGGTGTGGGCTGTGTCAGCCAAGCCTGGCAATCAGACACCGCATCTGAGGAAGCAGAGAAAGTTGTCTTTATTTTCAGCTCTTTTCAATAACCAGAGGTCAGCCTTGTTTATACAGGATTATAACTGGAACGACAACAGCGATATCCATTGTGCGAGCAGCGAAACCCACAGCTAACCTGAAAAAGCTGTTTGCTCCACATGGGTGCAGCCACTGCACCTCCTGGGCGATGGCCAGAGACCTTGGGCCTCCCCAAAGCTATCCTGCCTCCCCTTACGCTGCTTTTGCTCTGCTACAGCCCCTTCTGGCACAGCCAACACTCTCTGGTCCCACCATCAGCTCGGAGTGCTGGACTTCCAGCCACATCACCCTGTGTTTGCTCCCCAGGCTGCTCTCTGTGAAACCTGGGGTGAGGTCCCCACACCCCAAGCATGAGCAGAACTGTTGCAAATCCCTCCCATGGTGCTTATGGACACTAAATCCCGGGAAAGGCTTCAGCACAAGGAGATCAGAGCATGCCGGAATGCGCAGGGCACACGCCGCCTGCAGTCGCTTCCCTGGCAGCTGATTGCAGCAGCACTCGTAGCTTTAATACGCAGTTCCCATCACAGAGAGAGCACAGGCTTTTAGGAAGGAAAGTCTTACACTTCTACCAACTATTTCAAGACTTCCATAAACACATTTTTGGTTGAGCATTAATGAATTACCTCAATGCAGAGCTGCTCATGCCAAATACATGAATACAGAATGTAGAAAAGCCGCCGAGAAGCAGATTTGGCTGCCATTCAGCTGCTCCGATCCGCACAATTTCTTTTCTTGATTATAGCAAGAAATGCTCCCTGCCTGTGGCACTGCATCCTCCCAGGAACAGGCAGCTGGCCGACAGTTGGGCTCTGCAGAGCCTGGGCATGCCGGGGTTATTCGCTGCTTCCATCGCTTCAGTTGGCAGAAAACGCTGCTTGCTGGTGTCTGTGCAGGAGATGCAGCCAAGAACTGGGATCCTGCTCCCTCTGCATGCCCAGGCTGGCTGCCTCAGGATGCCTGACCTCCTTTTGGGTGCTGAGGAAAGGAAAACTGCAATTAGAAGGATTTCTGAGCCTGGATTTTTTGGGAGGTAGGTTGGAGTTGCCCATCACCCCCCTTCCCTTCTCCCTCTTTCCTCTCCCCTCCCTTCTCTCTCCACTTCCCCTAGAGCGCCCAGCCCCAGTGCTTTCTGCTCGGGGTTTCCATGCACTGGCTGGTTTTTGCTCACAGGAAGGTGACTGCCTGGTTTATGAGCACCACCACAACCAGGCCTGGAGGAGGAAGAGCCCTTTGCAGCATCCCTGGAGGAAGAGGAACACTACAGCATCCCTGGAAGGAGGGAAGCCCTTTGCAGCATCCCTGGAAGTGACAACCTTCGCCAAAGCTTGCAGCCCACCCCATTGCACACGGGAGCTTGTGGCCACCTCTGTGCTTCACCAAGGCTTTTGCTGCCCAGCAGAAAGAATGAGGATGTTGCTGAGAGAACCTCACCTCACACAGACAGGGAAATGCATGTGGAAGAGAGGAATTTTGGCTCAGAGTGGGGCAGATGCTGCTGAGGCTCCATGCCTCAGTTTCTCCACGTCTTGTACAGGGCATGGGGCAACCCAGTCTCTCCTCAGGCCCTTTAGAGACAACAATCTCCCCAGCAGGATGTATCTCTGACAGAGTGCTTGTACCCTCAGAGAGAAGGATAATAATAATTACAATAATAATAAGAATTACAATAATAACACTAAGAATAAAGAGAAGGACCTGAGAGCATTCCCTCCTTGCCAGCAGAGGAACAACTTTTGCTTTTAGGTGCTGCACTGGAGACATTAAGGGAAGGGAAAGATGATGTGCTGCATTTGCAGCTCAAAACCCCAAGAACTGTGACATCCCTCCCATAAATTGGCCTAAAAATGAGATTTTAAAGCTTGCCACAGGCAGCATCATTTTCTTTGCTTTCTGATTTCAGAGCATCCTTTGTGCTGCAGCTCGGAAAGCGGCAGTGAAATCCCCCAGCAGCAGAGCTGGAGCTCGGGGATGCGGGGAGCAGTCACGGAGGGGTTTGGCACAGGGATGCAGGGTGGGATGAGGAGGATGCTGCGGACCCCCAGGGCTGTGCGATGCCGGGGATCCCCGTGGCTGGCGGAGCGCAGGGGGCCGGGGCAGGAGGGAGGCGGTGGGGAAGGGCTCCAAGGGAAAGGCTTTGTTCGCGGGCCAGCCGGGAGCGTGCGAGGGCCTCCGGGCTCCAGCGTTTCTCCTCCACTTTGCTCCTGCTGTGTGCGGGAGCCGAGCCAAGGTGGAGCACGGCGGGGTGGAGCGGGTCCCTGAGGAAGGCAGGGGACAAGGGACGGCCGTGCATTTGGCCCTTAAATTGCCTGGGAAAGCAGCTCTGTCTTTCCATCTTCCCCCAGGGCTCTTCTCTCACCCAAGCTGAGGCTGATTCCCAGGCTGCTTGCCCTGAACACCTCCACCTCTGCCCTTTGCCAGCAACCCCTCTTCTTGGCCCATGGAGCCCGTGGATCTGCAAGCTCAGGGAAAGGATAAGGAAAGGCTCACGACAGAATGGCCCTTCGTGGAGCGCTCGAGCTGGAGAAATAAGGTTAAAGGCTCTTATCTGATGGAGCTGCAGCCTTGCCAAAGCCTGTTGCTATCAGCTCGGGACACATGTGCTATTGGCAAAGCTTCGGGGACACAATAATACAAACAGTTTTCATTGTCGAGTCAACAATGATGGGAGAAGGAGCCTGGTGCTATTACCGGTATAAAAGGCACTGTAGGAAAGCTCAGGACAGGAGGATGCAGTCGGGATCAACAGCAGGGTTTAGCAGATTACAGTTATATTTGTTTTCGGGAAGGAGAAACCTTCCATCCCCAGTGGGCTGGAGCCAGAAAGATGGAGCCAGTGGTGGGGGTTTGGGCTGCAAGGAAAAACTCTTAGAGCAGCACTGGAAGCAGCTGCAGCAAAGTGCTGATGGCAGCGGGTTTGGACAAGGGCAGGTTTGCAGCACGTCAGCCCAAGGTTGTGCTCTGCTCGTGAGGAGTCACTCAGAGAAAAACTCACAGCTGCAAGGCAAGAGAGGCTGTGCAGCAGCAGCCCGAGGCTTGCACAATCCTCCACATTTTCACTAAAAAGTCTGTTTGTTTGGAAAAGCCAGTGTTTGCAGGGTGGATGGGTGATGTGGCACACACTATATCCAGACCCTGCTGTCACTTGGGCAGATTTGAGGATGATGGGGAGAAGGTGGGTGCCTCCACAGGGCTGGTGCACGGAGTCTGGGCAGTACCTGTGTGTTTCACAGGCATCCTTCCAACCCCTGTGTTGCTTACCCCCATATTCCTTCTCCTCAGCCTTCCTGGCCCCTGTCAATCTGAACGGGGCATTTTTGGAGAACACACACTCCCATACCATCCCATACCCTTGGATGTGGATGGTGAGGTGATGGGCAGCATCATCTTGATTGTGCCCATGGTAGTGAGGAAGAGGATGCAGGTTTGCCATCTATTGTGCCATGGTGTCAGGAGTCAAGCATCTATCTATTTATCTATCTATCTATCTATCATCAATCATCTTTCTATCATCTCAGGCACAAAAGCCTCCCCACCATGGGGGGCCGTGGGAGGCTGAAAAGCCGGACAGGAGGTCAGGAAATTGTTGGCTAATGTCAGGGACCGAGTGGGGCCAGGGTGGCCATTCCCACCGGGAGCGATGATGTCAGGCGGCGGCCAGGGCCAGGAGGCAGGAAGCCCAACGCAGCCAGCGAGTCTGTCCTCCTTGGACTTCCCCATGTGTTTTCATGAACAATGCACCTCATGTCAGGGACACTGGGAGGCAGGTCCTCCTTCACTAGGGACACTGCAAGGTTCATCCTCCTGCACTGGGAACACCACTGTGCCATTCCAGGTGCTGCTCTTCGCTCATGTGGAATGGTGCTGGCGTTGCACCCTTTGCAGGGGGATTTGGTGTGCCTGCTGCATCATTGTGAGGTCTGGAGGTGACAGTTCTGCTGCTGTACTGTGCTGCTTCCCAGGCACAGCTGGCCTTGTGTGAGGAGAAGACAGGCTGGTGAGCTCCAGAGGAAGTGCTTGGAGAAAGGATGGCCATGCCAGCTGCTGGCCCTCTCCCACTTCCAGCTCAGCTCAGACAAGGCACATACCTGCTTTGAGCATCCAGCCATGCCTGCTTCGGTGTCCAGATATTCCATCTGGAAGTGGAAACGGCAATTACTCAAATGTGACAGGAAAGGCTCTGTCAGAGACACTTAGGGAAGCTGTGAGATGTGGAAAAGCCTCTGCAGGCTGCAGGTCCCCAGTAAGGTGAGGAGTGTCCCTGGACCTGTCTGTATCCTCCCAGCTGGGGAGCTGGGGCTTAGTTTTGCATCTTGTCCCCTTTGTGAACTGAGCGGGCATTCAGAGCAGGCAGGAGCTGCAAACGGGGTGGCTGGGACAGGGCAAGACACCTGGCCACAAACAGCAAGAGGGACAGGGACTTCCTGAGGCCAGCGAGCTCACGGGTGGCCCCAAGGACTCGAGCTCGGCCTCTTCCCGCACCGCACCCAGCACACCCTTGTTTTCTCAGAGGTGCCTCCGTGCTGGGGCTGCCGCAGGCTGCGTTTGCCAGCGGCTGGCAGCGATGGTTGTGCTGGTGCCGACAGGCCGGCTGGCATGCTTTCCCCCAGGGAGGCTTTAGCAGGAGGCCGTGCATTTCTGGGAATTGTGTTGGTTATTGTTCGAGCTGCAAGTGTGCGGCGCGCTGATGAGATCAGGGCTCGGTGCTCGGAGCTGGGGCAGCGGAGCCGCTGCAGAGCCGCTGATGGGGCGATAAGCGGGACAAGGTTCTTATCTGTGCTGCCATCGCTGCGGGGAGCAGAGGGCACGGCACAGCCGCGGTGACCTGGCTCTGCTCGATGAGGGCAGCGAGGAGGAACACGCTGCCTTCGCCCTCCGGCAAACCACGGCTGAACTGCTGAGGTTATTTCAGAGAAAAGGCCCCAGCCCGCCTCGCTGAGCCTCTCCTTCCTCCCTCTCTGCCAGTCAATCCCTGTCTCCAGCCCTCTGAGGTCTCGATCCAAATCCTGTGTGCTCTGCCACATGCTTGCCCCTTTGCTGATAGGACACCAGTCCCGTTGATCCCAAACTCTCTGGGAGACAGTATCAGAGCTCTGCTTGCAAAAGCACTGAGAGGAAGGGGCTGGGGTGTTAGAGCCCTTTGCAATCCTTTGCTGTGGCTGAACTGAGAGGTGCCATGTTACTCCATGAGAAGTCAACCATTTTTCTCCTCCTCCTCCTCAGGAGGATGCCTCCACTGTGGCTTTTGACACAGAGCAAGTCACGAGATCCCAAGGAGGGGCACTGCCATCCAGAGAGCTTCCCACTGCCCAGGGCTGGAGATCGCATGGGTGAGCAGGGACAGCATAGGAAATGCTACATGGGAAAGCCCTGTGTGGGAGCCCAGGAGCTCCTGCCTTCCCACAGCAGACTTATCAAGGCACCAGTTCGGAGTGGTGCTTTCCATGGGCCAAAAGGGAAGTGCACACACACAAGACTTCTCGGGGTCAAGGATGCTGGGCAAGCAGTGAGAGGAGAGGCTGCAGGGGGCAAGGGAGGGAACCGGGGCGTGGGGAAGGAGACACAAATAGCAAAATGAATGGCTTGAACTTCCTATGTTTTATGGAGGTGAATAAAAGGAGACAGAGAGGGGGAGAGAAAGGAGACCTGAGTGCCAGCACAGGCTCTCACGCTCACACAGGCCAGCCTAGACCCCAGAAACTGCTGGTGGCTGATGTGGGGTGGCAGCCTGCACCCACTTGGCTGGCATGGCTCTGGGCTGGCTGCTTGTCTGGCCCAGTGTCCCCCGAGGGCATCTCATGAAGCGTTACAGGCTACTGCTTAGCATTTATTCCTCTCCCTGTCATTATTGTTTTGAACAGCAGCCAGTATAATTAAAATTGTTAGGAGGAAGAAGTTTAGGGAAAATCCAAAATGTCTCAGAAGAGCATCTGCAAAGCTGGAGGTCCAAACTCCACCCTGGCACTCGCGATGAGCAGGGCCCATGGGAGCCATCATCTCCTCTGCATCCTCCCTTCCATGCTCCCCGTTTCTCAGGGTGGCAGAGGCTGGGCTAACACACAGGGTGGTCCTGGCCACGTTCCCCTTGCAGATGCTGCCCACTGTAGCCAAATCCCGCAGTTTTTCCTGGTGTAGGACTTGTCCCAGGAGGCCCAGATGGCAGTGTCCCCAGGCACGGGTGCTCACCTGCAGCTCCAGGACAGATGCAGTGGGGGGATGTAGGGAGTGGAGGACACGGAGCCTCTGTGGGCTGCTCTTCCAGAATGGCATGGATGGATCCTAAAATATCTCCTGGGAACCATGATGCTTTCTGTTGTGTTAGGAGGGCCTGTGCCACAAGAGGAGGTGTGGAGAGGTCCCTTGGCTCCTCAAAAGAGAAAACAGGATGGTCTGTAAGACAGAAATGGAAGTCACCATTCATGCCACATTCTCCAGGTTTCCTACGTGTTTGAATGGAGGATTTGACTGCTCTAGGGTCAAATGTCCCCAGTGTCAGGGAGAGGAGATTAAGGACATCAGACAGCTGCAGCAAGGAGGGGAAGAAAAGGCAGATCCCTACCTCTATTCCAGGCCTGGCACAAGTGCATAGTTAGAGGATCAGTCAGGAGCCCTCCAGCCAAAGCAGGCTCATGAGGGTGAAAAGGAGGGGAGACACATCAAAACCCCTCCCCAAAATAAGGGGTGCTCTGGCAAAGCCTACAGCAGCTGCTCCCATCTCCTGCCTCAGTGTCTCCCAGCTACTGATTGTCTGTTGTTCTCTGGATGGGGTCACTCATTACCAGCTCAGAGCCCAGTGTGTCACCCAGGACAGCCAGTCCTCCAAACAGTGACCTGCTGAGGTCCTGGAGATCTGAGCACCCCTGAGGTTAGGTCGTGTCTCAGGAAAGAGCTTCCCTGTTGGTTTTATGGTGGGAGGATGGACAGGGCAGGCCTAGGAGTGCCTCTCATCTCTGCTTTTTCCAAAAGTGGACCAGACCAAGCCTCTGGTGGTTGGGAGCAGAGAAAGGGTGGGGTTTGATGGCTGATCTCCAAATGACTTGAACTTACTGGGGATAGTGGAAGCAACTTGATCCAGCCCATTCACTGTGTTCAAATCTGCTGAGAGTCGCTTGGGAAATACAGTAGCCCAGTGGAAAAAACAGGTGAGATTTTGTGGGGTTTTATTTTGCAGGAAACTTCTCCTGGCTCTCCCAGATCTGCCTGCCAAGGGCAGCTGCCAGCGAGGCACCACAAATAGAGACTTTCAGGGAGTCTCTTGGTGTGCAGGGGTCAGCAAAAGC
Source organism: Ploceus nigricollis (assembly GCA_013399945.1). Classification (NCBI taxonomy): domain Eukaryota; kingdom Metazoa; phylum Chordata; class Aves; order Passeriformes; family Ploceidae; genus Ploceus; species Ploceus nigricollis. Next base: position 244,261 of record VXBC01001263.1, on the reverse strand, counting down.
CCCCTCCCAGCCTCTCCCTGATGGACTCGCCCCTGCTCTGTTTTTAGCACATTCAAGTAGCTGTTTTCACAAGAGGTAAAAGAAAGTTCATGGATTCGTTGACAGATCACCCCAAGCGGGAATTTCTCTGGGAATTCCTGCAATAGCAGGTTGGCTCCCGCGGAGGTGGAGTTTCCTCTGGATCTACCTCCACCCAGGCTTGGGGAGCGCTCTGGCCACCGGCTCCACGCTTGGGGGGCAGGGCTGAGCGACGCCACGGCTGCTTCCCAGCCAAGGTCAGCCAGAAACCCTCCCCACTCTGCAAGCGCCTGGCCTGTTGTGTCCTGTTAACCCTTGGGAGGAGCGGAGCCACAGCCCGGCAGGCTTGGGCTGCAGAGCTGGCCCGTGCCCATGGGCACACAGGGGCAGGGGACATGCCCAGCAGGCACATAGGGCTGCAGGCGTGAGGATTTAGTGCCATTCTGTCCCTTGGGGACTCACTGCCAAGCAGGCAGCGGTGGGCCCTGGGTGAGGCTGGTTGCCACTGCAGGAGGCCAGTGCTGGCAGGGGAGTGACAGGGTGATGGCGCTCGGCATCAGTGACTGTGTGCTCTGGAATCTGAGACACGTCCCCGGCCATACTTGTGGTCAGGAACCATCTCTGCGTTGCAGCGACACAAACCACACTCACAGTGGCAGCAGTGCCACTTGAGCGTGTCTCTGACGCCAAGAACCGGCGTGACCCGACCCCACACACGGGACAGGCAGCTGCTCATTTCCAGAAGGTCCCCTTGCTGGGACTTGTTTCCTCCTCTCTAACAGAGGTGGGCCTCTCCAAAACAGCACCCCCTGACTCGATAGCCAGACCCTGCCAAGGGCTGGAGGATTTCCAGGTGCTGCACAGGCTTCAGACTGTGGGGTGGAGGGAACTTGTGTTCGCAAACATGCGGCCAAGCCAAGAAGTTTCAAGGTATCATGCTAGGGAGAGGGTCCCGGGCTCACTTTTGGTCTGGGACCACCTTTGCTGCTTCAGGGATGAACTGTCACGTGTCTCACACATCCAGGGAGCAGCTCTTGCTCAAGGGGATCCCAGAGCTCCGTGGTATTGCTATAAATCTCCATGGTATTGCTATGAAGAACAGCAAGCTGACAGCTTGCTAGTGGGCAGATTTGGGGGTCAGCCACCCATCAGAGCTTTAGCACTGATCTGTTCAATACTTCTCTCTCTGGAGGTATTCAAAACCCATCTGGACAAGTTCCTGTGTCACCTGCTTTAGGTGACTCTGACTTTGAAGGGGGGCTGGATGATCTCCAAGCCCTTGAACCCTACCAGTTCTGTGATTCTGTGATTATGCCCTCAGTGACTCAGCCTGCCCTAGGACAGAGTGCAGCTGGAGATGAGTGCTGGGAATTCTAGTTCCCAAGACCTGACTGTGCATCCTGAGGCCACACGTAGCATATCCCTGTGCTTCCACATGATCTGCAGCTCCATCGGGGCAGGACACGGCCGCTCTTCACCAGCACAGTCAGGGCCCTCTCTGAAACATCGGCGCTTGGCGAGGGCTGTGCAGGCGGCTGTGCATGGAAGTTCTCCCTCTGCCAGGAACCAGCTGGAGGGAGCGACAGCGCTCAGCAGCAGCTCCCGGGGGATGCGCTGCCCTCGCACAGTGTGCGAGTGCCATCTACAGGGGGTCCAGCCGGCCCCCCCAGAACACCCGTCCTCTCGCCACTGGTAACTGCTGTCCAGTCCCTAAGGCTGTATGAGGGGCACAGCCTCGGTTTATCCATGGAGCATTTATCCAGTTTATCCAGCAGTTTATGCAGCACTGCTCCGAGGGCTCAGCACAGACATGGACAATAGTCACAGCCACAGAAAGGTTTGGGGTGGAAGGGGCCTGTAAAGCTCATCTTGTTCCAACCCCCTGCCATGGGCAGGGACACCTTCCACTATCCCAGGCTGCTCCAAGCGCCATCCAACCTGGCCATGAACACTTCCAGGGATCCAGGGGCAGCCACAGCTTCTCTGGAGAGCCCGTGCCAGTGCTGTCACCACCCTCACAGGGAAGAATTTCTTTCCAATACCCCATCTAACCCTGCCCTCAGTCAGTGTGAAGCCGTTCCCCCTTGCTCTGTCTCTCCAGGCCTTTGTCCAAAGCCTCCCTCCATCTCTCTTGGAGCGCTTTTAGGCACAGGAAGGGGCTTTAAAGGTCTGCCCGGAGCCTTCTCTTCTCCAGGCTGAACCCCGCAGCTCTCAGCCTGTCTCCACTGCAGAGGGGCTCATTCTCTCCGTGGCCTCCTCCGGACCTGCTGCAGCATTTTGGGACACGGCTGTTCCTGCCGTGTCGTGGCCCAGCCCCGCGGGCGGGGACCGGGGCTCCCTCAGCCGCG
>VXBC01001263.1:208053-240868 GCA_013399945.1 Ploceus nigricollis | reverse complement strand
GTGGGCACCGGGCACCGGCCGCAGCTCCCCCCGCCCGGACCCCCGTCCGGCCCCGGCACCGATCCCGGGGAGCGGCGCGATGGGCGGGGAGGACGAGATCGTGCGCATTGCCAGGCGCCTGGACAAGATGGTGGCTGGGCGGGCAGCCCTATGTACCCCCTTGAGTGCTGTGGGAGCCTGCAGTGCCCATACTGAGCCCCCCACCCCAGGCCTCCGGCATCCCCAGCCCACATCTCAGCACTCCGGGGCTCGCCCTGTGCTGCCTGCCCGGTGTTCTCCTCCTGGAGAGCATCCTCAGCCCTGTCCCGTTGGGAGCCCTTTGGAAGGGGAGTCCCCACCAGCACCGTTCTGGGGCTCCGGTTTGCCCTCGGGGAAAGCCCCGGTGCTGATGGATTTGCTTCCTGCATCTCCATCCCACACCGGCACTGCTGCTCACTGCCGTGGCCTCTGGAGTGTGGAGGGCTGGCCAAGCTGCTCTCTGCGCTCGGGGAGTCTCGCAGGGTGTGCTGTGACCCGTGTGACAGCCTGGGGGGACAGGAGCCGGTATTTTCCAGCTTAATGGGATATATCAGTGCTTGTAGGAACACAGTGTCATGTCATGCAAGTGCTAAGGCAGAAAGCTGACAAGGGTTTGTGAAGGAGGTAGGCTATACATCTGTGTTTGGGGTGGGGGTGAGGGATTTTGGGGCTGGGAAGGGCTGTGGGGAGTGGGAGATGATGGGCGAGGAGGGGGAGGGATTAGAGGAGTGTGGTATTCCTGTGGTGGGATGCTGGGTGCTGCTATCACATGGACTTTTGGATGTTGGACTGACCCTGTCAGCCATGGGTAGAGCAAGCACTGTCACTTGTGTCGCTGTTGGAACAGCCCAGGGAAGTGTGCTTGGGCTAAAGCACAGCCTGTGATGTCTGTTCTCACTGGTGGCAGGTTTTCAGCATCAGTGTTGAAATAGGAAAGGAACATCTTTGCAGAATTTGCTTCCAGCTTCATTGGGAAAGAGGCAGCTTCTTACAGGAGGGGTATGCAACATTTCCTCTTGGCTGGCGTTTGAGATAGTGCTGAACTGCAGCATGTTGTGTGTTGGCTAATCTTAGACCTCTTCCTGCAGGACAGTTGCCCGGAGTACCTGTTTGTTGCTCTAGTTTTTCGTGGATCCTCATTTGCTGCCGTTGTGCCGAGTGGCTCCGTTTGGAGTCACACCGGGTCACTTTGGGTGTTCAGGGCTGGAGGAACGGGAAGGTGTGAAACTGCCTGAAGGAGAAGTCAGTCGTTCTGGGTAGGGTAAATGTGTGTGGTTTATGCTGGTGTGAGTTGCTTGTGTGCACGCTGAAAGCTTTGACTCTGCTTTGATTTGGGCATCTGTTCTGTAGGGTGGATTGCAGCTGGATTGCTTCCTGGGATGAGTTGGAAGCAGCCCTTCTGCATAGGGAGGACGGGATGTGAGAGCAGGGCTGGCAGTGCAGACGGCTTCCCTTCCCTACAATGGTGGCTGTGCAGGCCTTGTGCTGCAACTGGGCTTGGAGTGGTCGGTGTTGTAAATGAGCTGTAAATGTGAACACTGGAAGCCTTGTTTAAGGGAAGGGGGTTGGGAGGAAAGAGCCAGCTGAATGGAGACAGGCCTACCCAGGCTGGGATGTGCTAGAGGGAGACAAGTGATTTCCAATTCTCTCAGTGACTGCCAGTTTTAGGTATCTACAGATTCCTTGTCAAATTTTTCCTGGGCCCGGGTCCTGGGATGTAGAGATGATGTAAGGAGACTTCACAGAACAGGTTTCCAGTGACCAACTCTTCAGCATCACAGCTTGCTGCCTTTGCTCCTGGTCTCAGCTTTTCTCCTGAGCAGAGTGGGGTATTAATATGAAAACTAGGAAACAGCTACATGGAGTCACTGACAGTTGCAATTCAGAGTGTGTTTTTCAGGTGTTAAAAATGTTCAGCGTGCCAGGTAAGAATAATAAACTAGTGCTGCACTTGCACCATACACAAGCAAGGACCTGTAGCACTCCAGTGGTCTTCCATTTTGCTCATTCCAATGATTCAGGTGCCTTCAGGTTGCAGGATCTACTGTCTGTCTGGAACAGCACCCAGCAGTGCACTTGCTGATGTTTCAGGGAACACTTGTTGGTGTTTTTCCCTTTGAATTCAACTTTCTGCGTCTATTCCTAAGCTGTTGAATTTCTTTAATAAAAGCTGAGGCACTCATTCTCTTTCTCTTTTCCTCTCCAGGAAGGTGCAATGGATCTACTGAAAGAACTGAAAAGTATGCCTATGACTTTGGATTTACTGCAGGTGAGTTGCACAGTTATGGTAAAAAGCTTAAGTTTACATCTGGATGAGTTCAAAATGTTGTCTAAATAAACTTAATAGATTTCCTCACACTTCTCACATCATGCAAAGAATAAAAATAAACATTAAATCCAACAAAATAGTGCAGAAGTTGGGTTTTGGACTGGCAATTAAAGAGCTCTGGGTCACCATGTGTGTAACTGCTCAAATCTTGTTTGTAGGCTGCAAAAAGAGGAAAGACTGGGTTAAAGTAGCAAACACAGAGGGCAGTCGTGGGAGAAGTTCTTTGTAATGTTGATATTTAGAGCACTGGGGAGGAGTGACCAGAATTACAATTTGGAGTCTGTGATGCATCTTGGAGTTTTTCACTCTAAGCTTGAATGTCACAAGTGTGTAGGGAAGGGATTTGTGGGAGATTGGATGTGTGTTCTGTTCAGTTGTGCAAGCTGGGGAGTGTCACCTTGCTCTTCCAAAATTGTAAGGGTCATAGAATCATTCTGCAAGCCTTTGGATACTCCTGTCTTGGTCATGGCTTTGACTTTGTCATGGTTATTTGAGATTTCAGTTAGTAACTAATATTGAATCTGTTCTGGAGTGGTTCACTGGGGTGTTCCCTTGCAGTCCACCCGCATTGGGATGTCGGTGAATGCACTGAGGAAGCAGAGCACAGATGAAGAAGTGATATCACTTGCCAAATCCCTCATCAAATCTTGGAAGAAACTTCTAGGTAAGGAATCAGCATGTTCCTGTCAGATTCAGCTTGTGAACAAGCTGCCTTCAGTGGGAGGCTGAGTTTTTTGGGAGAGCTTATCTCTTGATCTGAATAAACATTCTAGCAAATCAGCCTTTACAATTCCACCCTCTCTGTCTTTCAGTTTTGTGTCCTATCATGCATCCCTCTAGATTTAGCTCCTGTTTAGCCAGCTCATCATTGGAAGAGCACTGAAAGCTTCAGGACTATTAACTTATACCTCATCACATAATAATTAGCAATGTTATTTGTAGAAGCAATATCTGTGCTCTGAACCCTCTGCTCCCACTTGTGCTCTGTGTGGCATTAGCACTATGTGTGCTGTCAGCCTCGTGCAGCAGCTCAGGAAGGGAAGTGCTGGAATGGATTTGGGGTGGTGAGTTGGAGAAGGATCTTAGTTCACCATCTCATAGATAAACTCACATGGACCATTTCCAGCTGGGGAGGCTTTCCTGGTTATGAGCTCCCATTTCTTGCCAGTCTGGATGAGTGTTAAAAGGGCTCTTTTCCTGTCCTGCCTGGATTGTTACCTCCTCATTGGGTTGGGTGTGTATTGGCTAGACTCAGACAATTTACCTCTGGGTCAGACTTGTTCTACAGTGTCATGAAAGTCCTCTCCAGTGTTGGCTTTCAGCAGCACTTGGGAATCAGAAGAAGCTGTAGTTCACAAGGACCAGCCTGTACTGGCCCTTCATCTGGTGTTGGCTGGAAATTCTGCTTTTAGTTGTGCTTGAGAGAACTTGATCTAATCCCTGCTCAGCAGCCTCTGAAAGAAACTTCTGTGAAGAGGCATGTCTTGTGAGGAAGCTTATCTCCCAGGCAGGGAAACTGATTGCCCTCTAGTTTGGTGAGGAAAGCTTTTGTTTGAATAAGTTTCTGCTTGGAGGCAAGGAAAAGGTCTGTTGGGAAGCAGGAAGGCCATAAAGGCATTTTCTCCTGATTCTTTTTGGGACAATAGTAACTTTAGGCTGACAGTGGGTAGTGTGAAAACACTGAGGAGCATAGGCAGGGCTGTAGCATAAAGACCAGTTCTGAACTTTTTCCTCTTTTGAACATAGATGCTTCTGAGGAAAAAAATGAGGACAAAAAGAAAAGCCTGTCTTTGCCGACATCTTCCTCCAGGGAGACTGGTAACTCAAGAGACCAAAGGTAATACTTCCCTTTTACCAAAGATGACTCTGTTAGAAAATTTAAGTTCTCTTAAGGCACCTTACTTTAATTTTTATTTTTAAGTGTCTGAGTCAGGAATTTTGTATAGCCAAATTTCTGGTCAGAGATGCTGGAAGTGCTTCTTCTTCAAGGTTGATCTGTGTGGTGTTATTAATGAACTGTAATGCAGAAATACACATCTAAAAATACAGTGGCTTTACTGAATTTTTAAATTTTATTCGTATTTTATTTAATGTTTTTTACTCTTGGTTATGTGTTGTTTTTTCTAGTAGTAGAACATTCCCCTATTCTTTTTTATGTTGCATTTTTATGCATTTTTGTTTATTTCTAACTTTGAACTCCTTAGAATGAAGATTCTTTTTGGCCTTTGCAGTGGATGATCGATACATTACTAAAGTAAAACTTGCATTTCTTTGTCCTTGACAAATGCCAGCAGAAGTCCCCTTTTCCCTGTGGCTGATGTCCCCCAGCTGGCAGGTCAGCTGCATGCTTGCTCCTTGCCATGCCTTGAATGCTGCATCCTGTTTCCACTGCCTGTGACTGCAGTTGTTGAGTGCAGACAGTGATCAAAGGGGAGGGGAAAAATGGGATTTAAAGCTTTGTTCTAGAAATTTCTCCCAGCCTCAGATCCCAGGAGGGTGTGTGCTTCCTAGATTAGGCTCTTAAGTGATTTAGCCAATTTCCCAAGTTTGACAAAAGATTTAGACTATTCAGGCTGTAGTCCTGCTGGCTTGCAGGATTTTCCATGTTTGCAGCCTTTGTTTGTCACTTTCTTGTCACTTCTTTGGTTTTGCTCAGCTCTCTCAAGGCTTGGCACTTCAGGGTGAGCCTTTGCAGCTCGATCCAGAGCTGCTGATGGAGAGAAGGCTGCTGATGCTCCATGACTTTAAATGATTGGTATGTTTGGTTATCTCGCTTCCATAAAATGGGAAAAAGGATTTGCTAACTAGTGCAATGAAAGGACTTGGGAGACTTCACAGCCAGGATGGAGTTCAGTGATGCAGTGCAGAATGGGAGCCAGGGCTGTCCAGATCTGTGTGTATCTGTGTGGGATTTCACTTGGAACAGGATCTTGGCTGTAAGCACAGAGGCAAAACCCCTCCTTGCTGCCTCCTTGCTTTGTCACTTACCATGGGGTATGTGGGGTGGAGCTCTCTGTCTTGTGCTGGTGTTGTTCCCTTGTGCCTTAATGTGCTGCAGATACTGCACTTTTATGGGGTTTTTTAATCCTTGATGCTTTTTGTGTGTATTCATCCTCCATCTTCTGACTAGCAAAGCATCCCCTTGGCTGTGAAGGATGAACAGAAGCCAATGGATTAGTGTAGCCTAGACCAGGAGCAGGGGCCAGCTCCTGGTGTTAGTCTGTTGAGCCAGGCTCTCTTCCAGAGACAGGAATGTTTTTTCTCCAGTCCTGCAAAATAAATTACTAATCTGCCTTAAAAAAATAATAATTTATTGGCAGAGGAGAGTCTCTGTTCTTTGAAGCAGAGACTGCAGTGGAGTCAGACTGGTTGCTCAGTGTGTGATAGCTGGTTCAGATGAGGCTGCTGTCAAGACACCAAAGAGATCAGTTTGTATTCAGATATTTCAGCCTCTTAGTCTGTTAGATTTTGGCTATGCCTTCCATTTTGGTCAGGGGAAAATATTTGACTAACTCTTAGCCTGACACTCATCTTGCTTTCTGGAGCACAGATGTAGAAATCCCTGTGTAGTGACTGGAGCTATCACTGCAAGACCTGAAGGCTCTGAGCCAGCCAGCCTGGAGCTGGCACCTGTGAATTGAGATGCTGCATTACTCTAATCCAAAGCATATTCTGTTGTGCTGTAGAGTTTCAGACCCATAGTGTAGTACATTTTAATGGGCTGTGTCTAATGTTTCTGTCTCTGGCAGCATGAGCTTTTTCTTTTCCAGGATTCTCTAAACTGCCTTTATTAGGAGGTTTTGGATATGTGGCCTGAATTTAGCTCTTCTGTGGCATTTTCTTCCAGTGCAGCCCTGAGTTCTCTTTGCAGTCCCTGGCTGCTGCTTTGCCACCATTTTGTTCCAGCATAGCCTTGTTTTATGTATAAACTTTTGCTGCCTGGATAGATTTACAAGCTCTTTCTCATGTTTAACAGGAACACTGTGAACCACAAGGATTTCCTGAAATAAGTCTTCTAGGTGTGTTTGACCTCTATTTCCCAACTATTCTATTTATAAACTAACCTCTAAACCTTAATAAATAATTTTCTGTCTTTGGAATGACTGAGAAGTCTGTTTCATCTAATTCTTGAGGGATCAGCTCTTATCTCAGTGCATGGATGATGTGTGTGTGTGCAGGCAAATGTATCTTCCCTCATCAGCTAACAGAAGTGGGACTACCATGCATCTTGTTGAGCTTTTTCCACCCCCAAGGAGTAAACATCTAAATATTCAAGTCGATAGCATTTACAGATAGAACCTTCCTGAAAATCAGATATTACCTCTGCAAATGTAGGTTTGAAGACCTGTGTTTGAGGACTAATTGTAGTGAAGGTTGATGTTCGGAGTTCACACCGAGGTCACTGAGTTCACACGCAGGATTTTGCTCTAGGATACCTTTGTTGATTGCATAATGATACAAAATTTAAATCTGGAAGAGCTCTCAGGGAAACTTCTCCTGCAGCCCCTTCTTAGCACAGCATAACCTCTGCCCAAGCTGTCCCTGACAGGCTTTTTTCAAACTCTTTGACAACCCTAGAAAACCTCAGGGCAAGGCATATCCACAGCTGCCCTTGGCAGTATTTCCAATTCATAACTCACCTTTACAGTTTAAAACTTACTCTCAATCAAAACCTGTCTTACTAAACCCATTTCTGTGGATTTTTTTCCTACCATCTTCCTTTGGAAGGAATTTCAGGACTTGTCTCCTTTAAGTTTCCCTTGCCACAAACCACTCATATTCCTTCGGTCCTTCCTTTTACTGTAAGTATGCTTTGCCTTTGTCCTTTGGGAAGTCTAATTTTTCCAAACTATTTTATGTAACATGAGAAGCTGTGATTTTTTAGATGGGTTATTCCTGAATTATGGGTTATTCCTTAGTGTATGCTCTGCTATATACACCTCCATGAGTGCTGCCTGTGATTTGTGTGTAGCTTCTTAAGCACAAAAGTACCTGATGGCAGTTTCTACATTCCAGATGGGAGAAAATCATCATCTAATGGATTATTTACAGGCTAAGTTGTTTCTTCTTTTTGTAACATGTGCAGTGTAAATCCTAGTGAATGTTTTGAGCTGTTTAGACACAAATCTCTTCTTTAATAAGCTCCTGCAGTGCCGACCAGTAAAACCAGCTGGTAAAAAGGGGTTTTATTCAGCTACTGGTCAGAAAAACATAGTGAGCTCACAGTACAATCTCCCTCACAGAGTGCATCATCTCATTCATATAAGCAAGAAATCAAAGTTCTGCTTTGGTTTGACCTGAACCATTTGCTGAAGGTTCACTGATGGATGCTTCTGAAAAGGGTTTGGTGAGGTTCTGAACTGTGGAAATCCGGTAGCCCCAGTGGTGGTCTGTGGGATTTGAGCCAGACTGGATATGACCTTAGTCACAGGAGCTCCCAGGATAAGTCCCTAAAGTCGTCTGGCTCAGTTTGTTTTGCAGCAGATTCGGAAGGTTTCCAGCTTAGTGCTGTTTTTTTGTGGGCTGACTAATCCCTTCCAGGACAGTGTAGTCGAAGTGCTTGTTCATAACACATTTATTTTTGATGGCAAAGAACTGGCAGTAGTGACCCAGCTTAACAAAATTTGTCAAGCCACTTGGATCTTCAAGAAGATACTGACGGCATGCCATGGGTGAAATATTGAGGTTTCTTTTTTTCCCTTTCTGTCCCTTTGTGCAATAATGGTACCAGGCATTGGCCATAAATACAGGGAATTTTACAGCCAAATCACCGAAGCCAGAGCAATCTCTGCTGAAAAAAAAAATTGCTGTTCTGCTGCCTAGATTTAGGGGGGAGAACAAAGTTCTAGAAAATCATCTGTGAATCATACTAACCCAGATCTTTTACCAGCAGTATTTGCAGGGCTGACTAATGCCATGTGCAGATGTTAGGCTCTCTGCGTGCACAGCCAGCTGAGCTGCTCCTTGAGGTTCCTTCTCTGCATGCAGACCCCGCAGCAGTGACTCAGCCTGCCCACGTCATGTGCTGATTGTGCAGGCAGGTCTCCATCCAGCTCCCCTGGCAGGTGACCCGACTGAGTCAGCCACAGCAGGCAGGTGTTCGCATTCCCTTGCCTGTGCCCGTTATTGCTCGCAGGTGGAAATGGAGTTATTTTTGAGAGCAAATCAGTATCTCTTAGTCCTGTGCTAGCCTGGCACCTGTATGAGCTATGTGTGGCTGTGAAGGGGTGTTCTTCTGTGAGATGAGTAATCAGTGTCTTGCTCAGATTACAGGAAAAAGGAAGAACCTTTTTTGTGCTACACTTTGTTGTTGGTGTTTTTTAGCTATCAAAGCTGAAGGAGCCATTTTCTTTCTTTTTCTTTGTTTTCCTTAGCACAGCTCCTTCTTCTGGAGCTTTCTGCTTGCTTTCTGCTGAGAGCAGTTACAGGCCTGGTGTCCTGCAAAGTTAAAGAGGAAAGAAGCACCATGAATCTGCACTGCACTGCCAAACTGGGAGCGTGCTGATGGTCTCAGATGTCCTGAGTGTATTTGGGTTACTGGTGGTGTCCAACAATAATGTTTTCACTCGATGCCCAGTGGTGCAGCAGCTGATGTGTGTTGAATAACACAAGATGGTTGACAGGGTTGTTCATGGATTAAACCTCTGCTGAGAGCCAGCAGTGTCCACAGGAGAGCTCGTGTCTGGGCTGAGGGTGCTGGCTGCCGTGTTGTGCTCTGTGTTGATTTGGGACAATGACTTTGCACTGTGTTCTGACTGGTTCTGTATTATGATTAACAGGATGCTTGGCCACATACCTGCTGCTCCCTTCTCTGCTCTCAGTGGCCCAAACTGAGACATTCTGACAGGTGAAGTTTTTCTTTTAGCTCCAACAAAAGGCAGGAGCCTCCAAAGACTCCGACCACCCCCAAAATCACCACCTTCCCTCCGGCCCCCGTCACCTGCGACGCTGTGCGCAACAAATGCAGGGAGATGCTGACAGCAGCTCTGCAGGCTGATGGTAAGTGCTGGGGGAAGCCCTGTGTTGTCTCAAGTGCTTCACAGCTCCTGGACCATTCTGAAAGAGACTGTCAGTGCCAGGTCAGCTTAGACATACTGTTCTAGAGCAGCCTTGTCAAAGGATTATTGCAAGCAGCTCAGTCTAGCTACTGGTCACCCCTCTGATGAACTGGCTGCTGTTGCAGCATTTTCAGACACTTACACGAGGACCTGGCTTGAGCTGGAGGCATGACAATGTGTAAAGCAGTGGCTGTTAAGAACACAGGGTTTGTCACACAGGGTTGCAACATGGGGTGATCTGTGCAGAAGTTTAACCTTTCAGGTGTGCAGGGATTTGCTTCACTTTCTAGATCTTTTCTGATTGCTGTTAAGTGAAACTGTCTTCCCTGTCACCCTTGGGGCACAAAGGGAAGCTGTAACTCAGTACATGGACTTTGTAGGAATGGTGCTTATGCCAGTCAGCATCTGCTGTCAGACTCTGCTGCCTCTGCAGACAGGAGCTCCTCAAATATTGTGGTTCTCTGGATCTGGGGTGGAACAGATCCCTCTTGCATTCAGACTGTGCCATCTCAAGTGAGAGGCAGCTGCAGGTACTCAGCATATCTGGAAGTTTGAGCATCTGGTTGTGTCCACATTGCAGACCCCTTTAAAAAATTGGGGTCTAAGCACTGCAGAGTCTTATTAATTTGGAGCCAAGGAATGTAGATGATAGATGGAGAAGTTCATGAGAGCTTTATTTCTAGCCTTCTTGTGCATGTGTTTATATGCTGCATTAAATGCTTCGCACAGCTCTTAGAAAAACCCTTTCCATATGAAATCTGGGAAAGAGTTCCTTTGAGCCTCTCCCTAAGCTTAGCTGTGCCCTACCTTCCTTCCTTTATGGTGTTGATTATCATACTGGCTGTCCAAATCCATGGCAGTTATGCACTCTGTGTGATGCTGTTTAACTGGTGTGTGGGAGAAGAGGGGAGGAGCAGGCAGTCCTGAGGTGAGATGAGAAAGGAAGGCTTGATCCTGATGCTGCACACCTCCAGGCCCTCCCAGGTGGTTGGTCTGAGTAGAGTTACTTCTCACTGAGGTGAATATCTGATGAAACTCAATTCCTGCCTGTATATGTTTGATTTCAATTGTATGAAAAATATATTGGAAAACGAACTTCTTGGGCCAAGGCTGTTGTTAGCTTTGTCTCATGCAGTCCATATCCTAGAGAGGCACAGGACACAGACTGGCTAGATTAATGTATTTTCCTCAGTGCCCTTTTCCAAAGGGACAGAGAGTAGCAAGAGCAAAGGCCAAGATGCCATTTGATGGGAAGAGCATGTGAATTAAACCAGCAAACTGTCCAGATGTGTAGCTCAGAAATACTGAGCCTGGGGAGCCCTGGCTTGGCTGGGAGCCACTGAGCTCCTGTTTGTGCTGTCTTACAGATGACTACATTGCCATCGGTGCTGACTGCGAGCACATAGCAGCCCAGATTGAAGAGTATATCCTTGCTGTACAGTGCTTCCTCGAGGGCCTGCATGCCTCCAGCAGTGAAATCCATGTGCTCAAAGGAAAAACAGGACTGTCTGTGCATAAATGTTCTGCTGCAGCTTGTCAGGGTTCTGGGGCTGGTTCCAGCTCTGCTTGGCTGAGTCCTGGGTCGCTAAGGAACTACCAGTGTGGAGTTGGGAGCTCAGAGACTGTAATCCCATTTTTGTCCTTCCCATCAGAGTGTTGTTTCCTGCTTTTGATTCTGCTTCCAAATACATACAACTTCCCTGTGCTCCCTGTTGAGGAGAGTGTGCTGGTCTAGACAGAAGCAATGGAAAGGATGGAACAATGAGGATCAAGTTCCATGTTGATGTGATATAAGCCTTATATGAGGAGTTTGCTTGGTTTAGGAACTGTGGGGTTGGAGGTGCAGCTGGGGTCTCTCGGTGGAGGGGTTTGTGGCTGCCTTGCTGAGAGGGGGGAGGCTGTAGAACCTGAGCATAGCTGAATATTTCCAGCACAGTGAAAAAGCCCAAGCTGGAAGCCCCTGGACTTTGGGATTGTATAAACCTGCTCTCAAATCCAGCACTGACCTCCCAGAGCAGTTGCTGCTGTTGTGTCCCAGCACCTCCATCCTGGCACTGGGTGACAGTCCCTACTCTTCACGGGTGGCTGGGAAGTGCTTGATGCCTCTGAGTTGGTTGCAGGCTCCTTGACTGCCCTTACGCATCTACCAGGATGTCAAGAACACCGACATGAAATACAAAAACCGCGTGAGGAGCCGCATCTCCAACCTGAAGGACTCCAAAAATCCTGAGCTGAAAAAGAACGTGCTGTGTGGAGCCATCACCCCCGAGCAGATCGCGGTGATGACCTCAGAGGTGAGGGAGCCTGAGGAGCAGGGTTTGCTTCTCACAGGGGATGTCCTGAGGCTTAGCTGGGCTGCTGCCAGTTTTCTCAGTAGCTGCTGCCAGAGTGCATGGAGTGAGCTTGCAGTGGGGTTTGCAGTGTGGAGAGTGGTTTGTTGGGCCTTCCCATCATCCTGGGGCCCTGGGTATGAACCAGAAACCAGAATTGGAACAGGCTTTTTGTCTTAATGCCCATCTGTCAGGCTGCCTTGTCCTGTTGGCTGTTTCCACTGTAGTGGGTGTGGTGGTAAAACTGGGCAGATGCGATTTTATTGTTTTTTTTTTTCTTCTGAAAGGAAATGGCCAGTAATGAGCTGAAAGAGATCAGGAAAGCCATGACAAAAGAAGCAATCCGGGAGCATCAGATGGCCAAGACAGGAGGGACACAGACTGATCTCTTCACCTGTGGGAAATGCAAGAAGAAGAACTGCACCTACACCCAGGTTGGTTTTCCTGCTCCTGTCTTGGCCTCTGCACAGGACATGATCCATCACAGTCATGAGCTTGCACTGCTCCGTGACAGGCCCTGCAGCACAGCACAAATTTTGCTACTGGTGGACAGAAAACACTCGTAGCTGTCTAAAATGTACTTCTGCACATGTTTCTGTGAGCTTGTGTGACTTTTTGGCTCACTTGTACAAGAGCGGGAGTTGTAGAGCTGAGGAAGCTTTCAAAAGTTCAGCAGTGCTCTACACTGAAAGCAGGCACTGGGAATGCTGGGATTCAGACAAGAAAGGAGTGGGTAGTGTAGAGGAGAGGCTGCAGAAACTGATTCAGACATGTTGATGGTATTAAAAGTACAAATTGAGAATATAGATTACCTGCAGCTGGATAAGTCCCAACTTATTTAAAATCAAATAGCATGAAATGGGTGAAACAAAAGGAATAAACAAAGCTGTGATGTGAGCAGACAGAGGATTTTTCTTCCCCATGGCCAGCTGCTGGAAGCCTTGTGCATTACCAGTGCTTTTTAGCTCCCATGTTCGTGCCAGGCATCTGGAGATAAATGTGCCTTTGCTGTGAGTCAGTGGTTTAGAATGTGCAGATACCCAAAAATGCACCAGCAGCCACCAGATTGCTGCTGAGTGACTGCGCACAAACTGCGTGTGCAAGTGCCGGGTGAGACTCTTGCATCTGCTTGGACTTGACATACAAACACATGGAAAGAGAAGGAGATCCAGGAATCTGACCAGGCAGTTTCCTTTGGCTCAGCAGCAGCCTTGCATCCCACAGGCTGGCTCAGATGAGGGGCCTTGCTCTGCCAGTGCTCCCAGTAAGCATTCCTGGGCTGTCCCAGTGCATGGCACTGTCTCCACCTGGAGTGGAATGGAGTTTGACTGCCTGGAATTTAAGCAGGAGACAGCAGTGCCCTTGAAATAGCAGTATCAGGAGGCTTTCTGTATTTTGATTTGTTTTATAGTGAAGTCACTAGTGGGTGATGAGATGTAAGTCTCAAGTAGATGAACTGGCATTTATGAGCATGTTGGAAGCGACAGTAAAGGAGGAGAATTACAGAATTTATCTATCCAGCATTCTTGCAAAAATGGTTAATTTGCATCATGCAAATACCGTGACTCTTGCACATTGGGTAATTACACACGTAGATCACCATAATCACCCCTCGGCACAGTTCTGCCTGACTAGTGTGGGGAGTACCAGTGTTTTCAGTCTAGATCTGCCTTGTGGTATTCAAATGCCACGAAAATCTGGTTTTTAGTAAAGTATGTGTTTCTGGCAAGAGCCAGTCAGAGGCAGCAATCACATCTGGGTTAAATATCAGAGTTCCTTAATGGCTCAAACACAAACCAGACTGGAACTGTGCAGAACCTGGTAACCCGGAGTGTGTTCCTGTGAGGCCAGGATGTAGGACTGCTCTGTAAATGGGAATGACTGGAGTTCTTTTCTTATGCTCTTGTGCTTGGGACTGAGGGGTTTGTCATGGCAGTGCTGGCCACATCCCTTCCTGGGGGACAGTTTGAGGAGGGATTGGCTGTGGGCATGTCCACTTCCAGAGTCACCTGCAAGAAATGGACAGCAGATTGGGTGAGGAGGAAAATATGCTGTCCCAAAACTTGTCACTGAGGTAATATCAGGCTGAAAGGAGTCATGATGTGTGTATGTGTGTACTGTGTGTAACACAACCACCAGACGGATTTTACTGGAAAGCTCCTTTTGCCATCCCAAACCTCAGTCTCTCATTGATTTTGTGAGCCCAGCACAAATCTCTGGAGGCCAGAGGGACAGGGCCATGTGTGATCTCAGCTCTCACCTCCCTTCTGTCCCCCCCAGGTGCAGACCCGCAGCTCCGATGAGCCCATGACCACCTTCGTCGTGTGCAATGAGTGTGGGAATCGCTGGAAGGTAACGCACCAGGGCTATTACTGGCACTCACGGGTGTTGGGGTGGCTGCACTCACCATGCTGCAGGCACTTGGCTGCTGCTCAGAGGTGCTTGCCAAACCCTCACTGGCTCTAGAGAGTGATCTTCCCTCCCAGCACAGAGGTGAGAGCTCCTGGGTTCATCCCTGCAGACCAGCTGGGGTCAAGTCTCACTTCCACATTCCTTGCTCCCTTCTCATATCCCTTCTTCCGTAACCAGCTTCACAATGCTTTCCATGCTGCCTCTGCCCTCTGAGGGTAGTGGTGATGATGTTCAGGATTTCAAAATGGCTCTTTCATGCTGTGCACAGAGCTCAGGGGTGAGCAGAAATCTCCTGGTCACTGGTGAGCAGAAAAGATGCCACTACAAATTGCCAAAGAGCCACAGGGAGAGATTCACATGGGAGCTCCCTTTGGCCCCTGCTTCTGAAAACCCCCAAGCTCTTGCCAGCTTCTGAGACAAGCCTACACCTGGATGCTTACCTTTTTCTGCAGCTCCCCTTGGCAGTGAGGTTTCTCATTGGGGTTTAAACTCCCTTCTCTTGCAGTTCTGCTGACATGTGCCAAGGCCCAGAGCGGCAGCCAAACGCAGACCCGAGCGCAGCCTCCACATGCCGGCTCCCATGGCAGTTGTGTTTTGTGTCCCAGTGAGTTTGCATTGTCACATGCTGAGAGCAGCAGCGGGGAGGCCTGGACCTCGCAGAGAGCCACAGCCATGAGCTGACAGGTTGGCAGGAGAGCTCACTAAACACACCCAGTCATTACTTTCTCATCTAAGCGAGTACGGTCACTTTCTCTTCAAAACTAATATTAAACATTTTTGTCAGTTTCTGACTTTTATTTCAACTGTGTGTGCAGCACTTTGTTTTTCCAGCATGGGAACTTGACAGGCAGTCCATGTCCAGGTGGATGAGGACTGAATAATGCCTGGAGCAGCAGAAAGTGAGATGTGACTTGCAGGCACACCCTTGGTGTGTGAAGGCTTGTTTCTGTCACCTCATGGAATCAACCACTGGGCCACGGCCTGGGGCAGCTGGGTGGGCAGTACTGTTGACAGGAAACAGCTTTTGGGTCAGAGATCAGATGTTGATTTCCATCTTGGCAGCATTCACTGGATTTTGCACTGATTCCTTGTCATCTTGAGCCTTTAAATGCCAACAACATCAGCTGCTGCAAAGATCAGAATGTACTGCCCAGGTTTTAACAGACTGAAAGCAGGGTGACACTAACCACAGAAAATCCCACCCCAAACTGTTCAAAGGGAGTCCCAGGCACTTTCCTGTTTGCGCTCTGCTTGTAGCTTGACAGCTGAAAAACAGCGTGGAGTTTCAGAGGGGCTTGCTGGAGAGGCTCAGAAGGAGGGAAAATGCTGCAAATACAGGAATTTTTCCAGAGGCTTGGATGTGGACGAGGTAAGGGCTAGAGGGATGGGTGGGAGCTGTTAGCACTTAGCTGCAGAAGTGGAGGAGGTTTGAAGTGAGCTCAGAGCTGGTGCTTGGAAGGGGTCAGATAAGGAAAGGATCCTGTAGCAAAGCCAGCCCCAGGTGCCACATCTGCAGATGTGACCCTGTGAAGGAGAGGTACAAAATCAGGCTCCTTCTGGGAGCTAACTAAAACCTGGTGGGGAAATTCCATCTGAGCTCACAACAGCTTTCAGCCAGACTTAAAAATCCCTCTTCTTTCCTTTTCACAGCCTTTAACTGGGGTGATGCAGCATTTGGGGGACCCCAGCAAGCTCTGTGGGTCTGAAGCAGCCCAGGAGCAGTGCTGTGCCCTCCAGCTCTGTGCTGACAGGCAGGGCAGGAGCATTTGCAGTCACATCCCTCATGGCATCGCTTCCCTCTTCCAGAGCGAAAAACAAGTATTTCCACTGGCTTCCCAGCATGCCAGACAGCAGACATTGAGCAGAGACCTTGGAGATGTTTGGAGAGGACTAAGCAGCCACATGAAAGCAGCGGAAAACGTGCTCCCAGCCCCTTGGAGGGCTGTGCTGCTCCGGAGGCAGGGATCCCACCAGCATCCTTCGCTCAGGGCTTTCACTTTACAGGGTGCAGCCAAGTCTCCCAAGAAGGAAAATATTCAAAGACGCTGACAACTCCTTTAAGCCTCACGAGTCTTGTGGTGAATGGGATTATTCAAGCCAGGCTTGGGAGGGAGCAGTGTCCTCACAGTGATGCTGAAAAAGCTTCAGGATCTAAAAGCCACGCTGACCACAGCACTGGCTCGTGCGCTGGGAAAGAGAGCCAGCTCTTTACCAGTGCCTCTTGCCTTTCTTCTTGTGTTCCTGTGAGGAGCGGAGCTGAGCTTGTGTACAGCCTTCTGACAATCCTGAATTAGGTACCAAGAGTCCCAAGCAGGAGTTTGGGAAAAGTACCATGTCATTTTACAGTTCCATTTTCTGGGAAAACACCAAGGAGAGCAGGGAGGGGAAGCACACTGGATAAAAAGGTGTTTCAAAAGTAAAAATTTGCTTGTAAGGTGTTTGAAAGGGAGTGGGAGCAAGAGAAAAACTAGATTATCTTGTGGCAGTGGGGTCTTCCCTGTGCTGAGACCTCTGTGGTGTGTGGAGGGGTTCTGACCTGCTGCCATGCTCTTGAACAGCGTCAGGGATGTTCAACCCCCAACCCTCAGGCTGGGGTCACATTTGAGAGTCACAGAATAAACTCAGAACTAAAACTTCCCCTGTGCAGGGTGGGGATGCTGTAAGGTTGCAGACTGGGGGAAAACCTGCCAATAATAACAATACCAACATTCCTAATAAACCATTGCTGGTCTCTCTCAAAAATACATTTTCTTGAACTGTATTTCCAGCTTGGCAAAGAAAACTAAATTTACTGACATGAATTTCCACACAGTCATGCCATGAGGAAGGAAGGAAACAAAAACAAAAAAAAAAGCTGAAAGAATTGGTTTGTTTAAAAATATGTTCAATAAAAAGCACTTTTTTTTCTTTTGGAAGGGCTGAAGAGAGGAGGGAAAGGGGTGGATAAATAAGAAACTGCTGTGGTGGATCAGGAAAAGCAAAGACTGGCAGCAAAACCCCTGTGTTGGCTTTGTTTCAGTGTGAAGGGCAGGGACAGATATGCTTTAATCCTGGATACTGAGCCTTCAGTAAATCATTCCTTGTGCTGTGCAAAAACATGGGAATTCTGTATCCTCCTTGTGACACTTCCCATCCTGCATGGAGCCCAGGTCCCTGCTCCAGGGGTCAGGGCAGACCCCTGGGCTTCTCCCTGCTGGCACAGCAGGTCTGGGCCAGCTGGGAGCTCTCTCATGCAGGTGTCCTGGGTTCTGCAGGAGGGCAAACAACACCTGCACAGGTGTTTTCCCCCTCTCTGAGGTCCATGAACCAAGGATGGAGCATGCTCTGGGTTTGGGGTGACAGTGTGTGGTGTCCTGGGGCTGAAGCAGCACTGATGTGTCACGGGGACTGGCAGGGGAGGCAGCTGTAAGACATCTCCTGCCCACCCCCCAGCACATCCCCATGGTCCCTTATGGCACCTCAGAGCTCTGCCCTCTGCCCCATCTGGATCCATTGGGAATACAAACAGCCTCTAGCACCACCCCCCTGCCCTTTGGGCCACCTCAAACAGCTGGAACGAGGTAAACCTGACAGGTTTTTATATGTACAGAGATGCTCGTCAACCCCCCCTCCCGCACCTCAAGTCCCCCAGTAAAAGCCAACCAAAAGAGCATTTAAAATTAAAAAAACCAACAAATCCAAACCAACAACAGTTGACCTCCCCCCACCTCAAAAAAACCCCAACCCAGTCCCCAACTGGGTCTCAGGTGGCAAATGGGGACGTGCTGTGTCCCCAGGTGTGGTGGAGATGGGATAAAGTGACCTCTTCCAAACAGGGTGTGGGGGAGCCAGGCCCTGGGTGCTGTCCCATGCTCCCCCAGCTTGCTCTGGCCAGCGCTGGGGATGGGGCAGAGAATCAGTAGTATGAACTGGCCCAGGCTGTGTCCTGGGGACAGTCCTGGAGTGTGGCCCAGACACCGGGGTGACAGTTCATAGGTAAAAAGCTAAAAACTTGGTGAGGTCTGGCAAGGTGGGCAGCAGAGGGGAGGAGGCACCGATCACCTCTGGCCACCATGTCCCCACTGGTGTCCCCACAGCTAGGGGGTGCCCTTAGGACTCCGAGGAGGAGTGGGAGACCGTCTGGAGCAGCGATTTGTAAATGGCAGAGTTCAGGAAGCGGGGATAGGAGTCTCTGTGCATCAGCGTGTAGATCTGGAGCTGTGCGTCGTCGAAGGTGTGCGAGGACGGCTCCTGCATCTTCCGGTTGATGACCTCCCGCACCCGCGAGTCCAGGCTCACCTGGGGGGCACGGAGAGAAAGTGGGGGCTGGGGGACACCCAAGGACAAGCCCCCGGCCCAGCACCCATCCCCGCACACCCTCTCAAGGGAAATTGGGTAACAATGCGGCACCAGACGCGGGGAGACAACAGTGTCTTCACTTCACTGTTCTTCAACAGTGTCTTCTTCATCCCAGAAGATACTGGCACTGGAGCCCTGATGGTTGGGGAGGGTTGCAGAGTGAAGTGGGGATCTCTCTGGGTACCCTCTGTGTCCCCCAGCTGGGCACAGGGAGGTGGGTTGGGGTGGTCCTGCCCTGGGTACCCCCACTCCGGGGATGCTGCAGGCCGGGATGCAGCATTTTCTCGGTCCGCTGGTGCCCTCGTGAGGTCTCGGCCCCGCAGCACAACCCGGCACGTGGTCCCACTGCCAGCAGCGTCTCGGGGTTTTTGGGGGGCTGGATATCCCCTTCCCACCGCCGTTACCCTGCCAAACTCATCCCCAAACTGTCACAGGGCTCTGGCAGCAGTTGGAAGTGAGCCCTCTCCCTAAGAGCCCTCCCCATTTTAGCCTGAGCCCTCCCCTCAAAGGCTCTGCCTCCTACCTCCTTGGGAGAGAGGATGGAGATGTAGTCCTCATAGATCATCCTGGCCTTCTCGTCGATGGTGTGCTTGTTGCACTCGGTTTTGAGCTCCTCACATGCCAGCCAGAAGAGCATGTTCTCCTCGCTGTACTCAGTCCGCAAAAACTCCCGGAAGACGTTGCGCCCCGCCGGGCTCTTCATCAGCTTGTCGAAGGACTGTGCCCAGCCCTGCACCTCCTCTGGCGTGGGTTTGGCACTGACAGGTCCATGGAAAGGCAAGGGGATGGTGTTACAGCCAGCCAGAGATCCCACTGTGTCCCTCCTGCTCATCCCTGGTCCCATCCCAGAGGAACTGTGCCTGACCGTGTCCCCTGTGCTCATGACGAGGCTGTTCCTGCTCAGGCTCCGGTGGTGTGGAGCTTTCAGAGGTCACTCCTGGGGTCTGTCCTGGCTCTGCTCAGCCAGGCTGGAGCGTGGCCTTGCTCTGGGCTGGATTTCTCAAACTGGGATGTATTTTGGTGCTGGCTCTGCACAAATCCCAACAGGAGGAAAAGCCCTTTGGTGGAGAGGCAGCTCTGAGCCAAGAGAGACTGACATGGGTCCATCACCCCTCTCAGCTGGGGAAGGAGAGAAGGGGTGGAGTGGGGGGAGGGAGGGAGGCTGTTTCCCAGCAAATGCTCAGCACCTGCTCAAGCAGGCCAGGTACACTTATTATCCATGGCTAATTAGAACATTTAACCCTAACCCAGCTGTTCCAGGCACTGCACAGAGCCCCCATGGCTGGGTGTGCCACACTTGTCAATACTTGGTGCTGAGCATTCCTGGAGTGAGGTGCTGGCCCATCCCGCTCCTCCCTGACTGGACGTGGACACTGCTGCTGCTTCTACTTCAGTGCTGAAACTCCTGGGAATGACCTGTCCCCTCCTCTCCCTGTGGCTGCAAGATGCTCTTGGCAGTGGGTCTAAATGGCAGAATGAGCTCCAAAATCTGCTGAGGTTCTTCCATGCCTCAGTTTCCCTTTGCAATGGGCCTGAATCACAGTAGGATTCAGCCTGTGGCTCCAGATTCCCTGTTTCTTGGTGAGAACTGGGAATGAGCTGCTGGCTGGACACATCACAAGGAACCCCTGAGCCCTGGTGTCCTGATCCTCTGCCTGCTGTGTACCCCAAGGGCAGAACACAGTCCTGGCTGCCATGGAGGGTGGCAGAGGGGATAGTCCCATGCTGTGCTTGTCCCCAGCCCACTGCACTGCCCCTCCACTCACCACGCTTCACAGTTTGGGATGCTCTCCAGTTTGGTCTCCCGGGATGCCCTCCATGCTCGCTCTCGGTCCTCGTTCCTAACGGGGAGACAGAAAGGTAGTCAGGGGCACTGGGGACACATGCAGACCCCACCTTGACCCCTGACCACTGAATCTCCTCCGTGGGCACCAGCACCCCCCACCCATGCCTTCCTCTCACCCACTGCCCTGGTGGCACCCTGGTTCCCTCATGCAGTTTTGCTGCCACCATGTGAGCATGTCCCTGTGCTCAGGGGCTGCTGTGGCTCTGGTCCCGCTCCAGCACGCAGGCCGTGTGCCAGGGCCATGTGCCAGGACTGAGCTGAGCCGGAGTGGCCACAGCAGCCGGCAGAGGTCAGTGCTGGATCAGCCCAAGGCGAAGCTGATGTGTTCACAACAATTGTGAGCTGTTGTGTCATGAATAATCACCAAGAAATAAACAAGTGTTTATTGGTGATGTGCCAGCACCGGTCCGGCCTGGAGGCAGATAGTGGGATAGAGGTGCTGGGGCTTGGGGATGTGGTGTTCCCTGCCCTTGTGTCCCCTTGTCCCTGGGGGTGCTGGTGGCACAAGTGGAGAGCAGCCATCAGCCAACTTCCCCCGGGCCCGTGAATTTCGGTGCCCAGCACTGACCGCAGCCCTTCCTGCTTGCGACACTGTCCCTCACTGCTTGCACAGGGCTGGCTGTGCAAACCTCTGCCCCAGCGTGGGCAGCTGGGGTGGGCGAAGCTGTGGGCATGTCCCTGCCTGTGCCACCCCCAGGGCTCACTGCCTGCCATGCCTGAGCCCCACTCAGCACCCAGCACCGCTTGCTCCAGGAACAGGATACAGGAGGGATAGCTGTCCCATCTCTGGGATTTCTGCTCCATCTCTGCTTGCAGGCTCTTGCAGAGATTAAGGAGAGACACAGGGAATGCCACCAAGCCTAGGGCAGTGTCTAGGAGGGAGATGCACGGGGCTCAGCTCCAGGGTTTTTTACTCCTCCAAGCTGGTGGCTGTAAAGACCAAAGCTGCTGCAAAGCTGGAGTCATCAGCAATCTCTGAATAAGCAGATGCTGAGGAGGAAGAGCAGCTGGGCTCTCCAAAATCTGGGCTTTCCAGAGAATAAGGACCTGGAGATCCTCAGTAAGGACAGGAGATGCAGATGGAGGCAAGCAGCTGGTTCCATCCTTGGCTTTGGGTAGTGTTGGGAGGGCAGGGCTGGACTCTGTGCCCACTGCTCCAAGGCAGAGCTTCCTGGAGGGCTCATATGGACCGGGGCCATCCCTCCCTGGAGACCACCAGGGCAGCACTGGGAGGTCCCACTGCTGCTTTCTGCTCTGTGTATTCCAAGAGATTTGGCTCATGAACAGGAATCACAGCGCACCGAGGACTCTATGACCTGCCCTGCCTATGGGATGACGAGGTGGATGGGTGATGGTCAGTGAGCCTGCAGGAGCCAGGGCCAGGTGGGCAGTGGGACGTACCAGGAGCAGCTGCAGCAGCAGCACCAGCAGAAGCAGCAGGCGTTGGGGCGGTGGTTGCTGGCGGGTTGCACCGTTGTCGGAGAAGTCTCATGCCGGGACATCGGAAGGAGTGACTCTGTGGACGCGGGTCCTGCGTACTGAAAGGCAGGAGGGTGGAGAGGGTCAGGGAGCTGCAGTGATCAAACCCCACCTTGTGCAAGCGCACAGAGACAGAGGAGCAGCCTCCGTGCAGTGACTTGCTGTAATTTAGTTTTGGCTCCTGCTCGCCACCCTGGCCCCCGGCCGGTCACTCCTCACCTGTGTCCCAGCCTCATACACGGTGGACGGCGTTGGGTCGTGCTTCAGGGGCTGTTCTGCCACTCTCAGCTCCTCCCAGCCTGCGGGTGAGCTGTGAGGCCCCCTGGCTAATGTCCCTGCCGCCTCCTGGATGGAGCCTGTGGGGAGGGAGAGGAGTGGCACCACGTTACTGCACAGAATCCCCGGCTTCGAGTGGCTCCGGGGGCTGCTTAGTGCTGGGAAAGCCTGGGCAGGTGGCAAGCGAGGGCAGGGCAGCAGGCAGAAAGTGCAAGAAAAGGAAGTGAGAAGGAAAGTAGAAGAGGAAATGCATTGGGACATGCTCTGCCAGCCCCCTGCTTTGCCTGGGATCCCATCCCACACTTTGGGGACGCTGTGGGGCTCACTGCAGGCAGCAGTGGGGCTCGGCAGGGTGAGGGGCTCAGTGCTGGCCCTGCACACCCCTGGCCATGCCCTGTGCCATAAGGAAGAGTGGCTGAAATCCCCGGTGTCTTCAGGCATGGCATGGGGAAGTCGGAGCTGCTCCACGGCATCATGTGAGTGGAAGGAAACAGGGTGGTGGTGGTGAGTTTTCACAGCTCCTGGCACTAAACCAAACCTTGTCCCATGCCACCTGCCTGTCCCTGCCCACACCACTGGCTCAGCCTGGAGCAGGGATGCTCCTGGGTAGGAGAGATGCTGGGCTCAGCATGGGCAGGGGTTATGTCAAGCCACAGCTGGCTCTACCTCCCTGTGCCTTGCCAAGAGTGATGGGCAGCAATCCTGGTCCTTCCCCTGCCAGAAGGAAGGAATGGGAGCAGAAGCAGCAGGCAGGGAGAGCCCCTGGAGATCTCAGCCTCAGCATCCCCACCGTGAGCAGCCCCAGGCCTCATCATCTTGGGTCTGAGTCTTGCTGTTGCTCAGCAAGGGGACAGAGCAAAGGTGTGGGATCCAGCTGGGGACACAGCTGTCCCCAGAGCCCTCCGTGATCCCTGGGGGTAAAGCCCCCCTGTTCCCAGCACAGCCATCACCCAGCAGTGCTTTCCTGGGCCCTCCCACAGTCCCAGTGCTCCCACAGGAACGAAAAAGGAGAGTCTGTGTTTCACTCCCAATTGTTCCTATTTATAGCCCCAAGTGCTGGCAGGATGGCTGTGACCTTGTCACCCAGTTCAGAGCAGCTCTGCTCCCTCTCACACTGTGCTGCCTTTGGGTCCTTTTTCCCTTTCCTTTGCCTCCCCTGGCCCAACCATCTTCCACTCCCAGCACCCTTCTTCCCACTGCCCACCCACATCCCACTGCTCATCCCCTGGCACCCAGCACTGCCGGGGGCTGCGGCACCAACAGGAACTGGGGTCGAGGCTGTGGGAACGGGGTGAGCAGGACAACCTGAAGACTGGGAAAACCCAGCTCCCTCCTGGCTCTGCCACAACCCTGGGCTACGGAACAGTTGGACTGGAGGTGACTGAGGGACTGGGATGTGGGGATAGAATGTGGCTTTGCTCTGTGGGGACATCCAGGTACTTCGCTTTGCTCGTTGGCCAGAGCTGACCTGCAAGTGGCTGAGCCAACTGGAGAGGCAGCAGGAGGGAGTGGCATCCCCTGGCAGGAGCATCCCCTTCCCATGCCAGGGGGTGCACTCAGCACCCGGCCAGGAGCAGGATCAGGTTGCTGCCCACCCTGGGTGCTGTGGGACACACCCAGGTTCATTCTGGAGGAGTGTGCTGTGCCATGGGGACCAGGGAGAAAGGAACTGTGGGCCTGCACAGGGACCTTGTCTGATGGCAGCAAGAGGTGCTGCTGATGTGATCCTTGTTGGCACCAAAAGGCAATGCCAGCACATCTGGGTTGGCACCAAAAGGCAAGCTCAGCATATCTGGATTGGCACCAAAAGGCAACGCCAGCACACTCTGATGGACACCGAAGGGCACTGCCATCATGGTCTGGATTTGCAGAGGTGATTTCCCAGCACCCTTTAATGCCCCTGCCACCCCCACCTCCCCACGCTGGCAGGGGCTGGGTGCCGTGGGGCTGTCACCAGCTGCCCCAGTGCCAGGCCTCCCCACGGGCTGCTGGGGCTGGCGGAATGGGAAGTGCCGGAGGGAAGGCGAGGGCGTGCGCTCGAGGCTGCAGAAAGAGGAAGGATGACAAAAAGGGGACATTTCCCCACAGAGAGAAGAGAGCCCCAGAAGCCACCCTCCCTGAGCTCCCCAAGGCTCCTGTGAGTCTGGGAGTCCCCATGTGCCGGGTGTCCCTGGGCTGTGGCCGTGATGTCCCCGTGATGTCTGGCACCACACTGTCCTCTTGCCAGATGGACTGGGGACCCTCCATGCAGCCGGACAAGATGAGCTCTCCCCAACATCCCTTTCAGAGGGGAACCTCCCCTTCTAGCAGGCCCTGCTGAGATGTTGGCCCCAACCCATACACCTCCATATGAAGTTCCTTGTGCCCTGCTCACCCTGAGCAAAGCAGCCTCCCCCAGTTCTGCAGCATGGGGCACAAATCAGCACCCACCTCAGCGCAGGGGCACTCTCAGCACAACCTGTGCTGCCCCCTGATGTGCCCACTGACCCTGTGCCGTGAGTGCTGGGAGGACTGAGGGTGTGGGAGCAGCTCTTGTGGTGTGTCCATACCTGCAGCCTGGCCATGGCACCAGCCAGGGTGACCCCGGCTGGCTCAGGGGGTGCGTGGCATCGCCAGGACCGCCGGTCTGCGGGCAGGGAGGTGGGGGAGAAAAGAAGAGAGAAAGAGAAAAGAAAAGCGGCTGAACACATCCTCTCACAGGAAAGGGAGTGGTAAGGGAAGTGGCAAACTCAACCGAAGAGTTCAGGCCTTTTTTGGGAAAGCCCCAGCCCGGCCCAGACGCTCTCCTTGCTGCTCCATCATGAGGCCAGCTGCCCCATCGAGGGGCACGGTGGGTCCCACCAGGGGCCGAGCCAGATCAGCCTCCTGCCTCCCAGGAGGGCTGGATCCGGCAGCAGCTGCAAGCACGAGGGCTACCAAGATGGGGCTCCCCAGCCAGGACTGGCATTGATGGCAGCTCCTCGGAAATAGCCCGGGCACGCTGGTGCTGGAACAACCCCGTGGCCGAGGAAGTGGCTCTGCCGAGAGTGACAGACAGGATATGTCCCCAGGGTGCCTGCAGGCTGCACCTCGGTCCTCGGTGACCAGCCGAGGCCACTTCAAAGCGACAGTGCTTTCTGCCACACTGTGCTTCCCATGTCCCCGGGCTTCCAGCACTGCCCGCAGGGCACAGACAGCGGCAGCGAGGTGGGCAGTGCGGGAAAGGGGCTGTGCTGAGGGTGGGCTGAGTCAGAGCCGCCGGCGGTGCCTCCCGGCAGCATCGGCCGTGCGAGGCGGGATGTGCCAGCCTGATGCACAGAGCGCAGCCCTGCTCCCTCGGCCAAGAGTGACTCACAAACAAAGTTGTTTGGGTTTTTTTTTCCTCTTCAGGAAAAAAAGAAACAGAAGAGAAAGAGAGAGAGAGAGAAATCAGCCGCCAACCTCCGTTTTCTTGATTAAATTCACCCTCGGCACTGCTGTGGGCAGAGGAGGCTGCAGCCCACAAGCGACCAACACCGCTTGTGGTCTCTGCTGGCGGCTGCCCCGCAGTGGCACGGTCTCACCGCAGGTGAAAAAGGGCAGCAAGGGGAGAAAGGGAGGAGGGACGCTGGCACCCACCCCCGCTCCCCTGGGGCAGCGCCATGTGCCTGTTATCAGCTCCTCCCAGCGCCCGGCTCCGCGCCGCCGCTTCCCTCGCCTTCCCCGGGACCCGAGTTATCATCTCCTCTCCTCCCCAGCCCGCACACCCGGCACCCAAAACCCAGCTCAGTTGTGCTGCTGCTGTCCCCAGCGCCACTCCATCCGGATGGAAACCTTCCCGTCACCCAAAAGCCACCACCGGCTTCGGCAACACCTTCCTCTGCCTCATCCCCTGGCGCTCCAGGGGCTCAGCCGGGCTCCGCTTCTCTGGGCACCTGAACCTCATTCATTCCCCAGATGGTTTTACAGGATTCCCTTTGCTGCTACAAGGCAGGGAGAGAGCTGGGGCTGTCAAGATGCAGCCACGCTCCCACGGCCTCCGGCACTCCCAGCTCACAGGCACCAAGAGTATTTTTATTCTCTGGCCACCTCTTGTCACTCTCCATCCCAGGAAAAGATCTTCCTTTCGTATTTTATGGGTCAAACCCGGGACAGCAGCTTTGCTGCTCATCACAGAACCCTGCAGGGAAGAAGAGAATGGGGACAATGAACAAACCCCCAGTGGAAACGGAGACACCATCCCTGTCCAAGTCCCTGTCACAGCCCAGTGATCCCTCAGCCAGGAGCAGCACCGGATCTGAGCCCTCTCCATGCCTTGGAGGAGCTGCAAACACCCATCACCTGCTAGACCAGCCACGCTGGATCAGCACAAGGAGAGCCCTGGCTGCCCGCGTGCTGCTGGATTCTCCAGTGTCTAATAAGGGCTCAGCACTGCCTGCAGCTTCCCCACCCCCTCCCTGGCATTCTCCCAGGAGGTCCCAGCACCTCTGATCTCTGCCAAATTTGGCTGGAACCAGCCACTGAGTGCAACCAGAGGCGAGGCAGCCCAGCAGGCAGCTGGGGTGGGTGGCAGGGGGCTGGGTCCCCCCGGGACCCCTCTGTCGGGGTTACCCCACGGTAAGAGCCGAGGCAGCGCCGCCGAGCCCCACAGCTGCCTCCCGCCCCCGCAGCCTGTCCCAGCCACCTGCCAGCAGCACAGGAAGTTTTAGGAGTTATTTTTAGACTCGGTTTTCAATCCCCCCCTTAGCAATCTTTTAGAAAAAGATTAAAGAGGTTGAGGGTTTGAGCCCCCTGGCTCTGCGGGATGGGGCTGGGCTGACCCCAATCCTACCAGCACAGAGGTGCCAGTGATCCCTGGCAGTGGCTGGGTGGGTCCTGCTGGGATGAGGGCATGGTTATGCCCATGTGGCTGCACCCTGCCGTGTCCTCGCTGCCCTGCGAGCCCACGGCACTGATAACGAGCCCACAGCACTGATAACGAGCCCATGGCTCTGATAACGCTGCAGATGTGCCCGCACACGTGGCTGAGGCAGCGGTGGCCAGCGGGTACCTTTGAGGAGATCTCTGTCCTGCAGTGATTTCTCTGCCATTCCCAGAGGCTGGAAAGGCAAATCTTGCTGATGGGAACTGTGAGATGCTTCAGTGTGTTCGAATACCTCCCCAGTCCTCAGCACCACGAGAGCTGACAGCCCCTCTCCTGCCAGGATGAGGATGATGCCAGGGTCCTTCTCCAGACCAGCTATCTCTGCTCCCAGTGTATTTCTGCTTGAGCATCCTCCAAGCTAAATCCCACCATAAGCCCTCCCAAAAGGACCACATGAACCTATCCAGCATCTGCTGGGAAGAGGAGAACAGACTCATGGCTCTGTCCTGGCACCACTGGGCAGCACGACAGGCATAGCGCTGCCAGCACCCACCCCCCTGACCCCAGCCTTTGCACTGAAACAGAGTTAATGGAGTTAATAAAAATAGCCCCATGCCAATCAGCTGGGGGATTTAGTAAGGCAAGCCCTGACAATTATGTTTGTACTACTCGAGGTACTGTGGTGTTAGGGCAGGTGCCTGTTCCACCTTCAGTAATGATCCATGGGAAAGGAGAAGACAGATCAGGGATCAATACTCAGCAGGGGCTAAACGGATGGAGGAGCCTGGTGGTTGATGGGAGGGAAGATCAGAAGAAAGGGAGGGATCTAGCACTGGCATGGCCAGGGTAAGAGCTGAGCTGGGCAGGTGGTGGGGTGCTCCTTGTTCATAGCAAGCTGCCAGGCCCCTGGGACCGCAGGACAGTGGTAATTTGAGGGATGAAGAGTGGCATCTTTCAAGGAAATGAGGAACCAGACAGAGGACCAAGGCAGGACCGGGATGAAAAGGAAGAACACTGCATCACAGGGCAATGCTGGATCAAAGGGCTGGCTTAGCACAGCTCTGAGAGCTCCCAACACAACTGAGGGATGATTCTTCCCCCAGCCCTGGCAAAAAACCAAACCCCACTGGCTGCACGCAGAGCCCTGCATGGGAGGCACCAGGAGGTGCAGGAGGAGGTTTGGGAGCCTGTGCTGGCACGGGCAGGAGGTGAGTGTGACCACGCTGAGGACAGGTCTGGCCCTGCTCTCCAGCCACACTTCCTGCCCAAAGCGTGGCCCCACATGGCATTGATGTGGTCAGGGCAGGGCTGAGCCCGGCTCAACCAGCGGTGGGACCAGCCAGGCCAGGGCCACACCAGCAGCTGGGGACAGCTGGGAAGAAGGGAGCACGTCCCAAACGCTGCACCCAGGGGCATTTGCCCACCATGGTTTATTCAGCTGTGGGTGCTGCTGCCTGCACACTGCCAGCCCGGACAGATGCCTTTGGAGGCCTGGCTTCAGGCAGATGTCACTTTGTGCTGGTGGGGACACGTAGCAGGGTTGGGACATGTCCCCAGCATCAGGCCCCTTGACTACAGCTTTCAGAGCTGGGCTGTCACTTGTACCAGCAAAACTTCCTCCCACATCAGACTTTGGTCCTGCATTAAAACACTGAAGGACTGAGGAATGAGCCCCCCAGGACTCATCCTGCAGACAAACAGCCAGGGAAAGGGGCATCTGGTGACCCAATGCCCTGCCCAAGTTCTGGAGAATCCCAAGGGTCACAGGTGACCCCTGTGGTGTGGTCATGGTGCCAGGGCAGCAGTGAGGCTCTGCCATGCCCCAGCCACCAGAAGGGATCAGGGTGAGCATTTTGTGTCCTCTGAATCCAGCTGCCCTGGTGATTTAAACCCCAGCCAAAGGGGAAGATTGATGGCAGGGTTCAGCTCCATCACCCCAGGGAGGAGCTGGCAGTGTGGGGAGGAAGGAAGCACTGTCACCCTGTGTGGCCCCATGCCACAGAGGTGGCCCTGGCCCTGAGACACTGTCTGGCAGTGCAGCTGCTGCATTCCCCTGCTGCCAGACAGGGCAGGCAGAGGCGGGGTGCAGGATCCTGGCCATGGTGGGTGCCCATTGCAGGCATTCTGGGCTCAGATGGTGGGAGTGGGCCTTGCAGGGGATCTCAGTGAGACCCTGATTTGACAGGCCATGGTGATGCCCTTTGCTGAGCCCCCAGGATGCTGCAGGGTGCGGGTCCCGTCAGAGGACACGAGCTGCTGTCACAGCAATACATTTCTGCAGCCCCAAATCTGCTTTGCCAGCTCTCTCTTCCTGGTGAAACCCACACTGGGCTCTCAGGCAGCATCTTCCCTTGGTTTTTGTTGGGCTTTTTCCAATCCAGCTTGAAGCTTTCTGCCCACTAATGCCAATATGTACCTGTTTGTTCTTCTCCTGCCCTTTGCCCTGGAATGCTGCTTGGGCATTCACCTCCTGTCGAGGAAGCTACAGCCCTGCTTGGGTTCAAACCTGCAGGAGGGGGAGCAACTGCAAAACCCAAACCCTTGCCCCAAACCCTTCTGCTGACCCCCTTTAGGCTGAACCAGCAGTGCTTCCAGCACTGGGAGTGGGCTGCCAGTGCACCCACAGCCTGTCCCCTGCATCCAGAGCCACAGCTGTGCACAGGAATGCCGCGAGCTCCGCTCCGCCGTGCCAATCCCATTGTTGCCCTGGAGGCTTTGCAGCATTTCTGCCTCCAGAGTGGGCAAGTGCTGACAAGTGAGTGTGGAGTGTGGCAAACCTGGGGCCCCAAGCCCAGCCTGTCTCCACAGCTGGAGCAAAGAGCCCACAAAAGGTCAACTGAGGCTGGTTCCAAGTGGTGGGAGAACTGGAAGGGCGGCTTGTTCTAAAACTCGACCACACATTTTCCTGCTGTCAGGAAACCCCCTTTTTTCCATGTCTAAGATGAATGGTGAAGCTGAACCCCAAAGAACTTTGTTGTTGTTTTCATTGCTGCTCCACCCTTCTCCTGGTTAAATTTTGCTCTCACGGAATGGCCAAGGGCAGGAGGTTTTGCAGGATGGGTGAGTGGCAGAGCACTCCCTGCCTCTCCTGGTATACTCACCCAGAATGACTGAGGTCCCATGGACCCAGAGATGATGGGATGGGCTGAGGCATCACCCTCCATGCCCTGCACAGCGTCTGGGGAGGGGGAAAATCACAGGCAGGAGGTTTCTGTTACTGGTCCACTCTGAAGAAGGAACCCAGAGGATTTCCAGCCAAAAATAACAGAAATAAAATAATTCTCCATGCTCCCAGGGAGCGCTTTCGCAGAAGGGTGAAAGGTTGATCAAAACTCTGGGGTTGCTGCCTTGTTTTACACAGTGCTCAGGATCTGGATGGAGCCAGGATTCTGCCTTCACTAGTTTTACCCCAAAGCCACCAGCTCCTGTGTCCCCAGGTCCTGAGGAAGGCTGGGCAGCTGCACAGGGAACTCACCCCAGGACTTGTGAACCAGCACAGCCAACGGCTCCTGCAGAGCATGCACAGCTGGATTTAAGATGTTTGATCCCTGTGAGAAGTTCTGGATGTCCTGAAACCTGTGAGAGCAGAGGGGAGAGCTGGCCAGTGGTGTTACCAGAGTTACCATCACACACATTGGGTGGCCACAGCAGTGAGGATTCAGGATTTTCTGCAGGTCACCCTCCCTGTGCTGCACGGGGAACCCATGGAGTGGCAGCTGGGAAAGGAAATGGGCTGGCTGAGCCCAGCAGTGATGGGAATGAGCTGGAGGAGGCCCGAGTGGTGCTGGTGCAGGATGGGCAGTGAATAGGGAGATGCCTGGGGCTGGATGCCCGTTCCCTGAGCTGCCAGAGCTGGGGCAGTGATGGCACCACAGAGCTGCTTCCCAGTCTGTGACAGGGTGTTTGGAGTCCCTGCGAGTTCAGCTCCTTCCCCTCCCACACCATGGAAGATGTTGGACACTTCCCCTGTCCCGTCCTCCCCACAGGTGAAACCCAGGTTGTAACACATGGGGGGAATGCAAAAAAAAAAATCACTGATAAGGTCCAGGATCTTTTCTTCTCCCCGGAATAAGTGACAACTATGAAATAACGTATAAAAACAGCTGGATTTAGATCCCCCCTCTCTGAACAGCTTCTGTAATGGAAATGCAGAGAGGGATGTGCAGATGAATAAGGAACTGAGCAATAGGAAGTCTCGGGCAAAGGCCATGGGCACCAGATCACTCAGAACCTGCTGTTACTCCAGGCAAGAGCCCACACTGCTGAACCCTGAGAGTGTGGCATGGCACTGGGGGTGCCTGCTGGCCTTGCTGTGCCCTGCCTGTTCTTTTTTGGGGTGCTCAGGCATGGCCAGGGGTTGGTGCACGAACTGATTCGAGGAGCAGGAGGAGCTGGGGGGGGAAAGGCAGAGTGGCTCTTACCTCCTCCTGAGCTTTCCAAAATTATTTTATCCAGAGGATAAAAATTTGGGGAAAAAAAAAAAAGAGGAAGAGCCCCAGCAGCTCAAGCTCATGCTCTGCAGAGGTTGAGGAGTGACACAGTGGCTGCTTTGCTACTCCTGACCTGTTGCTCACAGGGAAGGGCTCTGAGCACTGAGCTCACCCACTCACTTCGCATCAGCCCAGCTGAAAGCCAAGATGCTTTTAGGTCCAGCCTAAAAGCAAAGACTAGAACCAAAGCTCAGCCAAGATGGGAGAGGATGCACTTCAGGAGATGGCTGAGATGGGCTGCTCCAGCACCTTGGGCAGACTCAGAACCAACTACCCTGCCAAGGTATTTTTCCTCCCTTACCCTTTCTGGGTTTAATCTGAATTATTTATCTGCCTTCAGTTCCTTCTTTTTTAAAATAATAATATCAAAACGGGTGCCTGCACCCTGACTGAGATATATTCGTGTCACTAAACTCCTGCTTCTCCACTACAATCCTGTGAGGTGGAGGTTGTTTAATTGCTGAAGAACATGACTGTATTTTGATCAGTGGCTTGAGTCATTTGTGGGGAAGGGCTGACGCGGAGCAGCTAAAATCCTTGTAGGGAAGTCTGATGTGGCGCTCTCCCTTGGGAGATACTCTGAAATATGTGCCCACTGGGGTCACCCGTTTTCCCAAAGAAAACCTCGTGCACCAGGCCAGCAAATGCCACGGCTCCTCTCATCCAGCGTGACACAGGATGAGCATCTCCACTGACGGGGATGGAGATGCATCCAGAGGGGAATGAACTCCCCTCGCAGCAGGGGAATCCCTCCCACTCGCTTCACACGTTTTGTTTAGTTTCTTAAATAAGGCCGTGGATCCGTGCCAGAGCAGCCTCATGGAAGCAGCGGGGAGAGGGAGCTTCCCGGGGAACCTCTCGATGCCCGGGGACGCGCGGTGACCCGCACGCGGTGACCCGCACGCGGTGACCCGCACACGGCGCGGTGGCCGCGCTGGCCCTCTCCATCCCTTGGCCACGGAGTCGCAGCGCCAAGCGGCGGCATCCCGCGACGCCGCCCACGTGATGGGCTCGTGTTGGGCGACCGTCGCATGTCACGTCCCTTCGGGGGACAGCCGCGTCCTGGACACCACCGAGGCAGGTCCCTCAGCCAACCCTTGGCCGTGCCGCTGCGGGAGAACCCCGCGGGGACCGGAGCTCGAGGCTGCCCTGACCTCAGGCAACCTTCCCGAGCCCCGGCTCTCCCCGAGCCCCGGCGGGCCGGGTCAGGGCTGCCCATCGCCCCGGCGAGGCTCAGCACCCTTCGCACGGTGCCCGGGGAGCCGCACGGGCAGGGAGCTCTGCCCGCCCGAGCCGCTGCGTGGATGCTCCGGCGCCGCCCTGGCACCCACCTGTGGGTGCAGAAGAGCCGCGGAGGCCTCCGGGGGGGGGATCCTCCCTGCAGCCCCCGCCCCGGGCTGGGCAAACCCCGGTGCAG
>VXBC01001263.1:143170-205930 GCA_013399945.1 Ploceus nigricollis | reverse complement strand
GGTGGGGGTTCCCCGCGGCTCGGCGGGGCTCTGGCCGCTCCCTGCCCCCGCCGATCGCCGGGAGAAGGAGCTTGTGCGGAGCGGGGTGCGGGGAGCGGACACACTGCAGTGCCCCCGGAGCGCGGGGCAGCCGCGCACCATCCCGGGAGCCGCTGCCGGTTCCTCGGGTACCGGAGGGACACATCGGAAGGAAGTCCTGGTAGCAAGAGCTAGGCACTTCATCCGTGTTTCCCCTAATTTTCTGCTGGTGTTGCTAAGTAGATTCAGACCTGGCAGGACCAGGACAGCGACTGCCCTCCCTGCGCTGGGAACTGCTGAGGTCACACCTCAAACCCGGTGTTTGGTTGACAAGGTGACATTGAGGTGCTGGAGTGTGTCCACAGAAGGGAATGGAGCTGGGGAAGGGCCTGTAACACAAGGAGCTGTTGAAGGAGCTGAGGGGCCTCAGTCTGGAGAGAAGGAGGCTCAGGAAGGACCTTCTCACTCTCTGCATCTTCCTGAATAGAGATTGTAGCCAGATGGGGGTTGATTTCTTCTCCCAGGGGACAAGCAACAGGACAAGAGGAAATAGCCTCAAATTGCACCATGGGAGCTTTAGGTTGGATACAAGAGAATATTTCTTCCAGAAAAGGTTGTCCAGCATTGGAGAAGCTGGCCAGGACAGTAGTGGAGTCACCATCCCTGAAGGAATTCGAAAGCCTTGTGGATGTGGCACTTGGTGACATGGTTTAGTGGTGGGCTTGGCAGCCATGGGGTAATGGTTGGACTCGATGATCTTAGAGGGCTTTTCCAACCCAAACAATTCTGTTTCATTCTGATTCTGTGATTCTAAGAAGGTGCTGGGTGAGCAGAGGTGAGCTCTGCCATAGGCTGCAGGGAGCTGTGAGTACAGCACAGCACCAGCACCTGCAGAGCTGGTTTTCCTCTCCAGGGAGAACTCCAGTCACTCCAGGCAGGATGCTCAGGAGCAGGAGGCCTCTTTTGATGAATATCTAAGCCGAGCCAGCCTGTGTCAGGACTGAGATACAGCAAGGCTCCCAATGGGTCTGCAAAGCACAATTTGCTGGAGAAATCCTGTCAACAGTTGCTCAAGGCCATCTCCAAAGTGCTCTGCAGCGTCAGCCTGGCTGCAGCAGCAGAATGGACTGATCCCTCCCAGGGTGTTTCCAGCTTGTGTGTTCCTTGAGAGGTTGGCAGGTGATAAAGCTGGATGGATGAAGGCTTCAGAGATGTTTTGCTTTAGGAAAGCCTTCCCCCCACCAGCTATCTGGGCTTTTTAAAGCTTTCCAAGCAGCAGAGCATATTCAGACTGGAGTGACCAAAAGAGATGCTCCTGGCACTGGGCTCTGAGGAAGCAACAGCTTCTACAGCCCAAGTGAGAGGCAGAGGAGAAGCAGCTCTGTGCTGTCACCCTGCAGGAAGTGCTTGTCAGAGCTGAGATTGTAAAGATCATGTTCACCCTGACCCTGAATGTGCAGCTCCTCTGCTGGGGGCAGCTGGGGACACGTTGAGGTGATGCTCCTGTGTGTGCACAGAGCTGGCACGTGAGGGTGCAGGAAGCAGAGCTGCTCTGGGGACCAGCCCTGCTCCAGGGCATAAATCCACCCTGTGGAGCTCAGTGGTGGAGCTGTCTTGGCAGAATACCTGGTTTGAGCTGTGCAGTCTCATCACAGCTGATTTATTCCCTTGTTAGAAGTACCTGTGCACCCTTTACAGCATTTTTACTCTTTTAAGGCCTCAAAGCTTCCTGTGGAATGTCAGAGACACTTTTCCAATCCCAATCTCTGCCTCAGCTCT
Organism: Ploceus nigricollis; assembly: GCA_013399945.1. Taxonomy (NCBI): domain Eukaryota; kingdom Metazoa; phylum Chordata; class Aves; order Passeriformes; family Ploceidae; genus Ploceus; species Ploceus nigricollis. The sequence continues at coordinate 204,133 of VXBC01001263.1, read as the reverse complement.
CGGGTGTGCTACAAACCTGCATATCTCTGTGGCTCCCCAGGGCTGCTCACAGGCTGACTCAAGAGTCATTCTGGTTGGGGTCACGTTTTTGCCACAGGGACCTGAAGTGCAAAGATTGCCTCTCCTGTACTCAAGCTTGAAGATAAAGCAGCAACTTGAAGTTCTGGAGTGTGTCTGGAGGTCGTGGAGCAAAGTTTAAAAGAGGATTTTGCACTACCAGGCTCAGAATTTGGTCTTTAAATCCTATCCCATTTAGAGGGAAAAGGGTCGATTATTTTGATTTCCTAATGTAACAGAGCTTATGCAATCACATTGTATATCAGCCCACTCATGTTCTTCCAAATTATTCTCTTAAAAATCTTTTTAACCCTTTGGCCAGTTCTAGCAAAAACTGAGGGTGGTTACAGCTGAGCTCCTGCCATTACAAACAGCTGGGCAAAGAATGACCCTGCCAGGGCTGCAGCTGTGAGAAAAACCAACACGTGCTGTCAGACCTTATTAGACACTGGAGAATCCACTGGAGCTGACATTTGATCGATGCCCAAACCGTGGGAAAAGCTTCAGTCAGGGCTTGTGCCCTCGCAGGCACCCAGGTCTGTCCTCCAAGAGACACCAGCCTGCTGAAAGCCAGACTCTGCAGACTCTGCATCTCCCAGAGCTGTTTGTTTGCTTTCTGGTGCCAAGCTGGGAGGGGGTGGGCAGGGAGAAGGAGCTTAGCAGAAATCTTGGCCAAAAGGGCCAGTGCTGGTGTTCCAGGTTGGGGCTAAAGGTCCCAAAGCCTGCCTGTGGTGGTGTAAAGATGCTGCCCTTGAAGGAGCCACTGCAAGTTATCAGCTCTGCTGCTGGGTGGCACAAACTGATAGTGCCTTGGAGGGCACTAAAATCCCTGTTACCCCTACAGTTGTCACCTGAGCCTCTCAGTGACCTACAGACTTTCTCTCAAACTCTCACCAGTGTTTGAGAGGTGGCTGAACACTCATTATGAGGTATGTCAGAGAGAAGTAGTGACAATAAGGACAAAGCTGAGGGGGTTGGACTCCTCTGATTACTTTTGGCTGAAATTCAGTCAGGCAGGGGAAATCTGGGCAGATGTGCCATTTCCTTGACTACAAGATGGACAGTGGAAAAAGCTGGACCACATTTTAAAAAGTCACAGATGTTTTGGAATTATCACAGCAGATTGGAACAGACAGGAATTGAGAGACATTTTGGAGATCTTCCAGCTGTAAAAACGAGCACTGTTTGGTCTGGTACCAGTACAAAAGTTCCCAGGCAGGTGGAGCAGCTCCTGAAGATGTGTGCAGAGCCCATGGGAGGTCTCAACTCTTTGGCTGCAGGGTGGTGCTGATGCTTAGGGATGAAAAGAGTGTATTTGAGAGGAAGGTTTGAGAAGCCAAGTGTCTATCATGAAAAGAAAATACTTTGCCCGAAAGGGAAAGATAAAGATACTCTCAGCTGTATAATCTACCCCTAGAACTACATTCTTCCTTTTTTATTCTCCTTGCATGAAGAGCATTTCCCCATTGCTTCTTCATCTCTAAATCATTTGCTACACAGAGTTCATGACCTGCTGACTACAAGACAGCAGAAAAAGCAAATGATGGTTATGAGTGTGTGAACAAATATCACCCTGATATTTCCTTTTTAACACAGCACCATCCAGGAGTCAGTCAGGAAAAGCTGGTCATGATTCTGAGGTTTCTCACTTATATGCTAAGCCGAGAACAACTTTGACATGCAGAGCAGTGATGTTTGAATGTGGTTTTTGGTTTAACACCATACAATCCTTATTTCTCATTGATTTCATTGACACTGAAATGGGTAAAGCTTTGATTACAGCCTGATTTGCATTGCCTGCAATGCCAGAGCACACAGTCGAGCTGCAGGATTTATATTGGCATCTTACATCACTGAGACCCGGTGAGATGATGGAGTAAAGGAGAGCAGGGTGCTGTGCCCTGAGAAAATGCCTGAGTTCCCAAGTTATGATAGTAAATTTCCCTCAATCCAGGGGAATAAAGACAGTAGGAATATAGATATTTTCTCACTTTCCCCTCTTTCTGTAGTGGATGTGGGGCAGAGGCCACACTTAAGATATTTTCACTGTGGAATTAAGTGTCAGAAGTGAGAGCCTTGCCCCTGCCTCACAGAGCCTGGCTTGGTGTGGGAAGCACCGTTTCTGAAGGGAAAGGGTTTATTTTTGCTCAGTCTTGAATCAGTCTTGGCTTTCCCTGCTGTGAGAGCTGGAGGAGGAGGAGGGGAGGCCAGGCAGGCTTGTGTGTGAAGATTGATTTCCTCCAGGTCACTGACAACCCTCAGATAAGGTGACACTGGGGTTCAGCTGCCCTAAGCCCAAACTGAACTTGAACCAGAGTCCCCACTTGAAACTCCCAGGGTGTTTTGGGGAGACATCCCTGCCCTGCTGCTTGTACCAATCCCCCACTCTGCTTCTCCTCCTGGAAATGGGTGTTAGGAGAGGTCTGAGCCTGTCTGGTCTGAACTCTGAAATCTTTCACTGTTTTCTAAGACCTGTCCTGGGGACAGACTTAAAAATATCCCAGGAACAAATTGACTGATGCATCCTCTTTCTGACACGCTCCAGGATAAGAGGAAGGGAGCTGTTTGCTCCTTCCTCCGCCCCTTTTCTCGGTGAGAAAGATGCAAGCCATGCAGCTCTCCCTCTGCCTTGGCGAAGGGAGGGGCAGTTTCCTGTTTTTAGACAGAAATTAGATAGAACCAGGATGCCTTTGTGCGGCTGCCGCTCCCGGTGCTCACAGAGGGGCTAAGGCTGCCCGTGGGCTCTCTCAGTTTTATTTCAGCTTTCCTGCTCGTGCCTGCGATCCTCCTGGCTGTACCCCACGGATAGATCTGGGGTTTGAGAATGGAGGGACACCCTTCCGACCAACCCGTGCAGGAGGTTCCCAAGCACCACCGAGGAGCTTTTCCTGCAAAACCAGACTCTGCTTTTCCAGCGGCGCATCCCGGGGCGTTCGCAGGGTCCCGGCGGGGCAGCAGCAGCAGCAGCAGCGCAGCTCCATCCTGCCCCAACCATGGGACTGCTCGTCCCGGAGCGGGGCTGTGCCTGGCATTTCCATCCCAGGAACCTGCTGCAGCGGGCAGGAACAAAGTGCAGAGACATGTTTACAGCTGCTGGGGGGGAAGCACAGGCGGGGAGCAGAAAATGCCCAGCGCAGCAGCCGCACGGTCCGGCTGTCAAGGAATTGGTGTTGCATAAGGAGAAATGGAGAGCGAGCAGCAAATTGGCCTTGCTGAGTGCTTTGGGCACAGTTAATAAGGAGGGAACTGGGCAAAGGTACTGGATAATTAAGTTGGCTGATAGCAGAGCTCTGTCCAGAGCAGGAATGTGTTGTGTGCTGTCACGCTAAAATTAGCAACGTTTTGTTATAGTGCTTTTCCTTCACAAAATGCACTCTGGTAAAGTTGCCAGCTCCCCTCGGGGAGGGAGGGACCACGTCCTGATCCTGCGTGGTGGAGGGGGCTGGGGCTGGCAGAGAGAGTAGGATGGGGCTTTTCCTGCAAACCCCCCCACCTGGAAGCTGCAGGGTCCCTCTGCCTGGGGTGACCTGTGGGATGGGTGATTTTGCCTGTGAGAAAGCTGGAGAATGGAGGGGTGAAGTGGCTGTCTGAGGTCACCAACTGAGTCATGGGTAAAGCCAGGAATAGAAGCCAGCAGTCAGGCTCCCAGCTGCTGTACCTATGGTTATTTCTGTTTATGTTCTTCACTTCTCTTGCCCGTGGTTTACTGAGTGCATTCCAAGAGTAACTTGCCTGCCAAACTTCCTCCCCTTTAAAACCAGAAATGGACAGATAAGATAGTAAAAGAAATAAGTTTAACTGCTGGTATGTGCACAAACATACCTGAACCCCGTCCAAGTTATCAGCCAGTTTTTTTTTAAATGCTCTTTTGGGGCAGGAGAAACTCCTCCAATCTCAAAGTGCCTATGGCAGTTTGCTGGCACGATGTCAGATGATTTATTTGCTTTGCCTGTGGTCAAAAGGAGAAAAAATTTAAAAAGGAAAAAATAAAGAAACATTAGACATAGCAAAACCCGGTCAAGTGACTCCACTATAAATCCCATGAAGGCAATGGGAGAATTGTGGCTCTGGGAATTGGAAGTTTAGACTGTAAACCAAAATAAAACTGAAACCCTAAATAAATGCTACATTCTCACCCAATAAATTTTCCCAGAATGCCTTATCTACTTCTCAGTGAAGGCTCTGAGACTTTCTTCCACCAACTTGTAAATCAGATTGGGCCCAAGGCCAGAGTATCTGGAAAATCCTAAACTGGGGGTAATGGCTTGGATCCTCCTTATTCTTGGCATAAGCAGAATTAGAATGCTCTGTTAGCTGCTGTTCAGAGGCAGCATACAGAGGTTAATCCAGGTAGCAGAGGTGACATGAAGTCAAACTCTTACATCAAATGGTAGTGGCACAAGTGTCCAGCGATGCTGTGCTGTATCCCTGCCTCGGGCTGCTGTCCCAGAGCAGGCACTGAGGGTGGGCACTTGCCTACACTGTGACCTGAGCTTCATTCACTCAAACTGCCCCTGGTTGTGGATCAGAAGATGGGCTGCAAAGGCAGCCCACAGCACAATCCCATCACATCTTCATACTTGGCTCTGCCTCTCCTTTGTTTTCTATTTCTTTCTTTCTATTTTTTTTCCCTTTTGCATTTTGCCCTCTCTATTTCTATTTCAGTGGTTTTATTGCAGTTTTGTTTTATGTCTCTCTTCATTCCCTGACTGAGGGGTGATGCACTGTGTAAGGCATGCAGAAGCTACTGCTGCTGGCACGAGTCCCCTCCAAGAGCAGAGAGAGGTGCTCGGGTCCCCAGGCTGTCATCTGACCCTCAGGATATGGCCGTGAGTATTCCTGACAGGGATCTGCACAGTGGAATCAGGGATCTGCCTGATCTCTGACAGGAGGGATTCAGCATTGTGTGGTTTTCTGTGTTTCCTCTGTTCTACTTTGCTGGATTCTCCCCAACTTTCTCTGGGATTTCTTTGGAGAGGGATCAGGCTGGAATAATGCTGGTTTGGTCCCCAGATGTCTTGTACACACAGGCTATCAGTTTCCAGGAGGTGACTTCCAGAGTGTCCCAGGCATAAGAGCTGACCTCTCCTCTTTGCCCTCGTGGTGATTCCCTGATGCTGGGGCTGGTGAGCAGTGTCCAACCCGAGTTCTCCCTCCTCCTGCCAGCCCTGGCTCTGCACACTGGAGTTCCAGGTCCTTTCACAGAAATTAACATTTACTTTAAGAACTAAAACAAACAAAACACAAATAAATCTCCTCACAAAATAAGATCAATAAAAACATAGCCAAGTGCATTGTTTTGCTTAGAGGACGCATCTTTGTACATATCCACTTGTGTGTTGCCAAGTTTTGGGAATCAGCAAAGGCTGACATTGTTTACTGCAAGTTAAAGACCCTTTGGAGACACTCTGTCTTGCTTTCCAGTGTAGCCTCGGGCTGGGGGAGGAAAGCACTTGGACAAGTAGCATAGAAGAAACCCTGTTCCAGTGTTGCTAACTATAGCATTAATTTCAGAGTCATAAATAACTGCAGTGCCATGGTTACAGCACTAGCCAAGTATGATATCATTTAGTTTAGGATTAGGGGAAAATATCTTCCTTGAGGCTGTGGGTTCTAAAATAAGCAACTTTTCCAGTATAAGTTTTCTCCCAAAGACTACACAAACACCAGCCTGTAGCCATAAATTAGGAGGATTACTCTGGTAAAACTGACTGCATGAGAAGTGTCAGCAGGTAAAACAGCTCAGAGAGCAGATTCTTCCAAGCTCCTCAGGGAATGACAGCCTGGCACTCGGTCAGTTTTCTTAGAAAACAGCACCTTCCGGGAACGGGAGCACGCTCAGCCTTTCCAGCCCGAGCTCTGCAGCGGAGAAGAAGGTCCCTTCAGAAATGATCACTACAGGGATGGATTGAGAGGCCAGCACTGACAGCTCCCATGGCTGCGTGGGCAGCATTAGAGGAGCTGCACAAAGCAGTCACAGCTTGTGGGCATCCATTGGCCTCGTCGAGCAAACAGCTGGGATGTTTGTTTTACGAAATTTACACACAATTACACGCACACACAGATCTGCAGGAGCAACTGGGAAAGGCTGTTGTGAGGGAGATCCTGAATATATGTTTTAGAGAGTACAGCACCATCATGAATTACAGAAAGCACTCAAATGGGATAAAGGTCTCTCATAATAAGAGAAAATGTTGTGGAGAAACACAAGCACAGCAAAAAATGGTCATAGTTTGACGAAACGGGAAACCTGGCTTTAGGGCTCCTGGATACAAAATCCTAGACCACACAACCCAAAGCACTGATCCCATTCAAAACTGTTCAAGAAGTTATGACATGAGGTCTGTATTGGTAGGCTTTATGCCAGATTAGATATTGTCTTTCTTCCTGCTGCCGGCGCCCAGCCAGCACAAACGCCGTGTTGTGAGCTCTGGCTGATCCAACAGACGCGTCATTGTGTGCCCAGGCACGGTCTGGATTGAATTTGTCCTGCTAAATGATCCACTCGTGCTCAAACCTGGTATAAGGGACCATAGCACTGCAGTACAAAATTCCATTTCAAATTTCTTTTTCTTCTCTAATGCCAGGCAAGAGGGTTTTGCCCCATGCAAATGTCTGTGATAATAATTGGAAGGTTTTCCCTCAGTTTAGTGGGTTGGATTAGAGGGTGTCCCCCCATAGAAAGCAGTGGATAAACTTGAACACCCTGAAAAATGAAATGTCTTTTTTATTTCTGCTCTTCCTGGTTCTGATCATGCAGACAACATCTGAAAAGTGACACTTTGGGATAGGCTGAAGCAGTCTGATGCATACACTGCACTCATTAGCCCTGCCTCTCACTGCTGCAGCTGGATCCCCGGTGAGAGCTCCTCTGATGGTTAACTTAGTCTCAGATCCTGACAGCAGAATCTCAGCTTTCAAGGAGATTTTGGACTTCTGCAGCTCTGAGCAGCCCGACAACCCCAGCCTCTTTTTTTTGCTCTTTACCTCTTCTAGGCTTGACTTGGGAAGTAACTCTTCTCCACCACAAAGGTGTGGGAGGCCAGCAACGTTTTCATTTTCTCAGCAGTGGGCTCTGCAAACACCACATACCTTGCCCTGTTTTGGGTTGTGTTAGACAGAGGGATGCTTTTGGTTTAGCAATAATCCTCCGTGTGTGTGAGTTTCTCTGTCTTGAAGTCATCTTTATTGCAGCTGTGCATTGCAAAGCAGCCTAAAGGAGAAAAAGAGGAAGAATATGGGAAAATGATATTTGTGTATGAGGACAGAGGTTTTTTGAATTATCTGGTATGAGTTACATGATAAAATACAAAGGTCATCTGGCAAGGGAGTGGACAGAAGAGGTTAACAGACATTAGTACTAATTTAGGGTGTCAATAGCTTCTTTAATTCAGCCAGTGAATAAAGGTATTGCTGTCAGGCTCAGAGGATGGACAATGCTTGTGGCTTTGATGCTGATCTGTCCCTTAACCCTCACAAACTCAAATCTTTGTCATTTCTTGTGCTATGCCCATTTTCTCTGCAAGAACTGCAGGACATCCATTCACTGCCAAATAATACAGGACCCTGATCTAAACTGGGATTTCTACCACCACACAGGGCATCACTCTTACAGTGACCCAGTCTTATTTCATCAGGGTAATTTAGAGCTTCACTGTTCTCCTCAAATCCTCTGCTGTCAGGGAATAGAGTCAGGTCTGGCCCACTTGGGATATTTTGCTGATAGTTGAGCTGCAATATTCCAGCCAGCCTAGTCTGTATTTGGGATGGGGATTGGAGAGCCCAAGGAGCCCTCTCTCCTGCAGGAGGAACCATCTGTCAGAGCTGTGCGTGGATCTCTCCTTGGAAGCTCCTGGAAGCTGCTCTCAAGTGTAGTTCAGAAATATGCAGGAAATTACACATCACTGCTGTTGCACTGAGGCTGCCAGCTGCGGGGTCAGGTTGTCCCCTTTGTTTCCCAGTAATTACTATTTTTAGTTCAGGTTTCATGAGCCCAAAGGTCCTCTGGCTGTGCACTGTGCAACTTCAGAGAAGACAGATGGGGCATTACAGGCACAGTGTACTTAGTCCCTGCCACTCATGAGATTCAAAGTCCAATCTGGTTGGTTAAAGAACAATGTTTTCAAGTTCTGGGAAAAGCTCTCTGTGGGTGGGAGCAGAATATCTGCAGCAGAAGCACAATTAACAGGGAATAATTTCACTCACAGTGAAACAAGAAGATTGGAAATGTTCAGGGACCACAGGGAAAGTCTGCCATGGCTGGGGTTGTTCGACTAGCTCAGACCATGTCAGCTTGTCAAGTGCATCCTGAGAGATCCACATCCCTCCTCAGCTCCAAGGCAGGAATTGAAACCAACTCAAAATCTAAGGAAGGAACTGGGTGTGCAGGTGCTGGGCAGAGCAAGTCAGCACAGCTCCCCAGCTCAGAGCAGTGGGGAAGCTGGGCCAGGCAGCATTCCTGGAGCTGTGCTCCAATCCCAGGCTCAGTGCTCAGGCTGCCAGTGGCCATCCCAGCTGCAGTGTGAGCTGAGGGCATGAGTCAAAGCCACGAGGGGCTGCCATGGTCTTGCCAAGTATAAAAAGCACAGAGATGCTGCCTTGTGTGTGCTTTGCTTCTGTCTGAAAGCAACGGAGAAAGTATGAGCCACTGGATATCTGTTGCTCAGGAGATCAAGAAATCCCAGTACTGCTTTGATGGATCCTAAAATGCAAAAAAAACCAACAAAACAAACAAACAAACAAAAAAACCCAATAAACTCCCACCTTATATTTATATTTATACATGTATGGTGCTAAAAAAGTATCATACATATTCTAACCTTCCACAAACATTAACCAAGGGATTGTTGTAAAAGGCCTGGGAAGGTCCCAAATAGCACAATCTTCATTTTGCTGAGGCCACAAATAGCAATTAGCTGACTAAGGACTGCAAACTCAGCACCCACATTAAAACTGGGGCTCAGGGAGCTCTGCTCATGCCTGGCTGCTGCTGCCACACACCTGCAGCAGGGACAGCAGCTGGGGAGCACTGCCCAGAACCCCAGCACTGGGAAAGCACAGCTCTCGAGCACAGCACTGTGACACAGACACAGGGGGCTCACAGGCAGGGGGTCATCACAGCAGAGAAGCCCAGACAGGCAGGGTGAGGCCAACAGCTTCTGAAAACAGTCTGTGTAAAGCAGAAACTGCTGTTGGATTTAGCTTGTTGCTCCTGACACAGGTTCCTTGGAGTCTCAGCAATATTCCAGAATAAATCCTGCAGTTAGCTCCTGCTTCCAGCCCTCAGGGTAAAACACAGCTGACTGCAGGTTAAAACAAGGTGGCCACAGGTGAAAATTATACTCAAGGTGGATAAAACACAGATTTTATGGCTGAAATGTGGTGAGGTGAAAGACACAGGGAGAATAGTAGAAACCCATGGATGAACTCTGGGAGCTGGGGTTGTTTTCACCACGTCATGTGAACCAAACCTGTCGAGTTTCACATGAAGGGCAGCCTGAGGCACACTCGTTTTGTTCTCAGAAACTGGAATTTGTAATAAATATGTGGCAGTCTGTGGTAACCAGAAACTATTATTATCACAGGAAACACTGCTGGTCAGGAGGAACAAACGTGTTTGATCCCCGTGGTGTGAACAAACCTTGAATTTGTCTGTGCTGCACAGACCCTCAGTATTATTACATGGGCAATGTTCTTAATAACAAGAGAGACTGAGTAAATGGGTTTGACTCTGAGCAGAGAAGCCAACAAGCCATGAAGAATAACATGTTGTGAGCAGAGGAATATTGTGGAGTGTAAACAGCCTGCCTTTGCCTCAGCTGGGTTCTCCTTAGAGCTGCGCCCTGATGAACATGACTAACAGGGAGGTAAATTGATTTAATCTGTGTATTAATAGAAAAGAAGAAGGTTTAGGGTGTTTGGAGGGCTTATAACACACAGTGGAAGGCGGATGGTGATTTAACTGAGACTAAAATAATCTAATTGAGTCTATGGGGGGTTAAATTTCTGCCAAAACTGCCAGAAAATTCCAACTTATCTCAACTTAGGATCCATCAAAGCAGTGTTAAAGCTGGGTCTTTGAGTCAGCAGTTTATGTTCCTGTGGGAGGGAGTGGCATCCCAGCCACAGTGGGAGTGGTGCATAGTGCCTGCAAATGACTCAGAATACATTAGCTTTTCACAGTGGATTTTGGGATGAAGATGGAAAGGAAATTAATTTCTATTTGAAATAAAGCCAACAATGTTTGTGGTTATTAAGATCAGTAAGTGATTTCAGTGAAAAATTGGTTCCTGTGCATGACCTAAAAGCTTTGCTGTGCCGTAAATATGTTTTGTAACAGAAATTGTGCATCTTGGGGCTTCTATAGTAACAGTAATTGTATTAAAAAAAAAAAAAAAAACAACCCAGCAAAAAGTGAGGAAAAGGATTTTGACTGTAGAGAAAAAGTACTCTGAAATCCAGGAGAAAATAAAAAAAAAAGAAAGGAAGCAAGAAAACCTGGTAGAAAAATGTTTTAAAGAGCGATTTTGTAAGTAGATTTGAAAGAAAAGCTGCTAAAGACAGAGAAAGGCTTTCTATAAATGAGGAATCCTTTCATTTGTGCTGCTCTTACAAAACAGCACAGGAAATCACACAGGATGTGCTGACGAGGAGAAGGAAGTGGTTTTGAGGATGACACTGAGGGCTGCGAGGGGGATGCCAGCCCTGTTGGATTCTCATGGAGGGCTGGGGCTCCTGCCAGTCCCACCCGAGCTGCTGCTGTCCCCAGCAGCCACGGGGATGGAGAGCTCAGGGAGCTCCGGGAGCACCTCCTGAGCCAAACCCCAACCAGCCCCAGCCCCTCTGGCTCCAGGGTGCTGCTGGGGTGTTGCAAAACCTGCTCAGGAACTGAAACTTCTGAAGCCTTCCCGAGCTGTCTGGTGAAGGCCCCACCTCGTGAGAGTCCCGTTCCACTCGGGACACTCGGTGTGGGGAGCAGGCAGAGTGTCAGGAGTTATTATAGAAACAGGGCAAAGCACTTTACTCCTGGGGAACTGCAGCCTGCCTTGGCCATTTTGAAGTGATTACAGCAAACAAGATAATCCATGTTTATTGAGGTCCTTGGCGTGTTATTTTCCTTTCCCTCTTGATGTGGTGTACAGGTTCAAAGGCAGCAGCAGAGCTCTTTGCTCCCCAGGAGGTGCAGGGGGGTTTCTCAGCAGACAGCCTTGTGTGACTGCTGCCATCACATGTGCTACTGCAAATGAAAACAGTTTCTGTTCCAGACACTCATTTGCCGCAGATTTGAATATGCTTAAAAATAACTGTGCACACAAATAATACATAGGAGTGTACCAACAGAATTTTTGTGTGTATATATTCACATCTATATACCTATATACCTATATATCTATATATCTGTACATCTATCTATAGATCAATATATCTATATAGCTATCTATATATCTATATATTTATCTATCCATCTATCTATCTATCTATCTATCTATCTACCTATCTATCTATCTCTGTATCTCTCTGGCATATTTTCAGCGAAGGTGCCTGTGTATTTCTGCACAGACCCCAAGTCTGTACTTCTTTTCCTGTGTAGCCAGTGTAGCTCAGATTCTTTTCAGCTAATCCACACAGCTTTTAAGCAGTTGAGTCCAGGTCAGTAGCTGCATGAAGCTGAAAAATCTTAAATTTCTCTCAGAGCCCTTAAATGCAAACCCAGAGTAAAATAGTTATTCATATAAATGGTTCATTACAGTGTTATATTGGCAAGCCTATAACAAAATGCAGGTTCCCACCTCCACGCTGTTTGTTACTTGTGAACAGAAATTCAGGAGGCTGACTCCACAGTATTTAATTTAATCAGATCCAGTGCAGATCTAGCAGTGCCTGTTTGTGTGTATTAAATCTCCTAACGCAGTAATGCATCAATTCTGTCAGCTCCTGCTACAAAACTGAAATAAATTTTCCTGCTGTCACCTAAGCATCAGAGGGAAGGATGTCAGAAGGAAAAACCCCAGCTCTCAGCTCAAAGGGTCCCTGCTTCAGTGGCACATGTCCTACCTCCCCTGATAAATGTGAAATGTGAAATGTGCTGGGTGCCTCTGTCTTCCAGGCAAAACATGGCTTCAACCCCTGACTTCTGTAGCAAAGCAAGGGACAGCTTCTTCATCAGGGAGAAAATATTCTGGACAAGACAAGAAGGAATAAATGCAGTCACATTTTAAACCTGCAATTTGTAGAACACAACTGAATTCCAAATAAGCTGGAGAAAGAAGCACCCTTGCCTAATAAACAAGATCCACCTGCTGTTTGGCTCTTTTAGTTTCAAGGTTTCTCTTTGCTGCTGGAAGTGGCCTTTGTGAGAATTAAATTCCATAAATGGTTGCAGATTGAGGTTCAGTGTTTATCCAGTTTCCCAAGTGGAGATCAGCTCCTGGTATTCCTGTGGTCCAAGGTGAAACAACTCGGGTTTTCATGATGGTGAAAAGGAGACAAGTGAGCTCCTTGCTCTACACTGCTCTAGAGGTTATCCAAGAGCCCTGGGGCCAAGGCTACCCTCACTGCTTTCCTTGGGCAGAAAAGCAAGGATTGCTTCAGTGCAATCACTGCTTTCCCAGATGGAAAACACCTTTGCAAAGTAAAGGAAAGCTGGATTTCCCCCAAAACAGTTTCCTAGGCTAGTGGAAGATAATTTCACTAGAAGGACAGTCTGGATTGCTGCTGCTTCAGCGTGGGTGCACCACACACATTTGCCCTGAGCACTGGGGCTGCCCTGGCTCCCAGGGCTGCCTTCCCAGCCCAGGGGAGTCTCAGGCAGGGAGCTCCTCGCAGGCAGCCCGTGAGGCCCTGGCTGCTCTCTGGGTGGGGGGAGAGCCGTGGCCTCCCAGGCTGGCCCTGCACAGGGCTGGATGCTCAGCAGAGCTCTGAGTGCTCCCTGCAGCAGCCAGGCTTTGGGAGCAGCTCAGCTCTTCAGAGACTGAGCTCTCGAAAATCTGCTCAGTTGTGGAACAAAAGGAGCGGCCACACACTAATTCATAGTGATTCTATCACTAAGAAAAGCCACTTTGCAGACCTGGACAAGGGCTGAGGCTGATAAGGAAAGAACTCATTAAACTGATAGAAGTAGAGATCTCTTTTAGCCTTCTCCCCATCTGTCTTTTGCCACCTGTCACTCACTGTTGTTTCTCTAACTCAGAACTGTAGGTTTAGGGAACAGAGATTATTTCTTCCTACATCTTCTTTTTAAGGTTCTTTTAACATTACATAATTACCAATAACACAAAGGGAATAAGGTATGAGAGCTGCAGAAAACCGATCTTTGTGATGCTGCTCTTGACAGCAAAAAGCCCCTTCTAGCTCACAAATCCTTTAGAGTAAGTACATCTCCTAAATAAAACATGATAAGACTCAAAAAAATGAAAACTCAGCAGAGCCCTCTGGAAAACCTCTGTAACTAACACATTGCTGGAGCCAGCAGAGGGATCCTCACCCCCCCAGCTGTTGGTTCAGGCTGAGAACAACTCCAGGAGCAGATGATTGTGTTCAAACACCACATTTCCCATGGATGCTGAAGAAACAAACCTTAAATATATTTGTACAGACATAGATGTTTTAAATGATCTTTTAAATTTTTTTTCCCCAGGAAGGCTTGGGAGAAATCAGAGATGAAGGAACACAGGACTAACACCTCCTGGCCAGCCCAGCCCAGCCCAGCACAGGGTGGAACAGGGCCCAGTTACCCCAGCCCAGAGGGATATCTCCTGTCAGGGTTATATTTTCTGCCAGGGTTATATTTTCTGTCGGGGTTATATTTTCTGTCAGGGTTTTCTCTCTGCTCCCATCCTCACTCCACCACTCCCCTCCATTGCTTCAGGGCAGTGCAGGGAGCCCTCAGGGCCTCGGTGTCAGAGGCTGTTCACAGATATCTTGTTTTCTCTTTTCATGTCACAGCTTCTCTAGCAGAATAATTTATTTTTTTTTTTAATGTTTAAATGCCTTTTTATATAAGGAAAAGGTGTGCAGTGAAATCTCAGTAAAGGGGTACTCAAGCATTCTGCTTCATAAGCCTGTTTTTGTTTTGTTTTTTTTGGTTTAAATTTATTATGAAGACAAACACTTTCAGAAAGTCCATTTTTATTTCCCAGCATCTTTCATTCATTTTGGCTGGGCACCATCAGCCAAATAGGTGTAATAAAACCACGGAAGAAAAGCAAATGCACAACAAGGCGCTTTACCTGGGCAGATGTAAAATTGCACTCATTAAAGAAGCACATTTAGGTATAAAATGCAGCTCAAAAACCTCCATTAAGAGCTTCCACCAGGGAAAAAGATTGCTTTGACCTTCAAAGATTGACGCAATGTGTGATGTTTATTAATAGTTTTAGTAAGAAAGTATCTATACAGGGGGCTGTCTTGCCTTTTCATCAACCCTACGGGTTGATGAAAAACTCCCTGCTCTTAGGTTGATGTCCATCAAAAGATTTTCCTGCTCCTCTAATGATGAAAGCAGCACTGTGAATGCTGCAGGACTCTGGGCTTAATCCCATCCAGCAGCTTTCCAGAAAGGGAAGGATGCCTCCAAGGCTCCCAATAGCTGTTCTGTATGTGAGAAATGCTCTCTGAAGCATGAGGGGCTTGGGATGACTCCCTGGGGAAGCATCTCCTTGTTTTCCCTCATGAGATGTTTCCTGCCCTTCAGGAGGTTTTCTGTAATCAAGATTCTAAAGATCTGCTTTCATGTTTTTGCTCATGATTTGTGCTGGAGGTAATTACTCGTGCTGAGGGGCTCTGGACACCACTCTAAACCATCAGCAGTACAAACCTGTCTCTGCTGTGTGAGAGTTTCTCCATCCTTAACGAAGATCAGCTGAATTTTATCAAACCACCCATTTCTCTTTGTTGACAGCACTCTGCTTGCCCAGGCCACAAGGAGTAAAGCTGACACAAGAATGCCACTCTCAGGCTTTAACACTCACATGTAATGAGTCAGGGCCTGGGAAGGGTTTGTGATGTTACTGTTCACAGGCAGTGAGAGCAGGGCTTTGTTTTTTCCCTTCCCCACCCCTGGAAGTTTTCAAGGCTGCGTTGGACGGGGCTTGGAGCAACCTGGTCTAGTGGAAGGTGTCCTTTCCCATGGCAAGGGGTTGGAACGAGGTCCCTTCCGACCCAAACCATTCCGGGATTCTCAGATTCCAGGATTCCTTCCCCAGAGCCTCTCCCCAGCCCAAGTGAGCCAGCCAGCAGAGGGAGCGCAGCACATGAGCGCACAAAAATAGGAGCCTGCTAAAAAAAACCCGCCCCAAACAAACCCAAACAGCAGAATGATTACGGTCTTTAGCAGAATAAACAGAATAGTCAGGAGGCAGAAGCTTTCCCCCTGGCAATGAGATCCAGCTGCAGGCTGGATGGGGAACAGGCACGGCATCTGGCAGCGAGCGTGTTCCTCCGTGGGGAAATCCCCGTGGTGAGGATGTTCCCGTGTGCCACCCCTGCTCCAGGGTGGGTTCATCCCATGGTGAGGATGTTCCCGTGTGCCACCCCTGCTCCGGGGTGGGTTCCATCCCCTGGTGAGGATGTTCCCTTGTGCCACCCCTGCTCCAGGGTGGGTTCCATGCCATGGTGAGGATGTTCCCGTGTGCCACCCCTGCTCCGGGGTGGGTTCCATCCCTTTTTCACGTTCCTTGGCCGAGCCACCTCTGCAGATCCCCCTCAGAGCACAGCAGCTGTGGAGGAGCCAGGATGGAGCTCCCTCTCTCAGAGGCAGCGGAGGGCGCGGGTGCAGGCGGTGGCCCGGGTGACAGCAGTGTCACAGCTGCTGGGCTGTGGGGCCTGCTCGTGCTCTGGCCATGCTGCAGATCTGGGCTGGAAGCTGGGAAGTTTGGGGCTTGCCTGGCAGCAGTGCAGTTCTGCAAACAGCGGGATGTGATCAGCACGGGAGGGTGGAAGTTAACCCGCCTGTCTGTCTTAAAGAGGATGATAAATAAAGGCTAACAGGAACTGGAGGTGTTCTCTGGGACTTTACCATCTAGAAAAGGGTTTTTCCAAAGGTTTGGGAACCTGCCTCACCTGACACATCCTCCTTGTGTCTGGGTGTGGGGGAGCAGAGCTCACAGGGTGTGTGGCTGGTTTGCTGGGGGGCTGCAGCAGCTGGTCCTGCTGGGAGTGTTTAACTCTGGGGCTTGCTGCTCTCTCCCTGCACTCGCCGGGGTGAGAGGCAGCTAGATGATTTCTCCCATATCCCTGCCAACATCTGGGCCCTCCATATCTCATTTACTGCTTGTGAGGTGTCTCAAAACAAGACAAACTGCACATTCAATATCTGATCCTTCACTCAGAAGGATGGGGGAGTTTTGATGGACTCACTTCAGCCAGGATCTGTGTCTGACACCAAACCATTTCTGTAGCAGGCTGGTCATTAGCTGCAGCTCAGTGTTTGCAGGGTATTTCCAAGAGCTCTGTAGCCCTTCAAATCAAATGCACTGCTTTCATTGTGGATTAAAAGTGCAGTATGCAGCCAAGCTTTAATTTTTAACAAGGATTCAAACATTTTAAATTCTTTTAAAGTTGTAAGTAAGGGTCATAATTTAAACCCTCACAGACAGATATCGTGGCAAAAATATGAAGGCTATTTAAAGACAGTCAGTCTGCCTGCCTGTCCATCTATTTGTCACCTTCTAATCTGCCTGACACGTGCCATGGCCTTTCTCTTTCCAAACACAACGAGGCCAGGTCTGCACAGGCACGTGTGGAGTGACCTGAGCTCCCCCAGGGTCCTGCACGCTGCCTGTCAGCTGCAGCCCAGCAATGGGAATGGGAATGGGAATGGGAATGGGCTGATGCTGATCATGGAATCACAGAATCACACTCTGGTTTGTGTTGAACTCGTTCCACCCCCCGCTGTGGGCAGGGACACCTTCCACTAGACCAGGTTGCTCCAACCTGTCCAACCTGGGCTTGGAATTTCCATGGATGGGCAGCCACAGCTTCTCTGATGCTCAGCCTTGCTGCAGAGCAGCCTGGACCTGCCTGGATTGGAGGTTCAGCCTTGCTGCATGGGGAGGGTACCTGCAGGTTTGGTGGAGGAGTTTATCCATCCAAGGAATTCTTCCCTCTGAAGTCAGTGGGAGGAGGAAGGCGTCCAACTCACCACCAGATCCAGTTTCTTCTCTACTTGTATGGGAACAAGCATGACACAGAAGCTACATCACTCTTTGGAATCAAGTGAGACATGATATTTCACTTTTTTTAGGTGACCTGAGGATATTTTGTCCCCCCTGTAGAGAATTAAATGATGCTCAGCCAAGTCAATCTCTTACTTGGTCAGGCCTTTCCAGCTGCCCTTCATTGGCCAGGGACCAGTTGCCTTGTATGGGAGCCACGGCTTCCAGAGAACCCACTGACAGCCCTGCAGAGGTTTTTTGGGGAGGCAGGAGGGATCAGCAGCTTGGGCTGACACACACACATCTAATTCTGGCAGTACAGAGGAGGGTAAAGGTGACAAACGACTCAGGGATGGCACATCTCCCTTCCAAGGCTGGATTTAAGGAGTGGAAAAAATGTTGTCTGGTTACTCGTCTGAAAAAGCTTAGGAATATTATTTTTAAGATATTTTTGAAATCAAAGGACTGAGCCTAATTCTGTCTTAAGAAAACCATTTTGGGGCTGACTGAAATGCCCTTTGTGTCAGGGGTGGCTGGAAAGAGAATCTGAGTTCATTTGGTGAATTTATATGAGGGGCTGGGGCATCTGAGCAAGAAAGTTCATTGCAGGAATTCTTAAGGCTCCATCCTCATGGCTGAAGGAGCATTTCCAGGAACTGATCTGGTGTCTTTCTGAGAGATCAAAGTGCCCTTTGCCTTTAGCTTATCAAAGGGATTTGATTGTGGTGCTTGAGCTGTGCAGCAGTAGGCAGCTCTATGGGGCTTAGCAAGGATCAACATCTGGATACAAAATGCAAATGAGTTCAAATTAGAAACCAGGCAAACCTTTTCAATAGTGTGAGATTGAAACAGCAGAGCACTCTGCCAGGGGGAGCTTCTTTATCTCTGAATAATTTTGAGCTATGGCTGATGACCTTTCTGCAGGTGCTTTTATCCATCACAAGTTCCTGGGCTCAGCACAAAAATAACTCTGAAGGGGGAGAAAATGCAGCAGCTTCTTTTGGCCTTAAGGTCTCACAAAGGTTGAAAAGGACAAGGCAAACTAAACTTGCCTTGTGTTGCTGAGATTATTGGAGAAGATGAAGAGGTTGTTACAGTCCAGGCGTTGCTGCTGACTCCCTGCCACGCTTTTGTGCTGGCTGAGGTCTGTGCCTTAGTCTCTGCAGCCCATCCTTGGGTTTTGGGAGGGTTAATGGGTGTGTGCAGAGTGCTCTGGGTGAGGAAGGAGGGCATCATTTATTGCTGCAGAGATTGGAGACTCCCTGATGTGATTATAACGTGTAGTGATGGAGGCTATTTTTGTTGTATGTTGTGAATATTTCCTTGTATGGAATCACAAGGAGCCTGCTTGTGACTTGCAGCTCTGTTGAAAGCTCCAGCCATGAAGCTCCCAAAGTCTTTGACATTCCCAAGTCAGTGCTGTATGCAGCAGTGTTAATTAGCCTTGGGGGCAATGCATAATACGGATGAGATGATGATAATGGAAAAGCCTCTGGGCTCTGCTCTTTGCAGAGGGGTGGGACAGAGTGGCACAGGCTCCTCTGCACCTCAGGGCCTGGCACCTTGCACCTGGAGAGAGTAATCCCCACGGAAGGGGCAGGAAACTCTTAATTCTTCTTAGTGATCCAGACTGCTGCTCAGCAAATCCCCTCCCCGCTGGAGCTGCAGATCTGAAATGGCATTAAAGAGGAAATCAACCTTTTGCACAGTTTCCTCTTGGAAAGTGAGTGTTACTTCTAATAATAGCGATTGCAATGTTTCAAATGCTCTCCCAGGGACCGGGATGCTGGGGGTGGGGAGGGACAGCTGGAAATGCAGATTTGTCCCCCCTGCCCATTGATTCCTGTGTGTTATCTGTAACAGGAGTGGAGAGAAACAGTCCTGGCCATCGTCCCCACGCTGCTCCTGGTGCTGATCACCACTGTGTCCCTGACAGGCATCAGCCCTGGTGGCTGAAACATCTCTCCCAAGTTGTGATTGCTTTTCAAAGAAGCTCAAACTGTCTCTTTCCCCCCACCCTCTTCCTCCAGCACTTCAGTTCTCCAGTTCTCCGGCTTCCTTCTGGTGGTGAGAAGCACATTGTGAACGATTTTGCCCCCAGGCCGGGCCCTCCTGCAGAGGAGCCACCATCCATGGACGAGTTGAGCCTGCCACCTCCTGGTCACACTCTCCAGGACTGACCACAGCTTGGAGCTTTACAGCAGCACATTCTGGCACTGCTCCGAGGTCCCTCGTGCCCCCTCCCCCTGACCCCAGAGGTCTCTTCACTGTTGCCCTTGTGGCTCTCCTGTGGGGTGTGAGCACACTATTCCCCCTCTTTTGTAGAGGTGACACTCAGAAGCTCAGCTCTGTCCCCTGTGACGTGCTGGAGTTTGGTGTCTGATGGTTTGAGGACCTGGATTTCCTGTGTGGAGAGCACACAGCACACAGAAAAGAGATGGACTTCTCAGGAGGAGGGTCCAAGTCATCCTCTGGAGTGAGGCAGGGCTGTGGCTGTTTGGCTCTGAGCCTTGCCTGGGGCATGTCCCTGTTCTGGCCACCTGTTGCCCCTCGGTGGCTGGTGCTGGGGCAGCCTGGTTTGCCCTGGGAGTTCACAGAGCCGTGTCCCTGCTCTGTGCTGTGTCTCTGGGTAATCTCATTGCAGCTACACTCAAATACCATCTCTATGGTGATGACTCAGGCATGCAGCCCCTCTCTGGGCTCTCCTCTCCCTGTCCAAATCCATATCTCAGAGGAGCTCTCTGACATCTCGTGAATGTCTCACCACCCTTTCAAGCACAACATGGCCAAATCAGAGCTTTTATCCTCTCCTTCTCAGCTCAGGGATTCCCTGAGCTCAGCAACACCAGGATGCTGCTTTGCTGCCAGACCCTGAGTCCTGGCTTCATCTCCTGCCTCCTCCCATGTCTTCACATCCTGGGCACCTCAGCAGCTTGCATAACCTTGCAAAGCCTTTCCTAAATCTAACTCTCACCTTCTCTTTCATCACATCCCCCTCCACTTGTTGCAATATCCTTTTTTGGCCTCAACAAACTCGCTGTGGGCCAGCTTGCACCCGCTGGGATGCTGTTTCAGGCATTGCTCCTCACTCCTCCCTCACCCCTCTGGGCTGCCCTCCTGCCCACAGCCGCCCTCTGCCTCCCCTTGATCCCACCCATGTCCCTGCCAGCTGCCAGGGCTGTATCCCCCTGTTGGCTCCTCATTTTATTTCTAAATTTTAAGCTTTGGGCTCTCAGGCAGCTCTCTTTGCTGCTCTCCTCACCAGTGCCAGGCAATCAGGCTGCTGCAGGTCAGTCGAGCTCCTATTGACTGGCACAAGTGGGAGAACTCCTCACTGGTGAGCAGAGAGGGGGGCACTGGATGGGCAGGGCAAGGCATTTCCCCAGGCTCTTGTCAGGGAGGTGGCTCCAAGGCTGCCCATCCGTCCCTGGGGGTGCTGGGTGGGCAGGCTGGGGGACACGGGGCTGCCAAGGGCTGCTGGCAGCACTGAGCTGCACCCCAGGCTGGGGTGGGCCAGCAGAGGGAGGGGATTTCAGGTGCCAATAAACATCCCTGGCTCCAGGCACAGAGAACTCAGCTTTTTCTTGCAGCTGTTGGAGTGCAGCTACCCCAGAGGCTAAATAAGCCTCAACAGGCCCTGAAATAGGGATTGGGAGTGGGAGGCTGCTTCAGGGGAGTGAGCAGGGGTAGAGCCTTCACCTGTGCACACAGTGAGGCTGGGAGGATGAATTCTGCCTCAGGGTCTGAGCTGTCAGCTGCACTGGCACGGATCACAGGAAGGAATGGCAGGAGCTTGCTGCACTCCTGGGCCTGCTCCCCTTGGTGGGCAGAGGAGGCTGTTCCTACAAACGTGCTGCAGAACAGCTCTGGACCAGCTTGTTGCATAGGAGGCACAAAAGAATTGGGGCAGAGCTGCTGCTGTGTCCCAGAAAGGTGTTGGCAGAGCCTGTACCTGCAGTTTCCCTGCCAGCTGGACATTCATTTAGGCAGGAGCAGAAAGCTGTGATGTGCCTCTGCTCGAAAGAAAAGGCTTTCCATTAATTTATTGATGCTGGGCTCCAGCCTCATCTCTGCTCCTGCAGAAGGATGAAAGCAGCTCCTTGATCTCCTCTGGCAGGAGCAGGGCAGGTGTGTGTCAACAGGAGTTTTATGCTGACATGTGAAGAGCTTATCCTAAAGCAGCTCATTCCTGGGTTCCTCCTGCTGGTGCTGATGTGCATCCCTGTGCTCCTACATCCTCCAGCCCTCACAAGAGCTGTCCTTCTCAGCTGAGCCATCCAGATGAGGGATGGTTTTAATGTGGCTGCAGAAGAGGCACACTTACACTCCTTGCTGTGATCCTTTCTTACAGGGAAAGGTTCTGTTCAGGAAGATTTCATTGATTTCCTTAAGATTTAAGGATGGAAATAGTAAGAGAACCTCACCACTGCCTAGCTGTGCTCTTTCTTCATTCCCCAAATCCTGCCAGCTGGGATTTCTTCACTTTTGCTCTGTCTCCACTGGGTTTCATCTATGGCACAACAAAAGGAGTGTCAGGTGTTCTGTTTTTCCTGTGAATTCATCCAAGGGCCATGGCCTGCCAGGGGTTAAAAAACTATTGCTGGGCTCTGGGCAGTTTGCTTTGCAGCAGAGAGCACAGCTGCAAAAAAAAAAAAAAAAAAAAAAAAAAAAAAAAAAAAAAAAGCTAAGATNNCGGTGATGCAATTCCAGTTTTGAAGAACTTGACTTTGGATCACATGATGCCACCCCAGAAGTCAGTAAAAGCACTGAATGGGAAATCCCCTAAAGTTCCCAAATCCCCACAATGTTCCCACAGTGCTGGCCTGGGGGGGTGCTGTGGATCTGCTCCATCTCTGGACAGGGAAGGGCACCACAGTGTGGGCAGGCACTGATGGCTCCTCAGGTCAGTTCTGCCTGCCTGGAATCACCCACTTCCCCGGGATGCCCTGGCTGAGCAGTGCCAAACTGGCTCACACAAGCCCCAAACAGTTTGGATGGAGCTTTCTTGGCTCTGTGCTTGAAGCATCTTTAGTTATTATCTGAACCAACAAGGTCTTCTGACGGTGTCTTGACACATTTACCTTTTCTCTGCTAAAAAGGCCAAAGCAGAGTCCACAGGTGCTCAGCACAGAGAGCAGCTTTGCCTTGCTGTGCTGGGTGATGCAGGGCTCAGCCCTTGCTGTGTCACCCTGCCAAAAAAATGAAGGCCTTGCTGTTTCCAGTGAAATGAATCCTTATGGGAATCTGCTCTCTGATGCAATGCTCAGCAGGAGATTTCTTTTTCCCATCACTCCGCTTATTTCAGCTTGAAAAATAAACAGAGGCGAAAAAGCAACAGGCAGTAAAAATATCTGGGAGCTGCTGGAAGGGTTCAGGGTTTGCCATCTGTCCGTGGGGAGCGCGGCGCGCTGGGGAGCGCCGGGTGCTGCCTCAGCTGCCACTCCCCAGCACCGGGAGCTGAGGGAAAGGCTAAACACCCTGCCTCCTATTTTGGCTCAGGATTACTTTAGGAATAATAAACATCTCAGCTCTGATTCTCAACTGACAATATCTTTAAATGGAAGGGAATGCACAGGATGGGAACCGGCAGCCAATGGCCGAAGGGAGCGCGCAGCTGCTGCTGGGAGGAGGAATTGTGTGGAGAGGCAGGGGAGGGGGCTGCACTGGGGCTGGGGGTGCCTCAGAGTGTGGGATGGGGACCAAAGGAGCCTGCTGGAACCTGCATTCCTCTGAGGACAATGGTGAGGTGGAGGAGGAAGAGGAGGAAGGCTCTTGTGTTTCTTCACTGCTTCATATCTGGAACATATCTGAATCCTGGGCTCGAGCTGCAATTAGGCCTAAAAAGTGCTCATGTCCAGAGTGCTTGGCCTGAGGCTTCTGTTTGTGCTGGCCCATTGCCCACAGCAGGAGAGGGCTGGTGTCCTGGGGACTTGGGACCAGCCCTTTGGAGCCCTCTGAGGCTGTGACAGTCTCCTGGCTTTGCTCTGCATCTCCAGGGGGAGTCTGCTCTGGGGTTCTGCCCAGAGGCTTTTGCCTCTGTACCTTTGCTGCTTCACTGCTGGGTTCATCTCTCCCTGCCTTTGCCAGCCCAGCACAGATCCCCTCAGTGATGGAGTCTGCATTTGAGAGGGTTTTTTTTTGAACTCTTCATCAGCAGAGCAGAGTTGAGTGAAGAGCAGGTTTCCTTGTTCAGTGACTGAGCTAAAAACACTCGGGGAAAAAGTCGTGTGGGGTTGAGCTGAGATCTGTGGGGAAGGCTCCCTTTGGGTGTGCTCAAGAAGACACATGAGCTGCTGAACCCCTCCAGGAGCTGGGGCTGGTGGCCTGCGAGGCTGGGTGACCTTGT
Organism: Ploceus nigricollis; assembly: GCA_013399945.1. Classification (NCBI taxonomy): domain Eukaryota; kingdom Metazoa; phylum Chordata; class Aves; order Passeriformes; family Ploceidae; genus Ploceus; species Ploceus nigricollis. The sequence continues at coordinate 180,577 of VXBC01001263.1, read as the reverse complement.
GCCTGTCCCCAGCTCCATGACAGCCCTGTGCTGCCTCACAGACCCAGGAGGAAGAGCTGCCCAAGCCATGGGAGCTGACTCAGCCTCTCTGTTCACTTTTTTTCCCAGGGGTTGTTCCTCTGAAAGCTGTTGGTGGCTCTTTTTCTCCATTTTCCTCTCTTCTAAAGGGCTCATCTGTCATCCCCTGCAGACCATCCCCAGTGCTGCTTCCATGAGGAACCCAGTGAGGTTTGATGTGTGAGACCAGAGAAGGCAGAGTCAAATGTCTCTGTGAGAGTGACAGAGACGTGTGAGAGCTGATTTCCCAGGGAGGGAGGAAGGGAGAAGCTCTGCAGGTGTTTGTTGGCTATGACTAAAACCCAGGCCCACACTCATGGTGTGCTCAGGGTGGGCACACGTGGGTCCCCACGGCGTGCTGGGCAGTGTGACCTGCAATCTGACAGCCATAAGTGCTGGGGCAGGGCAGGCTCACCTCCACCTCCTCCTCTTGCCTGGCTGTAATTTCCTGCAGTGAACCAAATCATCATTTCTCTGGAAAGAGATGAGTAGCAGGAACACCGAGAACAGGTCCTTGGGGCATCTGTCGTGTCAAGGGGATGGGTCAACAGAACTACTCAGACTCAAACACTGGCCATGTATTGCCTCCTAAATATGGCTCCATTCACCCAGAGGTGGATTCCTAATGAGATGAGCTCGAGTCAGGCAGCAGAGCACACTGCAGATAATAGCCCGAGTGAAAGAACCAGCCGAGTAGAGGAATTTTAATTAAACCTGACAAACCCTGAGAGGAAAAGGGGAGAGACAGAGACCAGCTGGCATAAAGATGCTGAGTAATCTGAGTTTGGTGAGTGCTGTTGACCTGCTGCAGTTTAGGAGGATGTGCACATCCCTAGGTGCAGGGGCCAGCCACAGGTCCTTCCATGATGCTGGGTCAGGAGAGAAGCCAAAGGAGCTCTGATCATGCTGTGCTTTGCACACATACATTGAACCTTCCTCGGCAGTAAATTGGCACTGGGATGTTCTGCCCTGTTTCTGACAGCGCTGAGATGATGGGGTAGGAAGGGAGGATGGACTGTGCTGCTGGGGAATTTTGTGCCCCCTCCTCGTGGTGCAGATGGGGCTGATCCATCCACTGCAGTCTCCAGCTGATCCAGGCACATTTTGAGACCCTTTGCCCTTTGCCATGTACCCATCCTGTGCTCCTGAGGAAAGGCAGGACCACGCGGGAGCTGGGAGCAGTCCTGATACCTGGAGCCTCATCAGAGACTCACAGACTGGTTTGGGTTGGAAGGGGCCTTCAAGCTCCTCCTGTTCAACCCCCTGCCATGGCCAGGGACACCTTCCACTGTCCCAGGTTGCTCCAAGCCCTGTGCAACCTGGCCATGAACACTTCCAGGGATGGGGCAGCCACAGCTTCTGTGGGCAACCTTTGCCAGGACCTCAGCCCCCTCACAGGGAAGAATTCCTTCCTTATATGAACCTAACCCTGCCCTGTGCCAGTTTGATGCCATAACCCCTCATCCTGTCACTCTCTGTCCTTGTCAGAAACCCTCTGCAGCTCCATCATCACTGTGGGCAGCATCCCTGGGCCAGGAGTGGTGCTGGCTGGGTGGCACAGGCTGTGCAGCTGGGCACAGTGTCTGTGGCATGGGCATAAACCAGGGAAGGGCTGTGGGAGCTCCTGGCTGTGCACAGAGCCTGGCTGCCCTTGCTGAGCTCTCTGGGGTGTTTGACACACAGTCTGAGCCAGCTTTAAGTCCCCTTGGGCTATTAATGCAAACAGAAAGGCATCGGTGATACATTTTAGTTTAGCTGGAAAAGCCTTAAGAGCGATGCTGAATAAGGATTAAAAGGCCATTTAATCTATTTTTTTTTTGCCTTTGCAAACACAAGGAAAATTCAAACCAGCTGACAGGGCTGGTGGTTTTGAGCCAGTTGCAGCAGCCTCTGGGATTTCCTTGGCATGTTGGAACTGCCTGTGGGGAAAAGCTGGAATGAACCAGGTAATTTGGGCTGTGTCCTGGTGCTGTTGCAAGCAGGGGTGGCTGATGGGCTGCTCTGCTTTCCCTTGCCCTGTACTGGAGCCCTCCCCCCTGTGCAGTGAGCATTGTGTGCCAGGTGTTTTACCTGCCTGGGGTGAGGATGGATTCCTGCCCAGAGAGGAGAGCCAGGGAAACAGAGCTAAAGAAGGCAGGAGGGATGCTGGAAAGATGCATTTTACCATGTGGATCCTGCTGGCAGCCAGATACATCCCCAGGCATCCCTCCCCTTGCCTGCATGCCCAGCATCTTTGCTTGGCTCTGCTGGCAGATCCAAACCCTCCATCTGTCTCCTGGGCTGGAGATGATATCAAACCCATGTTGATACTCTGTCCCTGCTCTTATTTCCCAGCCCTGTGTGTGTGGCTCTGGGGATCTTTTCCTGCCTGTTTAACCCAGCTGGGAGGATTCTTCAGGTGCTGCTCACATCTGCCCTGTCTGACAGAGCCCAGCCTGCCACAGCCCTGCCTGCACATGAGTCTAACCAGCTCATACTTCACCTGGTTTTTCAGCCCCACTCCATGCTCCATGTCCATCCACTCCTGTAAGATGTCTTTCACCAGCCCTGAATACAATTTTTCCCCGAGTGCAAGTTCCATCTGGAGTAATTGCATCTTTATTGCAGCCATTGTATTATGCAAATAATAAAACTCCATTAATTGGGCATAAAATGAGAGCAGCAGAGACTGGAAGGAGGACACACATGGGGTACAACTGCAGTATCCCCTGCTGGATGCCACTTTTTGGTGCTGCAGGAGGGCTCAAACTTTCCACAAACCACCCCTGGGGCCCTCCTGGTGTCCCCCAGTTCCTGCCTGGAGCTGAGCTGCCCATGTGAGCGAGGGCACGTCCCCAGCTCGTGGCCAGAGCCCATTTCATGTGCCTGCAGTGCTCTTGAAATAATTGTGCTCAAAGATTTTGACTAAGCCCTTTGCTGTCCCCATCCCAGCCCTGTGCTATCCCTGGAAAATGCTGGCTCTTGCTGTGGGCCAGGCTCTCCTGGCTGCTCCGCCAGCTGCCGCTTGGTTCAAATTAACTTTGCAAGCAAAGCTCTGCCTCGTTTTCTTCTGACTCCAACAAGCTCCGGGCTGCTCAGCGCCTGTGTGGCCTGTCCCCCTCTGTGCCTTGGGGACAGAGCTAATGAAAATCATTCTGGTTGGAAATCACAGCCTGGGAGAACGGGTTTCTCCTCTTCTCACCAGGAACTCGGCTGGAGAGCCCGGGTGGCTGAGCAGAGGGAACTGGTTTTGGGGACCAGGCGGGGATGTGGAGCAGGGCTGGGTGCTGGCATTTGGGAAGTGTGGTGGCTGGGAAAGGGAGACTCCCTGCAAAGCTCTGAGCTTTGCTTTTATGCAAACCATGAGCATGGGCTGGATACACCAGCCAGAGAGGCCAGGGTGCCATAAATACTTCAAATCCCCTGTGCACCAGAGCAGGCTGCAACCCCCTTCAGAAACTGCCTGGTGAACTCGCTGCCTAGGACAGACCATGTAAAGGGAGGGGTCCCAAGGCATCTCAGATGCCTGCAAGGATTTTAGAAAGAGCCTGGTGCATTCTTGGGAAGCCTTGGTCCATGTGTGCCACACACTCAGCCCGTTGGTCCTGCAGCACATGGGTACCAGCCTGCTCATCACCATCCCTGCATCCCCACAGCCCCATCCCTTGTTTGCCCCAGCGTGGCTGTGACAGCAGGTTCAGTAAGGAGGGGTTTTTTGGCTGGAAATCCAGAAGAATTCTCAGTCTGCAGGGGCATGGAGAATCCTTGTGAGACTAGGAAGGCTCCAGGGGGTCTACTGGGGCTGCTCTGTTAGGATCATCCCTGCCTCTATAGCACGGCAGGCTTGAGTGGACATAGGACAGTGATTAATTACATTTCACATTGCTTTGCCCACACAGTGAAATTAGCAGTCCTAAAAATGAGGGGCAGTTTCCCAGGGAAAGAGCTGAATCTCAGCCCAGCAGGGCTTGGTCTCCTCTCTGTGGCTTGGTGGAAGCAGCATGTGGGGCTGGCAGAGCTGAAACGCTCCATGTTCCACTTCAGTGAGGAGCAACCAACAGAGCTGGGCCAGCTCTGAGGCTGTGTTTGGCCTCTGGTCAGTCCCACGTGTGCACAGGGTCCCGTGTGGCCTCGGCCAGCTCTGCCATGGGACACGTCCCACTGCCCCTCTGGGCTCTGCAGCCCCCCAGCACAGTGTCCCCGTGGCTTTAGGAGGAGAAGAGTGTCAGTGGGCAGCACAGCAATTCTCCTGGTTAATTCAGAGAGTGGAAACACCGAAAAGCCGGGGCTGATGTGCTCAGTGCCGTGGCAGTGCCCAGCGTTACCCGATGTGCTCAGCCTGCTGTGGGCAGCTGGCTGCTGCTCCCAGGGGAGTGGGTGGAACCCTGCTCCAGGCTGAGGAAGGAAAGCAGGAGTGCAGAAGGATGCTGTTCTCTCCAAAGCCGGCTCCAGAGCTGGCTGGAAGGGTTTCTTTTGGAAATGTTGGCACAAGTTGCAGGGGAAATCACTCACAGGGGAAAGGCTGGCTTGTTCTGAGGTTTCTCCTGGGTTTAGGTAGCTCAGGAGGGTGTGTTTGTAACAACTGCACTCTGTGAGGAGCAGACAGAGAGAATTAACCTCTGAGTGTGTCTCTCAGGGGGAAGAAATCCACTGTCAAGCACAGCCCAAAGCTCAGAAGAGCAAATTGATTTCACTCCTGCATTTCTCTCTCCTTCCTATCAGCACCCATGGAGGCACCCATGAAGAACTTGTCAGTGATGAGCTTTGGGAACAATTCTTTCCGCAGAATTTTCTTTCCCAAAGAAAGAAAGAAAGAAAAAGAAAGAAGAATTTAAAAAAAAAAATCTTCTCTTTGAGTTGCTGGGTCAGCGCTTTGGCTGCTGCTGGTGATTCCAGTGGATGCTTTTCCCCTCGTTAAGCCCTGCCCTGTGCGGAAATGCGTGAGCTGGGGAACTCTGACACCCTGGTCCCTGCCAGGGCCCTGCCACCACGTCTGCCGTGATTGATGGCTGTGCACAGGGGGCTGCAGATGCTGTGGTTGCACAGAACAACAGGGAGCTGTTCCTGTGGTCGGGGGAGATGCTATCTGCCTGGGATTGGCCTCAGGAAAAGCCCCCCCAAGGCCTTTCCTTCAAGTTGCAAAACCAGTTGAGGCCACCCCAGATTTGGCTGTTTCTTTGCATAAGCACTAAATAGAAGGGAAGATTTTAGCAAGCCCCTTCAGATGTGCTGCTCAGTGGGAAACTGGGCAGGAAAGTTCACGATGGCTGCTGCATGCAAGGACAAGGCTTTGGTCAGACCTCTCCTGGCTCAGAAATGATGGAATTGAGGGAGCCATGGGAAAAACTGAGCTGCAGGGATGTGATCTCTGGAGCCTTGACAAGGGGAGCTCTGAATGAGTGAAGATGTGACACCGGGTCTTTAAAACCTCGGGGTGTGTGTCCCCAGACCCTGGGGCAGTGGTCACTCCTGGGATGAGCTGGATGGACTTTGCCACTTGCCCTCACAAGGGAGAGCTGAGCCTCCTGACCTCCGTGGGGCTGGACCCATCAGCCCCATGGAGAGTCTCCATTTTGAGCTCTTTTCTTCTTCATGACACGTGGCTAAGATACAGATTTCCAGGGGCCTCTTCTTCATGTACAGATTATTTGTGTGGGAGCTTCCCAGAAGGATGGAGCCCGCCTAAACACACAAATACACATAAAACCTCTTGCTGCTTCAGAGTGTAAAACAGGCCTGCTCAAATGTGTTGCAAAACCAGGCAGATCAAGTCTCCCCTGCTGTAAACAGCTGCTGTCAGCTGTAAAATAGCTCCTTTTTCAATTTGCAGTACCTGGACAAAGCAATCTGCCAGGATTTGGTGAGACACCATGCCCATCTATCAGCTGCTGTCACCCTGCCCTGAGTCTTGCTTGATCCCAGAGAATCAATCCTGCCTGATGTATAAATACTCGATCTGGAGTCTCAGCTGTGGAGGAGAACACAGAGCTGTCAGATAAGCTGCAATTAGTACATTTATCTACTTTATTTTCCTGTCGTTTCCCAAACACCATTTGCCTGCCTGCTTTTAATACACGTTATTAAACCTGCAGTAAATGTTGATTAAAGAAGCCTTAATCCCAGGTGTTTGTTTTCTAACACTGCTGTGAGATGCACTCTTCAACTGCCTTCTGGAAATTTTATTTTTTAGGAGTTTTTTCCACTTTCCAAGCACAGTTATGCCCAGGAAACAGGATTTTAAGAGCAGATTAGTGAGTTGTCCTTCTGATTTGCTTTGATGTGCTTGGCTCCACTGGAGAGGGTGATGGGTCACAGCTTTGCAGGCAGCTCTGCTGCCATGGAAAAGCACTTCCACCCCTTCACCAAATGCTCCACAACCACTTTAAACAAAACACTGCAGAAGAGATAGATATATTCTTATTAGTCTTGCAAGAGAAACTACAGCAATCAATCCCAGTGCTAGACTAACTCCTTCCCTTTGCAATTTGGATGTTTAGAAGTAATTTGGGGAGTAATCTCTGCGAATGGCAGCATGGAAGTAACTGCCTGCAATAAAACATTGCGGGGGTGACTGTTATCCTAATGATATTTCCAACAAACATTGCTGAAATATGTTTTCCTCTCTAAAAATGGCAACAGAATTTAAATGTTCTTAGTGGTAACATGGAAATGGAGTAAAAATTAGCTGGGCTGGTTCTGTGATGATGATGATTTCTTTATTATTGCCATGGTGGGTGAATTTCCCCCTTCCTACTGCCCTGTTTATCCAGGGGTGCGGCATTATTCCCTGTTCATTATTCTCTGCTTCACGACCTGCTCGTGTGCTATTTCATGTGACAAAGCCCCTTTCCATTAAACCAATATAAATAATTGCTTTATTCTTTCACAGAGGAAGCAGGAATATTGCACGTGGCAATAGCATTACAGGAAAAAGCTGCTGGCCTGATCCCAATGGCCTTTTTTCATTCTTTTTTTTTTTTTTTTTTTTTCCCCAGATGGGTTAGTCTCTTATTCTTTGTGAATAATTTATCCAGGTATGCTTGGAGAAATACTCTGAAGAAATTACAACTGTCTTAAAACATCTATACCAGTGCTGCCTGTTGGGAAGGTTCTCCAGTGATGCCTAAAGAGCTTTCCTTTTATCCTTTCAGCAAAGTGGTTTCCTCTGTGTGTGTGAGCAAGCCAGGGGTGTTGGGCTGTGCTGGGATTTTGGGAGAGGAGCTGGGGAGGGTCAGAACCTGGAGGTGGGCAGTGATGGGCAAGGTGTGTGGACCATCCAGCCATCATCTAATTGTGAGGTTAGAGGGTGGCTGGGATGTTTGGGGATGCAGTTTGGAGTTGGGCAAATCCTCCGGGACCTGTGACAGAATCACAGAATTTTTAAAGCTGGAAAAACCCTTAAGATTTTTCAGCACAACCATCACTGCAGCACTGACAAGGGCAGCACTAAACCATGTCCCCAAGTGCCACATCTACACATCTTTTAAATCCCTCCAGGGATGGTGACTTCACCCCAGCCCTGGGCAGCCCATTCCAGTCCTGGACAACCCTTTCAGTGAAGAAATTTCTCCTGCTAAACAATCTAATCCTTCCTTTAACTCAGTCAGTCTGCTGGCTGCAGCTGGGTTGGGTTTATAGAGCAGGATAGCTGAGGGTGGGGGCTCCAGGGGGACCTGCCAAAGCCTTCCTTGGGTGTGCGGGTGCATGTTGGGTGCCTCTGGTTGCAGATGGAGCCCAAGGTGGCCAGATCTCTCCAGCCAATTGCTTCCTGTTTTTCAGCATTTCCAAACCAAAGTGGGATGGATGGAGAAGCACTGCCAAGCCTTGCTCCTGCCTCCATCTGGCCAAACCTGCTGAGAGGGCTTGGAGGCCAGAAGGAAAAACTCACCAGGATCATCATCAAGGCATCTGAAATCCCAGTACACCATCAGCTACAGGAAACACAAGCAGGAAAAATTTGGGGGAGGCTTCAGACATTTGCTGTGCCTGGTGCTCCTGCTCAGAATGCAGCCAAGCATCCTCCTCCCCCGGAGTCACAGCAGAGCCCTGCATGGCCAATTACATTCTGTGTGAAATGAAGGCCAGGGTGTTGCTCAGCCCTCGCTGTCCCTGTGGAAGGGGGGCCGCTGTCGTTAGCAGGACTGTCCCCCCTGAGAGGGGGAGCTGCTCCCCACCGCAGCTCGGGATGCTCTCTCCGTGCCCTGCCCCTGTCAGATGCAAAGCTGTTAAGGCAGGCGATTAAATGCGATGCCTCTCTATTGATCCTCCGCTGAGCCAGAGCTGACGTTATCCTCTTTGGATATTCATGGAGCTGCTGCTGAGAGCCGGCTCGGAAATCCTTCTGGACAAAGGTGTCAGCAGCCGCCTTCTGCAGCGCTTTGGCTGCCAGGCTCCTGTGCGGAGCTCCCGGGCACGGGGGACAAGGGCTGCAGATCATTGGCCCCTGAACGACCGTGGTGTGACCCCATGCCGGCTGTGAAGGTCCGGGGCCAGGAGGACGAGGAGGAGGAGGAGAGGTCCTGGTGCATCCTCCCGTTCCTGCAGCTCAGGCTCCCTCAGGCTCTGCACTGATGGGATGCTGATGTCCTCTCTCCTCTGGATGTTGGGCAAGCCAGGCTGGACCCCTGGGGTCACTTTTTCCTTCCCACTGGTTGTGAATACCATTTTTCCAACGGTTCATGTAGTTCTGGTTTTTTCTCTCCTATTTGCCTAATTTTCAATGGAAGCATCCCCCCCATGAGCAGATGCTGAGGGAGCCCGAGGGACACCACCCTCTTATTTGGATGGGGAAGTCAAGAACAGAAGGAAAGGCCTTAGAGCAGGCAGACTGTTCTCCAAATGCACTAGAAAAAACAACAAAAAAATTTGGTTTTAAGGCATTTTTACTAGGTGTTTGGTTTGCAGCCAACAGCCTAATGCATCACTGAGTTTAGCTCCATCCATTCTGCGGTGCAGTTGCCCAAGAAATCAATGCCCTGACATACTTTCCTTTGCTAGAAAATACACTTTTGCTTGAGTGGGTGTGAAAACCGAGCTCTTGCCAAAACCTTGTGAGTGCTGGGGAAGGCTGTCCCGCTGAGCCCAGCTTCCAAAGGAGCCGCAGGACAAAGGCTTCGCCCTCCGACTTCTGTTCTACCCGCAGGGGCCGCGGGGCTTTGAATACTGACCAGAGAGCAATTTAACGAGGGAAATGGCTTCCAGTTTCTGGCTGAAAAGAACCTTTTTCTAGTGCGTGGCCAGGTGGTTTGTAGTCTAGGCGGATTTTCTGGCTTTCTGTATTCATAAAGCATACAAAAAACCCCCTGCATCACCTGGGCTGGGCTGTGGCTTCTGCAGAGACACAGCTCACTGTGTTTAGTGTGGGGTGCCTGCTGAGGTGGTGGTGATGGGCTCCCCCCAGCAAGGGTGGTTTTTTGAAGCTGTTCTGCAGGGCCAAGTGCCTCTGCATGACTGCTCATTGTGAGCGTGGATTTTGGGAGCTGGTGGTTTCCTGCAGGGACAATCCCCATGGATTTGGCTCTGGGGGTTGCTCTGCTGCTGTCAGCCCTCTGCCATCCCAGACCTTGGCTCGCAGATCTCTGTCTCACTGCTGGCATTGTCCATCCCCCTGCCTCCCTCCTGCGAGGTCTCTGACTCAGAGCCTGACAACTTTATAGGTTTTCCAGAGCCTTTCCAGTGCTACTGAGGCCGTGCCTTTCATTTTGAGGGTGAAGCAAGGAATAGTTAATGCCTTCAGGAATGGGTGAGCCATGTGGCTGGGCTGGCTTGTGCAAGACCACTGTCCCTTCATGCCCCACATCCCTGCTCCTGATGCAGCACAGAAAAGCACAGGAATGCCCTGATGTCATTCCTAGAGGGTATTGGAGGGGCTTGCTTGTGTTTCCAGCTCTGCTGGGAGAGGCTGGATGGTTTTGTTCACATCAGAGCCCTTTGCTGCCTGCTGGGATCTGCCTGGAGCAGGGGCATGAGCAGGGTGTGCAGTGCCCAGAGTGAGAGGGGTTGGAAAGCCCCAGGAAAGTTTTGCAGGTGTCCTGGGCACAGGGTGCTGTCAACCCATCAGAGGCTCCTGGATGCTCACCTTCTGGATGGACTGACAGCTCCCAGCTCCAGAGCCCCAGGAGAAGGAGAGGTGAGCTCCCTGGTGCCCTTCCAGCCTCACTGTGCGCAATGGCACAATTTCCTGTGGCCTGGGAAAAGCACACACTCCACCTTGAGGTTCACTCTGCCACCTCCAAGAGGTACTGGATGTCCTACCTCCTGCCCAGCTGCCAGCTCCTTTTCCTCCTGTGGGTCTGGCCAGCTCCTGGGCAGAGCTGTTTGCTCTCCCCACTCTTGGCACCCACACCCTCTGATGGCAGCACACCTTGGGGACCCTCGTCTCACCTTGGAGGATGCCAAGGTCATTAATTCACTTTGTGGATTAAAAAACTGAAAACATTTGGAGCATGAAGAGCCATGTCCTAAACCCCTGCTGCCCCAGCACCCAGCACCATCCCTTTGAAAGCACTGTCAGTTTGCATTACCAGGCCAAAAATGGGGCTTTTTCAGTGGAAAAAAAATGTGCAGCTGGGGAAGGCCAAAAAAAAAAAGGTGTTTACTCCTTTACCACATTATAATGGGATTGTGATGGGGAGGAGTGAAGTGATGCAATGAGCAGGGTGCTCGTGAGTGAGTCCTGCATTTGTGGGAGGGGAGGCTGATGGCAGGACCCACATCTTTGGGACCAGGGATGGTCTGTGTCAACAGTGGGGTGCAGTAGACAGTGGGGCTCTGGGGAGGAGCACATAAAACCCCAGAAGAAAGGAAAGCCAGTAGCAAAACCTTCAGAATGATCCCTTTCTTCTGTGCCCAGAGCCCTTGAAGCAAAGCTTTAGCTGTTCTGGAGGGATGTGCCTGCATGGTGGCAGGAGGACAGTGGCTTGAGCCTGGGGTTTGCACAGAGATTGAGATCTCAGCTGGGACAGAAATCCACTCAGCAGAGTGCAGGGGAAAGAGCAGGGAGAGGCACTTAGGAGCCATTGTGTGACACCTGTGAGGTCTGTGTGAGCTCTGCGTCCTGCTGGATGGCCGTGTGTGGAGAAAGCAGCTCTCAATTTGAGCTGAGTATTTTCCAAGTATCCAAAGGTTCTGGGGAGTCGATTTTCATTACCTGCTCACTGCAGGTCACTCCTCTCCAGGGGCTGGGAAGATGTTCTCTGAAATTTAACTGCAGAAGAGGAGTCAGTCAGATGTGCTCCAAGTAATTTCCACTCCTGGTGCCCCACAGGGTTTTTGGAGGATGCTTATCCCTTTCAGGGGAAAAAGTTGCTCCCAGTGCTATAGAAATGGTGTGAGGTAGGGCTCAGCCAACTGCCTGGAGCAGTGAAGTCCAAGGCAGATGCTCTTTGAGCCAGCACTCTACACCCAAAGGATCCCAGCTCCTTTCTCCTGCAGGGTGGCAGGGAGAGATGACCCCAAACCTCTGCCCTGGAGTTAAACAACTGAACAAGGGTGGGGGCTGCCATGTGTGAGACACATTGGGAAAGCGACTGGGGTGCAGCATTTGGGGGGGACAGTTTGGGGAGCAGCTGTGAAGCTTAGCACAGACATTCCCATCCAGCAGAGCTGCTGTAGGTTTCCTGAACTCTGCTCTAAGTGCAGAGTCAAGCATTTTGTGCTCAGCCCTCAGCTCCCAGGTAGCCAGCTGTGAGTGCAGAACCTGGGTCAGCTCCTCTTCCCTCCGACCGGCCCAGGTGCTGTGACCTGGAGAAGCTGAAGCTCTTGTCCTGCCCCGAGACATGCTGGATCTGCAGATGGAGTATTCTAAATGCCTTTGCAGAAGCTGAGCTAGTACAGAATGGTGTTTTAGCATTACTCTTCACATGCTTGCCCTTGTCCCTCTGGTCCCACGCTGTCCCTGCGCTGTCCTGCTCCATCTCTGCCTCTCCCGCCCTGCAGGGGAAGCTCTGACCCCCTCCTGGTGTGAAGGAGATAACGCTGCAAGAAATGCTCTGCCAGAACAGCGAATTCAGCTCATTACAGAGTGTTCCCACAAATTTCTGCTGCCCTCTTATCAGCCCATCAGCTTAACCAGATCACCCTGCAGCTCCCAGCAGACACCTCTGTGCCTCCGCAGTCCGAGCCTTGGGAGCTGCAGCCTGACTCACACTGTGTGGGAGAAAGTAATTGTTCCATCCACAGCAAATTGGACCTGTAATAACCTCTCTCTCCATAACAGCAATGATGCTTCTTCAAAAATACATTTTAATTGATTTTGGGTAATGAATTCAGCTTAGCAGGGAGCGGGCAGTGGAGGGATAAAGAATGGCTGGATGGGGAAGAGCAAGTGGAAGGGAGAGGTGGCTGTTCTGTCCCATGGAGAAGGTGCAGGAGGCTTGGTGCTGCAGGCAGGGCACGGGCAGGGCAGGGCAGGGCATGGACAGCCCCCTCTGGGGCATGAGCAGAGGGTGAGCAACAGCACTGGACTCACCATCAGTCTCTCCCAGGGCTGTTTCTTGGCGCTGTGCAAGGGCTGTATGCACACAGAGCCTTGGTGAGCATTGCATGCGCATGAAAGGGCTTTCCTTCCTCCTCCTCTTCCTCCTCCTCCCTCTGCCAGCCACTGCAGAGGCTTCCCCAGGGTTCTCTGCCCATGCCCTGGGGTGCTGAGGAGCTGTTTCACATCTCTGGAAAAGGACAGTTGCCTCTTCCTCAGCAGCTGTGCTGTGAGCCAGCAAAGAGCACCTGAAGGAAGGCGAGCTGCATCCAAAACTCCAGTGCCCTCCTCTGCAAGGCTCTGTTCATCCTCACGGCTCACAGCAGAGATATTCAGGGGGTTAATGTGAGATTGCCATGTACCACTGCAGCTGTTTCAAGTCCTCTGCTTGGAGATGCCTCTGTTCCTGTCTCTTGCTGGGAAGAAAATGCAACAATGCTCTCTAGAGGCAGAAGAAGTCAAGGAGAGCTTTGCTTTCCCTGGCTCTTTCTTTCATCATGACCTCAGTGCTGTTCCCAGCTGTTTATTTCCCACAGAAACAGCCGTTTCTGGGCATTTTGGCCCCCTGAGATGCAGCCTGGGTAGTCTGCTGCCCCCTCCCTCCTCACAGGACAGTCTGATGCAATTATTGCGGCTGATCAGAGGAGGGCTGGGAGAAGTGGCGAGTGTTTGGGTCAGGGTGAGGAGCATTTTGGGTCAGGATGGAGCTCTGGGCAGAGCTGGCTGTGCAGGGTGATGGAGGAAAGGGGAAAGGGCTGGAGGAAATGTGCTGCAGCATGGTCCAGCATCACTCTGGGGCAGGGAAAGTGGGGCTTGTGCTTCTGCTGAGCCACAGAATCCCAGAATGGTTTGGGTTGGAAAGGACCTTAAAGCTCATCTCATTTCACCCTTCTGCCAGGGGCAGGGACACCTTCCACTATTCCAGGGTGCTCCAAGCCCTGTCCAACCTGGTCTTGGACACTTCCAGGGATGGGGCAGCCACAGCTTCTCTGTGCCAGGGCCTCAGCACCCTCACAGGGAAGAATTTCTCTCCAATGTCCAATTTAATCCTGCCCTTTGTCAGGTTTGATGCCATTCCCCCTTGTCAGCTGGGCTGGCTGTGCTCTGATTGTCCTTTACCTTATACCTGGAGCTGGTTGGATGCAAAGCCCAGACCACCCCTGGACATCAAAAGAAAATGGAATAATTAATTTTACTATCCTGGCCAGTTTCCAGTCCACTCAATTACATTCTGCTGATCCACCCTGCAATCCCATATGTTGTTGTTTATTTTATTAGCTCATATTGCAAATCTTTCAGTAAGAGCTGCCCTATGAATAGCCTTGCCTGCTGAATTAATTGTGCTGCTGAAAGTTTCAGGTTAATGTATAAAATGTACTTGCAGGACCTGGATAAAGGAAACAAAGGAAATTATATTACTGAGCTGGACTGGGCAAATCTCGTGTCCCCAGGTGACTGAGAGGATACATAAAGAATTAACTGGACAAATCACCACCCTCACAGAGAAGAATTTCTTCCCAATATCCCATCTAACCCTGCCCTCTGGCAGTGGGAAGGGATTCCCTCTTGCCCTATCACTCCAAGCCCTTGCCCAAAGTCCCTTTCCAGCTCTCTTGGAACCCCTTTAGGCCCTGGAAGGTGCTCCAAGGTCTGGCAGTTCTGAATAGTGCTGGGTTGGGCTTCACCAGCCAAAACAGCTGTACCTGCCCTCCCAGGCAGCTGGCCTGGGGCACCTGTGTGCTTCTTTATACTCCTGGTAACTTTCCTGTTGGGAAGCAAGTCCCATATTGCATGCCTGCCTTTATTCAGGATGCTGGATGCATCTGGCCACATCCTTTAGCTTTTGTTGTGTGCAGTCTGCCAGCCAAGGTGGGTTCTGTGGGGCTTTGTGCTTCCTCTGCTGTGCTCTGATCTATCAAGAGTGGCAAATCAGCGCCGGGGGCTGCACGTGCAGGCTGCAGATAAACATGGAAGGGCAGTTTGTGGTAAATTGCACCAGATTAAAGCATTTCTGTTCGGGGACCCTTGCTCTGGTTTAATTTCATGGAGTTCTGTGCTCTGAGAGACTTGGTTGCTATGGGGAGCTCACTGCCTTTGGAGCTGGAAGGGATCGCTTTGGTTATTCACTCCGACCTCCAACGAGGTGTGAAGTACCCCCGAAATTCTGCAAGCCCACGGTTCTGCCTGAGCTCCTGCATGTGCTGCATCTTAACTTCAAGACTGATACATGATAGCAAACCCCTAAAAGACCTTGTTAAATTTGGAAATTACCCTGGCAATTAAAAGCTGTCTTGTTTCTAGCTCCTGCTTTATTTCACTGCAGTTTCCAGTGCCAGGGGCTCGCTGTGGCTTTCCCTGCTGCAGTAAAAGATTGGGCAGCACTGGGCAGGGCTGTCCCAGAGAGACTGAAGGGAGATGGCTGGATGGCCTGAGTGAGCAACTGGGATTCACAGCAGCTGTGGGACGGGGACAGGCAGGAATGGATGATCAGGGAGTGTATGAAATAACAAAGGCCTGAGGCAGGAGCTTTTTTCTTATTTCACAGACTTCAGTTCATCGAGTTGATGCTGGACTTTGCAAACCTCCTGGATTTGTGCAAAGGCTCAGCCAGCTCTTGCTCTGTTAGGACTGCTTTGCTTCTCCATCTGCATTTCCCCCACCTCGTTAGCGTTGTTATGAGCAGTGCCTTGATTTATCCCTGGTCTGAGGTTACTGGGAGGAACTGGGGCTGCTGCTGTCACTGTGTGCTCTTTTGCTTCCCAAGGGCAGAGCAGCGTGGCTGGCAGCCTCAAGGATGGGCGATTGCTGAGATCAGAGGTGATGCTCTCCTTTCCCCCACAGCTGATTACAAGGAGCCATAGGAGCACAGATTCTGAGGTGTGGGGAGGACACAGTGCTGAAACTGTGGGGAAACTGGAACCCATGTGGGACTCTCATTAAATGTTTTCACTCCCTGCTCTCTCAGCCCTCCTTTCCCTGGCTGTGCTTGCAGGACACAAGCTCTGGCCTGGGCAGCACTGCAGACCCCTCCTGTCACTCTAGGGTGACCTGTGTGTGTGCTGCCAGCTCATACTTTGGTGCTAATTTGTATTTAACTCAAACTCTCATGGATGTGTGCAGAAATTTGTGGTGCTGTTGAGGGGAATTTGCATTTGGGTGGTGAGGAAATTGCACAGCCAGAGGAATGCTGGTGTTTTCCATCAGGCAGTGAGTGCCATCCGTTACTCTCTGCTCTAACTCGATTTGAGGCAGTGCTGTCAACCCTTTAAATCTGATTAGCACAAGTGTTTTCTTCTTCTCCTCAGTGATTTGCTGTGGTATTAATGTGATGCCCACTAATGACAGGGGGAGAAGCTAAACCAACTTATTTTCCCATCGAATAAATGGCAACTTTCATTGCTCTTAAAAACAGTGAATGGAAGGGGAAACCTCCTTTGTGGAGGCTGCTCGATGGAGTCAATTAATTCTGACTGCTAGGAGTGGGATAAATTGGGAAAAGGGAGTTGGACATGCACTCACAGAGCCCTGAGAGGAGGTGATGATCTGCTCTGGCTGCTCTCAGGCCTGGCCAGGGACACGTGGAGCTCAGAGGATGTGTAGGTTGGGACAAGCCAGCTCTGGGAGTCACCAGTGACCCATTAACCTCTCAGATTTCTTGTTGGCACCATCCAGCTCTGTAGCCCAACTTGCAGGGGGAAGAAGTATCCTTGGGGATGTTTTGTGTTATTCCCCAGGTATGGTGCTGGTTCCTCTCCCTGTTTGTCACGGCAGAGCCAGAGCCAAGACCACGAGGCTCAGGACCTCTCACTGCTGAGCCAGGCTTTATCTGGAGGTCCACAAAATTTCCTGTAACCACTGGAGTGGTTCCAGAGTGTGTCTGTGCAGCAAAAGGTGCAGCCAGCCCTGAGCCTCCCCTCCAGCTGCAGAGTGCATCCTCAGCTCTGTCTCTGCAAACAGAGGTGGGAAATGCCAGTCAGATCTCTCTGCCAGAAGCACTGCTCTGCTTTGCATGCAGAGTGCAGCTGCCCAGACAAGGGGAAATGTGGCAGAGGCTTCGAGGTGATGCAAAAAGACCTACTTGCCTTTTTTTCTTTTCCAAGTGCCTGTCCTTTTGGTTGAGAAAAAGTACACTTAAACAGGTTTTTTCTTTCTTGATCTTATTTTTCATTCTTGCTGTGTGTGTTTTGCTGCAGGATTTACTACACAGAGCCCCTCATGCTGTTTCCACAGGCTTATTTAATACCTGGGTCTGTGGCAGTTCTTCCCTGGCCTATAGGCTTTGCTGGGTTTTTTCTCCACACTGCAATTTGCTATTAAATTTCACTGTGCACCCTTGAGTGCTTTTGTGGAAGGATCCCACTGATGTGTTCCCTATGATAATCATAACCCTGTGCTAATTACTTTTTCATCATAGGTCGCTGTGCTTGGCTCTGAAGCATTTCTCCTTCTCTTTATTCCTTTCTTCTTCCCCTGTTCCTCCTCCCTCCTGGGCAGCATCCCTACTCTGTGTTCTGCTCATGAATGCCACTGAAGAATTGCTCCTTGCTAGAATACCCCAAGTAAATTGTTTGTAAAGCAGTAGTGTGTGTTACACACCCCACAGTGATCCCTGCTCAAACTCCCTAATGGTCCCTTGCTGAGGTTTGTGCTGAGGGATCTCTGCAGACTCTGGGATGGCATTTTCCACAATTGATGTCCCACTGAAGGAGGTGATTTAATTCTGCTGAAGTCATATTTGTTTTCTACAAATCTCCCAAAGTTCATGAGGCCAATTAATCCGAGGAGATGAGACTTTAATGGCACTGATGTATCATCCTGTGCTGAGCTCATCCCCACGTGCGAGGCAGGGTGATGCATGTGATGATGATGAGGAAGGCTTTGAGCAGGTCCTTGGAGCCCTGCTCTCGGGCAAGGTGAGGTGCTTTGATCCAAATGGACACAGAGCAAGGCCAGGACTGTCCCCATTTGAGGGAATTTGCAGTCCTAAAGTATGACCCTGACACAACCCAAGACAGATTTGCTGTAGAGCCTGACTCAAAAATCATCCCATTATAAGTAAATGTAAAAGGCTTCTGAAGAGCAAAGCCTCCAGAAGTGGAGTAACATCATGTTACATGTTCCTCTGCTCCCATCTGCTCCAGAGCATTTTTCCCTCTGTATTTTCCAGCTTGGATGATGCCAGCTGGCTGGGGATCCAGGACTGCTGTCAGCTGGGTGCTGCTGTATTTTTTTTCATGGAAGAGTCTGAGGATTAGAGATGTGTAACCTTTACACCCAAACCCTCCCAGGGGGTCCTTCATACTCAAATCCTCCTGTTTGTCCTGTTCCTATAAGCTGGTTTCTGTGAGCTGCAACTTAATCAGGATGTTAATTTTAACCTTTTCTTGAAGGATTATGTTCCACCCCGCTTAACTCCCAGAGATGCTGACACCCCATGGGCATTCCTTGGAACCAAATGTTTTTCTCCCTTCAAACTTTCCCGTGTCTTTGCAGTTCTGCCTTGTTACTTCTTTCTAATGGTGCCAACACACATCCTGGGGCTCACTGAATAGCTTTGCTATGGGCTGGAATTAATAATTAATAATTAATAATAGGCATCTGTCAGCTGGAAGCTGCATTATTTAAAGAGGGATGATGTGGGTGGGCAGCTGCTCTCGCTGGTGGAACATCTCTCCCATAGCATCATGTCACAGCATTAGGGGAAGGCTGGGTGATGTGCTGGGTATCAGTGGGTGTGTGGGAAGGATGCAGGTAGTGATTCAGCCCTGTGAAACCACGCCTTGCCTGCTGCCAGTACCCATTTCTGGGGAGAAGGGTAGGAGGGATGGGTGTGAATCTCCCAGGGCTTTGTCAGGATATTGGGAAGTCAATGGGACAGAAGGGAAGAGCTGCCAAGGCAGAGCCTGCTCTGCTTTCCAGGCTCTGCTGCCGTGACTCAGGGGGTTGGATCACAGGTTTGCCTAAGTGACAGCTTTTGCAGGTTTTGTTCCCCTAATTTAGGTGGCTCATTTTTTTCCCAGAGGGTTTTTCTGGGATTCTGCCTCCTGCTGTTTCCCTGGGGGGTTTCTCAGTGACACCTCCGTGGTTTTTCTGCAATGCTGGAGCAGCCTCGGGTGACCCACAGTGAGGGAAGAGCACAAGTTTTTCCCAGTGTTCAGTGGTGAGGACAGGACCCCCTGAAAAGAGGATGCTCCTGTGTTTGCTTCAAGAAATACCTGGGAAAGAGATGCTGATGGATGGTAGTCTTTTGGAATTATTTTTCCCTCTCAGAGGCTTTTTATAAAGTAAGAGCAGGATAAGCATCATCTCCTGGTGCCAAGGGTAGCTTCTCTTTAGCAAGGAGCACTGCCACTGCCATGGAGTGACATTTCAGCATGGCAACAGCATGGTTCAAAATAGTAATGAGGATACAACTGTTGTTTGCACAGATGAATGTAGAAAGTGATGTGAAATGGCAAGAAACCCGTTTGTCTGGAAACACAGGTTTCTTAGCACCCACTTAAGCCCTCTGACACATGACATTTCTTCCTCTGAGCTTCAAAGGAAGTGAAGGCTGTGAAAAGCAGGTTGTCTACCACGGGAAGAAGAAATGTGTCTCTAGATTAGAGATGTCAGTCCACGTTTGCTTTTTGCTGTGGAAAGGATGAGTTTGCCCAGGGGGCTGTAGGAACTTCTCTCTTTGTCCCTGCCTGTCCTTGCTGGGCAGGAGGATGCTGAGGATGGGCATGGATGGAAGGCCTAAATTTTGCCATTTTCCTTGCCACCATTGCAGTTAGTAAACACCATCTGCCTGCCAGTTTTTCTGGTGGAAACTGTTCAGGAAAAATGCTCTGGAAAAAAATGCAGTTGCACAGAAGTGATGCTTTCAAATGGGTGCTTTCTACTTTTTTCATCAGCTGTTGCTGTCTTGTGAAGTACCAGTTACTAATTAGCCCTCGTATCTCATTAAAATCATAGTGGGTTTTTTTTACCTACTGAAATTTTGTAAATAGCCTTTATTCTGGTCTTTAATGCACAGTGATTGAAGTATTTATTGGATGTCACTTATGCAGCTCTGTGCCTGTGTTCATTTTCTTCTTAAGACATTTACTAAACCACTGCTTAGAATTACTCCAGCCCATCTGGCATATTAAGTGTTTGCGCAGAGTGTACCCGACTTTCCCATCCACTTCCTCAATTAATATTAAATATTCTGGGGAATTGAAATTTTTTTTCCCTCCTCGCCATCTGATCTTCGTGGCTGCAATGGCATATTTGGGTGGAAATGTGGCTCTGGCAGTGGAGTGTGAGCTCAGAGGTCAGGAGGGGGTGTTGGAGGTGAGGTCAAGGTGCCCAGTTCTGCACAGCAACAGAGCTTGCAGCAGGCAGATGGCTCTGCTAATGGCTACCCTCAAAGCCAAGCATATCAAAGTCAAAAGATATTATTCCATCCGATTCTGGCATAGCAGGGAAGGGGTTCCTGGAGGCAGGGATTTAATTCTACCCCGCCAGCCGTGTCGGCTCTGAAAGCTGCCCTGCATCCCCAGGGAGCAGCGGGGATGGGCAGCATTAGGAATGAGCTGGCCTGGCAGGGCTCTGTGGGGAGGCACTTTGGGAAACCTGTGTGCATCAGGCATGACAGCAACACAGCTCCACTGCTGCAGTCAGCCTCACTAACAAAAGGGAGAACAGAACATGCCACTTGCCTGGTGATTATCCAAAGCTGGCTAAACCCCGTGCTAGCAACAGAATCAGGGCTAAGGAAGGATTTAAGTGGCAGTAAAATATTCACAGTGGGGTCAAGGCGGAAGGGATTTATTAGTTCTGAAGAGGATCTCCTGCAATAAAGAGTGCTCTGGATTTGTAGCTCTTCCCATTAGATAGGAAAAGGTGCTGCTTGGACTATGCCAGCCTTAAACCTGTCCACCTGGAGAGAGAAATAAGAGACACTGAAGAGGAGGGTTTGCAGAACTCTTACTCCAGGGTGCTGTACAGTCTTTATACAGCCATTGTGGCTGGCTTGGAATGTTGATTAGAAAATCTTTCCATATCTGTTTTCCATTATCTATTTTTTTTCTTTCTATCCTTTCCACAAGACGAGAAGAAGTGAGCATTCATGGAAGGTGAAAGCCCATGGAATCTCTCCCCTTGGAGGTGGCTGTGACCCTGTGTGTGTGCTGCTGTGCCAGATACCAGGACCTGGTGAAGAAGTGGCTCTTCACTGAGCCAGCAGCCACTGTGGTGACCCCTGATGTCCCTCACCAGGCCCTGGTGCCCTTGACTGCTGCCATTCATCTCCATGGCAGGTGCTTGCCCTACCCCCTAACAAAGTGGACTCTGCAACTTCTGGAGGTCACTGGGAGCTTGGCTTTGTGTCTCAGGCAGCTGGACTGAGGAATCTGAGGGGAGACGGAGCATTACAGAGCCATGGAGGTGCAGGCACACACTTATCAGCATAAACTCAGTGGATATAATTTATGTTGATCCAAACAAGGCTGCAGAGATGCAGATCAGCTGTCTCATGCCTCATTAACATGCTCCAAACCTGCCTGTGCTGCTCTCAGCAGCAACAGCACAGCCCCTGGCTGCTGTGGGGGATGTGTGGTGCTGCCATCCTGGCAGGGGATGAGGCTCCAGGGCTTGTTTTGGGGTGAAGCTTAGATTCTGGCCAGTGTTTTATTTTGCACTGGAGCTGGGCTGAGGGTGAATTCAGGAAAGGTGTAACTGTGTGTTTGTGGAGTTCCTGCCCTAAAAAGACCTTTTTGTGTCTCCAGCCATGCCCTGAGATGGATCTCCTTGGGAGGGCAGAGCTGACCCCTTCAGTGCTGTGCTCCTCTGTGCTGGCTTCCTGGGGATTCTTTCTTGTGGCATTTTTTTTCCTGAAAATAATACAAAAAATGAGGGAAATACCCCTTCAAGCTCTCTTCTGTGTGTTTTGATCTCTCTTTGGGGCATCTGCAGCTCCCTTCCCACTGCTTCCCCTTCCAAGCCCCTGGGGACCCAACATCCTGGTTTTTGGAGACCCTAAGCAGCATTGCCTGGTGCAAACCACATCCACACTGCCCACCCCAGCCCCAGTTTGCTGATATTCCTGAACAAAGCAGTGAAGAGCTCTGGTGCAACTGCAGAGTCCTATGGCAATCCTGGCTTTTCTTCCCAAAATAGCAAAGAGAGTGTTTAGCAATAATCATTCCTTCTGCAATGGGAGTGACTGACAACAGCATCTCCTGGTGAGAGAAACAAGTGTGGTGTTCCAGACAAAAGGAGACATTTCCTTTCCTTGCAGAACTATTTGTTGAAAACCTGTGTTTTGCAAGTTAAATTGCTGTGCTTCGATTGGAATCCGAGCTGGGTATTTAGTGACACACTGCTCCAAATTGCACGCCCCCTACTTCTGGTATTTCTAAATTGCTTGCCCATTAGAAATTAATCCTAAAGAAGGGCAAACACTCAGCGTGCTGACAGCCTGAGGGTTCACTGCCACCCCTTCGGTAATTATGAATTTGGCAGGTTCGTGGGAAGGGGAGTGCAGGAAAGCCTTGAGTGAGGTGTTGCCCTCCCTGATGCTGTGAGGGGCCAGGGGAGCGTGCACAGGGAAAAAACCACTTTTTTGATCATCTGGACGTGGTGATTTCTGCGCTGTGGGTGGCAGGTGGGCACAGAGGTGGTGCAGAGCCCTCCTCCATGTGTGCTGGATGGGAGCCGGGGGGGTCTCTTCCCAGATTTTGCTGACAATGTGTCTCCCCAAACTTGCCAAGGCAACAGAAGGGAAAATTAATCACAGGGAAGGCTGCTTGGAGCTGTGCTGGAAAACAGGCAGAAGTGACTCGCTGTGTTGGTTTCATTGCTACAATGATCTAAATTGAATTTTAACCACTTCCATTACTTTTTTCTCTCTCTAGAGGCAGATCTACCCTGAGGCAGGGATGGCAGCCTGTCCTGTGTCCCCACCTCTGCTGAGCAGGATCCCTCCTGGAAGCAGCTGGAAGTTTCTAATTCCCACCTTCTCTCCTCCTTAGCTGCTGGTTTCTTTGCAACCAGCCCTGTGGGAATCACCTCTGAGAGCTGCTGTGGGTATTTGCAAAGGGATATTTGTCTTTGCTCCCTGCTTGTGAAAGTGCCTCTGCTTCCAGGCACTTCTGTGTCCCCCTGGGTCTCCCCTGCTGCCTTCCTGGCCAGGGAAGCCCCTGATGCAGAGGGAAAAATCCCTGCTGATGGGTAGTGATGAACCTCCTCATCCACACTTTTCCATCGTGGAAGACATGGCAGCCCAAATTGCTGGCAGATTTTTGGGTCTAAAGGAAGTTATCTCCTTTACTGCTCCCATGTGGGAATTGCATGTGGTGCTAGTTGCAGCCTGCAGCTCCCTGCACCCTGTGGTGACTCTCATGCAGGCTGGCTGCAGCCAGATTTGCTCCTGACATACTTTGTCACCTCCTCAAGCTGCTCCTCACAAGCTCAGCAGCTTAAATGTGCCTTTCAGTGAAAAATGCCAGGAGGAAATTGAAATGTTTTTCCTCTTTTCCAATCAAAGTTGAGGGGTTTTCACCCAAACATGTGCCTGTCATCTGGAGTTATGAGAAGCTACAGGATGACTCGGTGCTCAGCAGGTGCTGGGGAGTGCTTGGTGCAGTGATCCACCTTGCTGGAACTACTGAAACCTCGTGATATCAACTGAAAACAGGCCAAGAGAAAGAAATTCCCTTTATTTAACTAATTTATTTGCACTGGAATGTGACTCCTGCTTTTTTTTATTTCATCACCTTCTGGCTTAGTGCTCCAGAGTTTGGCTGTTCAGTGCCATCAGTGGGCAAACAGCCAGAGGCTGGAAGTCTGCTCATGGCAGTGCAATAAAAAACCTGCCTGGACAAGCCCAAGGTCCTGATTTCAGCAGGAATGGCACCAGGAGAGACCTGCAAGAGAAAGGAATGTGCTGGAGAGGAGCTGCAGGTGCATGTGGGGCTGCAGGTGGTGAACCAGACCTGAAGGTTGGGTGATCAGAGGCACAGGATGTGCTGGGCTTTCCACACTGACCCATCTCAGCCATTGCTGAGATGAGATTAAAATGAGATTTAGCATTTTTCTCACCTAGTGTAGCTTTATTTGGGATGCACAAGCCAAATCTGGAACTGTTTCCAACTGTCTCAAGAGACCCTGCCTTTGAGAAAACCCAGTTTGGAACAAGAGGTGCACATGACAGCTGCCTGTCTCTGGGTGTGAGACAGCTGCTCATCAACTTAATGGCAATAAATGAACTCCCAGGTGGTCTTAATGGTGTCTTTGGGATGTCCCTGTGCTTAGGATCTGCTTGGGTAGCTGTGTTTCTCTCTATTTTTGGTGATCAGGCTTTTAAAATAGCCTGTTTGCCCTGCAGCTCTGAGGCTGGGGGAGTTGGGAGTCTTGCATGTCCCTGAACTTTGCTGTGCAGGTGGCTCAGCCTTAAAGGGAGGAAAAATATACAGAATCATAGAATAGAACCTCCAAGAGCATCAAGTCCAACCTGTGCCTGTATAGCACCACTAAACACTGTCTAACCAGCAAGTGCACCAGTCACAGCTCTGTATAAAAACCTCTGCATCAGCCCTGCCCTGGCTCAAACACCGGAATTCCCTGCAGCCCCATCCCACTGGCCTGGAGCTGCATCCTACAGCATCATCCCTTCAGTGATACACACTGGTTACACCTGCAGGAGCAGGGAGAGCCTTGTCTGGGACAGAAACCCCCAGCTTGGTGGGGTTTTGGGGGAGCATCTCTCCATGGGATGTGGTGCTGGAATCTGCTGCTGTTGCTGTGGCTCCTGGCAGGAGCAGACAGCAGCTGGAGCACTGAGCACAAACACAGCCAGGGTGGGCTGACTCACGCCCGGTGGTGTTACTTGCCATGTGTGATAATCACCGAGAAATGCTTTGCCTGTGGTATCATTTTCTTTAAATATATCATTAGGGAAAATGACAGCCCAAATTGTGGGAGGATGTTAATGGCTCTGGAGTGGCAGACAGATTGCAGAAAATAGTTCCCTGCAAACACGTCGCAGGTGGGAGCCGGAAGAGGAGGAAGGGAGACGGGACGGGCACGTGGGAGCTGGGGCAGGGATGGGGTGGCACAGCCCTGTTCCCTCCAGCCTTTGGAAAACCCTCTGTGCCTCTTTTCCTTGGACTTCAGAAGGAGTGGGGTGAGGATTGGGCCGTGCAGGATCACTGGAAAGAAACGGTGTTTGTTTAAGCACTGTGTGATGGAGAAGTGCCTTTGTAAAGCACAGCCAGGATGGAGCTGGCACCTCTGCCCTGCTGCCCCAGGCTGGGGGCTTGGCATGGGCTTTGTGGTCCTGCCCCTCTGCTGTCCTTTACAGGAGGTCTGGTCTCCTCTTCCTGCTCTGTCAGAAGGTCCTTGTGGTGCCCAAGGCTGCTGGGATGAAGCTCCTGGTGCACAGCACCAGGACTCCTTCCACCCTTTGCATGAGCTCTCCTTTTTTTTACCTCGTTTTTTTTTTGTTGTGTGAAGAACAGCAAGGAAAAAAATGAGGTTTGAACTTTGCAGCTCTCAAAGCTTGTTGTTTTTAATCAGCCCTATGTCCTCAAAATTTTTTATTTCTGCTATGCCTCTGTAAGAGACAATAAAAAAGAATGACATTTAATTTCCATGCAGCAGCCTGCAGTTCCTGCACAAACACTGTGTATCCTGGTGGATAAAGGTCTTCTGCCTTGTTCTTCAAAGATTTTGTGCTTAAATCTTCTTGCACTGGAATTTTTACTGAAATTATTCCTCTGTGAGGGCCCTTAGCAGTGAGAGCTGCTCTCACATGGAGGCATTAATTGCCTCAACCCATCAGCAGCTCAGATCAAACGAGGGCTGTGGGGAGCCCAGCAGTGCCCTTTGCATCAGAGGAGTGGTGTGGAGATGGAAGGAGGCTCTTCTGAAGGAAGAACCCTGTGGAAATGGTGGTGCTTCAGCTAAACCTGCAGTCTTGAGCCTGCCCAGAGGCAAGGACAGCAGGATCCATGTTACTGGGACTGTCAAAGCCATTTCTGCTGGTGGCACAGCCACCCATGCCCTGGTACAAAGTCCTTTCCCAAAAGCAGGAGCACCTTTAGGTACTGGAACGTGCTCTGAGGTCTTCCCAGAGCATTTTTTTCCTCCAGGATATCCAAGGTTTCCCCTCAGGGAGGTGGGAATGACTGCCCTGTCCCTGGCTTCTCCAATTATTTCTTTGTATATTTGCATTTCTAAGGCTGCCACATTGCTCTGGGGTGAAGGGCAGATTTATGGCTCCACTGAGGGGGATGTGGCCAAGCTTTCCCCTGACGTGTCTGGTCCTGGGGTAGGAATATTTATAACCCACAGCCAGTCTGAATCATGTCCTTGCTTTTGATGGTGTTCCAGGGGTTTCCAGCTCTCCAGGGAAGAGGGGAACCCACCGTGCCACCTCCAGCATGGCAGATGGAGAGAAAAGGGATTTATTTACTATGAACAAGCTGGAAACACCCCCAAATGCTCCCCTCTGCCAGCAGCGCCAGTTGGGAATGGAAAACACTTAAAAATGATGGAATTTGTTGTCTGTCATTAATGTTTTATCTCCTCCACGACTGCTGTGTGGAAATGTTGTTTCAGGCTAGCCGTGCTCCCAGGCAGGGAGCTTCCAATGGGATAAATCAATGGATAAATCAGATCCTGCTCATGATGCTGGGCCCTGAGGAGATGTTGTGGCTGTTTTCTTAGTTTTCAGTTGTTTCTTCTTCAAATTGAAAGAAG
This sequence comes from Ploceus nigricollis, assembly GCA_013399945.1. Classification (NCBI taxonomy): domain Eukaryota; kingdom Metazoa; phylum Chordata; class Aves; order Passeriformes; family Ploceidae; genus Ploceus; species Ploceus nigricollis. Next base: position 154,338 of record VXBC01001263.1, on the reverse strand, counting down.
AATTCATTAATGAAATTTACTTTAAAAAGGGATTTTCTTCTAAAGCCAGTAAGAATTTAGGTGAAATGGCACTGAGTTGTCCTGGCTGATATGGGAGGGATGGATTCATCACAAGAAAAGTGTGTTCTTCACATGGCCTGGTAAACAGCCTGCAATGTGAATATTTTCACACATTCAAGTGAGGTCTGACCCTCTGAGAGGTTTTTCTTAACACGGATCTGTGAATAAAATAACATTTCTGCAAAGCTACAAAAATAAATAACAGCCCAACATGAATCTCATGTTCCTATTCAGACAGTAAGAAAGTCACTGGGTATTTCTTGAACAGAACTTGAAACACCTGAAATGTTAAGGAAAAAAGAGACTGAAAAGATGTTCAGTTGTGTGGAACCATTTGGCAAATGAAGAGGGAGGAAGGCTCAGCTGGTCCCACCTGTGTCAGATTCTTGTGGCTCTTCTGAGTTGGTGAAGCTGGAAATAATTCTAATAAATGTACAAAGCTGGTGCTGGGAAGGAGATGGGCTGGGTGGCCTGAGGGAACGTTCCAACCCTGGAGACATTGCTCACCACACAGGTATGATGTGTGAGAAGTGTGAGCTGGAAAAGCTGCCCTTGCCTCAGCTATTTTTATGTGCGTTAGTTTACGACTCTAATTCCATCTTAATTTTCCTCTGGCAATTCTTCATGCTCGGTGTTTGGTGCAGCAGGCATGAGATGCTCTTTGATGCAATTACAGCTCTGGAGCAGGCTGGAACACCTGATTTAAATTCCAAGCCTACTGTGAGACAGATGAAAGCAGTCACTTGGATGGCTGCTGGCTCCTCTGCTATCCGTGCAGGATCTCGGGTTTGCTCCTTGGCTGGGTGACATCACCACAATCCCAGCTCAAGGCTGCCTCGTGGGGTTTTCAGCAGTGTTTTTTCACCTTTCTGCTACTTAACTGCAGTTAAAAAGCATCAAGTGCTGCCTCTGGGTGAGGGAAAGCCTGGTTGATGAAATGTGTGTTCTTTTACTCTGGGGCAAATGTCCAATGTGACAGCCAACAAAGGTACATGGAGGTCAGTTCCTCATGTACCCAAGGGCAGGAGAGAGCCAGAAAAATGGATGGGATATGAGGCTGGTTAGTTCTGCTCTGAAGCAGAAAGGAAAATCCTCATCAGGAAATGTTTTGTGAACAATTACCCCCATGTCCACTGCTCATCCTGCAAGGAATAACTTAGACTTGAAACAGGATTTGTAGATAAATCAGTGTTAAACCAATTATCACGTTCTGTTTGGCTTTTTCTGCTTATTTCATCCTTCACCTCTTCAAAAGGGCAGTGGGTGATTTGGGTGATTTGCCCATGTTCCAGCTGTGCACACCAGCTCTGTGTTTGCTCCCCAACCTCCCTTTTCCTCCTCCAGCTGCTGCGAGAGGGACTCAGCTCCTGGCAGGAGCTTCAGCATGTGCAGATGTGCTTCATCATCTCAGCTGCTGCTGCTACATGAATACATTTATTTATTGCTGCTTTCACTAAATAAATAGCCAGAGCTCATCCACGTGGCTCTTGAGGAAACTGGAGATAGAAAAGATAGATAACAATAGGAAAAGCCTCTTGTGGCTGGTTTGCAGCAGTTCTGTCAGAAGTCCAGCAGTCTGACCAGCATTAACCACGTCTCCCATCCCTGTGGGATCCTTCCTGCTGGGATACCTGCATGCTGCAGGGACCATGTGGAACAATTGCCATTTAATGCAGTGCCAGAACGTGTGTCCCAGATGGAAATAAGGATGTCATAAGTCAGTAGAGAAACATCAAAAAAGAGATTTTTCTCAATTTTCACTTATTTCTCTAAAGTCTCAAATCTTATTGGTGTTTAAGGCAACAGCCAAGTGTATTTTGCTGAAATCAGCAGGACCATGGGGGTCCCTGACAGGGTCCTGGGGTGCCCCACACCTCGAGCTGGAGGTGCTGCCCCTTGAAGGGAATCCCCTCTCCAAAGGCAATGTGCCTCCTGGTTGTTTCCAATCATTCTTATTCAATATTATCCCAAAAAACCAATAAAAGAATCCACAAAATGACTCCCTGAAGTGCGGGCAGGTCAAATTGCATGTTATCGTATGCCTTGCTGAGATGTTTTAAATTAGCAGAATTAGCTAATTAGGCAAGCTCTCTGCTCTGTCCTGCAATTTGCAGCCCCAGGCACTGGTGGGTGGGAGCATCCTGCAGGATCTGTCCTGCTCCGAGCCCACAGGGGTCTTGGAAGTGACAAGAGATGCCCAGCAGACCTTAATATCTGTCAGTTCTCCAGGAGCCCTTATTTAAAAAAGGCAAAACAACCCCAATTCCCTTGGTTTACACCTGTGTGGAGAAGAGCAGATATTCAATTAAGGTTCTGATCCCTCGGAGCAATTATCTGCAATTGCCTGGTTATCTGTGAGTGCTGATAACTCGTCCTGCACCTCGCAGGCAAATTGCCAGGAGCTGGGAAATGGTGAAAGCCAGCGTGCTGGGCTCCTGGCTGTGAGCTCCAGACAGCCCTGAGCCCTGCTGTGCTCATGCTGGGCTGGGGCTCTGCCTGGGGACTCCTCTGGGAGGGCTGAGTGGCACTGAGAGCCCGTGGTGGCCCTGTGGAGGAAGGCAGAGCTGTCCAGCACGGCCACAGCACAGAGGGATGAGCCTGGAGGAGCCTCCTGGGCCTGCTGCATCTCCCTGTGTGTCACTGACTTAGGTCAGCCTGGACCTCAGGTGAACTGATGGCAGAGAAGCGTTTTGGGGTGTTTGGGGAACGGCAGGAACAAACAGAAGGCATCAGTTGTGTGTCTGCAGGAGCCACAGCTGAGGCACAGCACGGCCTCTTCAATCCAGAGGGCATCTCCTGTCACATCCAAACGTGAAATTGCTCCCTTGGATGGCTGGGACTGCTCCAAGGGGAGCCCTGAGCCTTGTCTGAGTCTGGGGAGAGGGAGGGGGGTGGAAAAGTGGAGGAGGAGGGTGGAGAAGGGGAGAAGGAGGGTGGCCCACAGCAGCTCTGTGCTGCTGGGCTCCCCCAGCACTGCAGAGGGAGGAGGCTGTGCAGGGAATCCAGTGTCCCACCTTCCCTGCAGTGGTTTCCTCTGCACCATCCACTGCCTCTGGGGTGTAACTCATCCCAGTTTGGCTCTGTGCTGGCAGCTCCCGGCCTCTAATGAGAGCCCCAGGCTGCAGAGGCTCCAGTTAGGGGCTGTTTATGGAAAGCCATTCCCCTGCTCAGATCCGTGGGGAGCTGGGGCAGGCTGGTCTTTGTGGGGAGGTGGAAACAAAGCTCAGGGGAGCACAGAAAGGTGGGACACACTGAAGTTCTTATCTTTCATGGAGGCAGTTTCTCTGTGAGATCATCAAGGGACGAAGGAAAGTCCCACTGAGGTGACTTTCTGCAAGGACAAGAAAGACCTCAAATCTCAGAGGTGTAAGGAGCAACTCCTCCTGTTTCCTGCTCATCCACAAACAGGACATGAAACTTCCTTTGTCCCCAAATGAGCAAGGCTGTGGTGCAGCCTGGATGGGGCTTGTGGAAATCCCTGCATAAAGCCCAGGCAATTTATCATCATTATAATTTTTATAACAACTGGAAAACAAGCTGGTTAAACTCCCCAGAAAGGAGATTTGCTTCCTCAGCAACAGGCAGGGAAGGGATTGTCCTCTTGTTTGTTCTGCTCTCCTCTGGTGAAGGAGACAGTGTTGGGACACTGCTGTGCTGTGTGGGGTGGCTCTGTGGAGAAAGATGGCTGGAAAAATTTCCCGTGGACAAATGAGGGGCTGGTCTGGACTCTCAGGACTCACTCCTAGGTCAGAAATGAGTGTAAGATGGATTCTGCCTGAGCAGGACTGCATCCCTTGGTGTGGTGCTCAACCTGGCAGTTGCCCTGGGATTTTGCTGGTAAAAATGGATCTGTGCCCTTCTGTGTTGTCTTCTTTCCTAAATCCAGCTGGTGATGGGGAATTTCTCCTGTTCCTGGCTGTATAGAACAAAATTTTCTGGTTGTAATATAGATGCCTTCTTTTCTAATTTCTTTTCACTGAATAAAGTGGTTTCCTCCCTCTCCAGGGTGACTGTAACATACACCGTAAAAACAAGTTATGTTCTGTGGAAAATCAGCTTTCCTGTGTCCTTTTCCCATCTACAGTGGCTCTGGGGAGGAAAGCAAGACATCATCCTAATGGTCTCATGTGGGGAGAGGTGCAAAGCCAGAGCAGACTGAAACAAATAGGAACCATTTCTCATGAGATGTCCCCATTTGCACACAGTGCTGAAGAGCTGACAAAGTGAGCAGAGGGGGAAACAGGGACAGAGGAGGCTCCTCTGCTGAGCATCACCAGCAGTCTGGCCTGGGGGAGATATTCCTGACATGTTTCTGGGCTTTCATTCAATTTGCAAATTAATTTTACTGTTCTCAGTTGCGTGAAGGGACTCTGACATGTACCTGTGACTGAGGCTGGGGTAATGTCCAGATTCTGAGGGAGTTGCAATGAAATGGTGAAATCCCTTAAGCTTATTAGTGAATAATGGTGTTGGCTTTCAGTGGAGTTGGAGTAGCAATAGCATTTTAATTTTCCTAAAAGGTCCATGTAACACTGTGCCTGGTTCTCTCAGCAAGAGCCACAGATAACTCCTTGCCAAGGAAAGCTTAAAGTTGTTCTCCAACAAATTGACTTTTTTCTTCATTATTCCTTAGACTCTTATCTCTGATTCCAGGCTAAGGGATGCTAAACTTGAAATATTTGAAACATTAAAAGTTGCAAGATGTGGGCAGAAGTGGTCCCAGGACGTGGGGTGTGGACAGTTGTGTGTGTCTGCAGGAGCTTCATGGTAATCAGGGGAGAAATCAACTGAAATAAACTTTATTGGTGCATTGCTGCATGGCCTTCCCATGGAAGCTGTGCTATGAATCAACGGAGCAATGAAAATTTCAATGTTCTCGCCAGGCTCTGTAAAATGACAGCAAAATCCTTGGGTCTCTCCGTCCTGGGCTGCAAAGAGCCTTGCTATTGCTGAGCTGTTGTGGCTGTAGCAACACTTCTGCCACAAAGCTGGGGTCATTTGGAGTTGGATTGGAGCCCCTGTGCTGGGAACCACGCCTGTCCCAGTGGTTCTCTTCCAGTTTTGGGCAATTTCATTTTTTGGGGGTTTGCTGGAAACATCTCAGCCTACATAACCCTGTCCTCACTTGATGTGTTTGTGGGCTGAGTCAGCACAGGTCAGGCTCCAAATTTCACCAATATGGGAAAGATTAGGATTTTCCTTTGGCAAAATCTCAGGAGCTTGAGCTCAGCCTTCTATTTGTGTGAACGCTCCTGTCAGGAACAGAAAGGCCATATGGGAATGTGGGATAGTAGGGATTAACTTTCCCAGGTGCTCTCACCTCAGTTTTGTGAGGCAGGGACTTGCACTCAAACCACAACAATAACCAAACACAGTAAATACAGGTAATTAGGGAGCATTAGGATTTGGCAACTACCAGCAATCACCACATTTTTCTGGTTTGTTAGGCTACAGAGGGTGTAACTGGGAGTGCTGCTCCTGCCTCTCCCCTGCAGTGCTTTTTACTCGGTGGATTATTAAACAATTCCAGGAGAACACGCACGAGCCATTTGTTTTGCTCTGTTTTTTCCACTCTTTTTGTTTTGTTTAATTTTTTTCTGTTACATGAGCCTTTGGGAACACACTGCTAAAAACGTTATTAAGAAGCCATTGACCATAGGTGCCCTGCAGATTTCTCTGATAAGAGCCACTGCCTGTTGCTTTAGAGAAAGGAAGATTGAGTACAGGGCGATGGCAAACGTGTTCCTGGGAAGAGTGGGTGAAGTTGCAACAGCAAAGACCTTCAGACGTCAGTGATGTCCTTTGTGGCTGACACGATGGCTCGGGGTCTGTGAGGACACCGGGCTCCTGTGGAGAGCTGGGGGTTTATGGATGGCTCTTGTCTACAGAAAGTGGAATTAGATGAGAACATTGTGACCTTAAAGCTTCCTGAGTAGCTAAATGCATGCGCTGAGCTGGGAGATGCAGTGTGGAGGAGTCAGGTGGGGTTTGGATCTGGAAAAGGGTGATAAATGGGAGAGCTGCTGTGGAGGAGAGGGTTGTGGCTGAGGCCAGCAGGGTGAGCAGGGTGATGAAAGTGACTGTGGCTAGGTTAGGGGTGAAAGAGTGCCTAACTCTCACCTGAATTTTTCCTTTTGTCATCTTAAGAGCAGAGAAGGTGTGATGTTGTGGCCTGGGAGGAGGGAATCTGCAGAGCTGTCCCATTCCCACCTCTCTGCTGGCTCTCAGGCAGCTTCTCTTTCCTCCTTGAACATGCCCAGCCCAAGGTTTGTGATGGCTGTGGGCAGCTGAATAAGTTACTACTCGGTGCTGTCCTGCCCTGAAGGAGGTGCTGGACCACTGATGGGCAGGAGACAAGCTTGGAGCACACCTCCCAAGCCGTGTGACTGGACCCGCTGAGTGCCTGTGCACAGATGCCCTCCCTGTGCCTCTGAGCTCTGTGGATGGAGCCTGTAGCACACTGTGAGCACTGACAGCATTTTCTACCCAGATGCAGAGCCCTTGTCAGCCCAGAGCTGGGTGTTTAGCCTGTGCACTTGAAACAAACTGCTGCCAGCTTTAGTTCCAGAGTATTACCATTTGCACTTTTTAACAGGGAGAAGTCCTGCCTCATCTGGGAGCTGAGTTCTGTGGATGGAGTGATCTGTGCAGCCTCACGGTTGAGATGCATTACCTAGCTATGGCAAAAATGTAACAAGGGCTGGATAAAAAGCTCTGCTGCTCTTCCAGAGGGCGGCTGGATGCAATTCACCGAAGCCTGAAGTTGTTATTTTCCTCTCTGGCTGTAAATTGTTCTGATCAACAACGTATGAAAGACACTACATCAAAAGAAGTGGAGTCAGATAGATAACAGGTCTTCCCAGGGAGCTGGAATTACTTGGCATTTGACTCTGTGGCTCTTGAAATGAGCCACCAAGAGACATCTGTGTGTCCTGGGTACCAGCTCACCTGCTCTGCCTCAGTGCTCATCCAGGGCTGTACCTTGGTCTGGATGTACACGGGCCAGCACAATTGGAACACTGTTATTTTGGGGTGGTGCTTCTCCCTCAGGGCTGCAGCTGGGTGCGGGGTACCCCTTTTCACCCTCCTGTGCATGGGCTGGTGCTGGCAGATGGAGAACACAATATTTTGGGGGAGAAAAAGCCCAGATGCTACTCTGATAAGCCCCCCTGTGCAAAGTGATGCCAGTCCCAGCTCTGGAGTCCTGCACTGCGGTGGAGGGAGGTCGTTAACTCTGATTAGAGCACTTGCAATTCCAACAAGGCCTTTCATTTCCACCCTGGCTCCTGTTCTGCATATTTGATGCTGTTCTCTAGTGACAGAGTGCAAATGTTAAGATGTTAGAGTAAGATTGCCCCAAGGTTCAGACACTAATGACAAGAACTATCACAGTCTGAGTAGTTCAGGACTTGACGAAAGGTACAAAACAATTAAGCTGTGATTAACAGTTGAGTGTTCCCGTAATTACAGAGCGAGGTTTTGTGGCACTGTTTACTGCCTTTTATAAAACAAAAGGAATCCTGTTGCAGAGGCTGGTTTACTAAAAAATCCCACTGATGATACTGGGTAAGCAGAGAAGACCAAGTGAAGCCCAGCCCTGTGTTCTGATGCAGAAACTGGGGGTCCCAGCAGGATGTGGAGCCTCGTTTAATGCACATTGATGAAACAATTCCCTACCTTTAGGTGACAGATTGTGTTGCAGTGCCAAGGACTACTAAATGCAAGCATTAAAAATGACTTTCTGGAGATGACAGCCTTGTCACCTCCCAGCCTTTCTTGAGGCAGTGCCCCTCAGTCCCTCTAAATATAAAAGGATGAATTATTTTTGCATTGGGAAACATGAACAGAAGAGAATTTAACTTCACTTTTTACATACAAAGACTTCCAAAAGCAGTTTTTTAGGATTAAATGAGGGAATTAAATCAAGGAACGGGATAGAGAAATTAAAAGGTTTTGACAACAAGCCTAATTATCTGTGAAGAGGGAGGAAGTTGTGTGGGAAGCCAGTGCTGGATGATTGCCCTTTGCTGCCCAGAAGGTGCCACGATGTAAATGTAGCAGAGCACTGGATCTGTTACATCCATTTAACTTGTCAGCCTATGAAGAACTGTCAACTGTATGGAAGAGGAAGCTGGGATAAATCATAAAGAGTTTAATTATTAGGTAGTGCCATAAATATTCCCGCCAGCCTCCTGGGGATTGAAAAGTTCCTGTTTTTGCTCTTGCAAAAACAGCAAGGGAGTTGAGAACCCAGCCTGACTGGGTTGTGTCCAGGGAGCAGCGAGTCCTATGGGGTGGAGGGGAATGCAGCAGCATGCTGGGGCTCCTGAGCCTTGTCTGAAAGCTCCTGAGGTCATTGGTAGGTTATTTATAAGCAATCAGAAATCAGGAGTGATTTGCTGTTACCGAGAGATGCTAATTCACACTCTAGAGGGGATTCATTAGCTGGAATGGCTTTGCTGTGTGTGAGGTGATGACAGCCCTCTGGGTGCAGTGCCTCTGGCTCCAGGGGGGCTCTGGTGCCTCTGGGGGCCGGAGGAGCCCCAGAGAGAAGCAAGCTGGCACCAGTGGTTATCTGAGTCCACCTGGGCAGTTCTTTCCCCCTGGATATCTCATTGTGGGGTGAACAATCCCAGCTCATTCCGGGGTGTCCCACATGGCCCTTGAGGAGTGGATCCTGTTCATCTTAGAGGACTTTTTCAGCCTTAACATCACCATGTTTCTCTCCCCCGAGGGGATGTTTCCTTTCCATGTTTTTCCCCAGTGTCATGGCAGGGATATGGAGCACTTCTTGCAGGAGACAGCACCACTGGTTAGGAACAGCTCTTATTTAGCTCTTATTTTTTTGGGACAGCCTAAGACAAGGACAGAAAATCACATGAAGAAAGGAAATACATGGGCAGCGTGGCTGCAAATCATTCTGTTCCTCTTGGCAGAGGAGTTAACTGCTGAAGAAAATTGGGCAATTGGTGGTGCTGCCAGCTGTACAGTGCTTTTGGATGGCCAGGGTGGCAGAGCTAATTTTCAACCCCGCTGGGATGAAGAAAGCTGTGAATTACAGAGGGTGGAAAATGCCACAATAAAGAGATGAATAGACAGAAAAATTGTTTTCTTCCCTTGAAATATTTCTTGATATGAAAGAGACTTAGTTTTAAGCTAGAAGAGGACCAAGCATCTTGTATTTTGCGAGGGTTTTATTACTGTTGACGTGAAGTAGCCATCACTCATCATTTATAAACACGTGAGAAAGGAGGAAAAAAATAAAGGAAAGCCTTTATTTTCATATTTCCAATTCCTTCCTGGTGTGTTTTTCCTGACTCTGTGGGATCAGCTCATTAATCAGCCACTGCTGCCCTTCCTGTAGGTTATTCACAGGAAGCCTCAAGGAGAGCCAAGATGGGTATAAAACAGGAGACAGCAGAGCACAGGGGACATATCTGCCGTGGAGCTGGGACCTGCCAGGGACCCCAGCTTTTCCTGCCATGTCTGGGGAGTTTGCAGCATTTCCCTTGTCTGATACAGGGCAGAGCTCCCATTTGGAGGTGGATTTTGGCAGGGGCTCTATTTGGGAGGTGCTCTGGTTCCTGGGACCAGACTGGGGAGATGCCTCTGCCCCCATGGCTGGATCAGGGAAGAGCCTTTGTACCTGGGGCTGGTGGCTTGGCAATCAGCCACTGCTCACTCGTGTCTCTGTGCCTCCCCAGCTCCAGCCTGCCTCACTCTGCCTGGCAGGGAGTCAGAAATGCTCCTGCCTGCAAATAAAATCCCGCTCCATTTGGCACTTTGAAACAGAAAGAAAGCAGAAAACACCTGTGAAGCAGAGAGTGAGGCTGTCAGCACTGGTTTGTGTTGGTGTGAAGCCTCTCAATGCACTGAGGGGACAGAGCTGGGTTGCCTTTGCTTAATGCTTGCCAGGCTCTTTAGGAGAGGAATTAGCTCAGCACAGATATAATTATTCCAGCAGGATGATGGCTTCTGCAAGGCTGAAATTTCCCTGCTGCAAAGACTGTGGGGAGAGGGGAAGGCCCAAGGGTGTGAAGGTGAGGGACAGCCCATTGTATTAATGAGCCTCAAAGCACTGAAGGAATGAGCTTTCCAGCTGGGCTGGTGAAGTGAAATCTGAACTATTCCTGTGCCTTTTGGCCCAAGAACAGCCTCTGATGGGAGCCCAGGTGGAAAGATGGATACCTGAGGACTTTCTGCAGCAGAAATATCCCAGGCTTGGGGTGCTGTGGGGTGGAGGCAGCATTTGGTCCTTTGAAGCCTTTCCTGCCCCAATTCCAGTTGAGATTATTCCCAGGCTTGTGACAACCCTGAGTTATGGTTTGGGGAAGGGAAAAGCATTGGAAGGGAGTGGATGAAGCTTGGACATCACTAAGAGAAAAGTTCCCTTGCTTTTGTAGACACAGGGTATTTGTTTTGTGAGACATCTAATCTGGTCTTAGAAACATCAAATATTCATGAATGTGCCATCTCTCTCAAGGCCCTGTTTTTCTGCTCAGTTACCTGGAATGTGAGTTAAACCTTGGTCCAAATCCAGCCTGACTGTGCCAGTGTTCATGTTGCAGGTCTGAAAAGGCTTTGCTGGTCTTTTCCATGCATGGAAAGAAAAAGCACTGCAAAAAGGGTCCTTACTGTTCTTTCCAGCAGGAATTGCACAGTTGTGGCTCATGCCTTGCCATTTCCAGCCTCTCCATCACAAGTTGTCCCTGGGGGCTGGTGATCCCCTCTTGGGGCAGCAAAACCTCGGTGGAGATGGGAAACACAGGAGTGATCTGTCCCACAGGGACCCTTTCCTCCAGAGGCATCAGGAATGAAGAGTCGGGCGGGAAAGGAAAGTTCTTAAAATATTAAAAAAATGAAAGCTAGCCCCAGCAGTCAGTCCATCAGTCACCATCCACCAGCTCAGGAGGATGCTCTGCTGCACCCCAGTGCCTCCAGCACCGGGGGCATTTTTATTTAACTCCCCCACACTTTGCTTTTGCCTTTCACAGTGAGATGAGCTGTTTACTAAGTAAATAAATGCAATGTTTAAAAATACAGCGGGATGTGCTTTAAAGTGGGTGGGGGCAAATGTGAGTGGCAGCTCTGAAGTGCCCTTCTGTCCT